>CM057820.1:33532400-34132400 GCA_030067965.1 Latrodectus elegans | reverse complement strand
TTTTCGATAAAAGTATTTTTAAAATAATTTTATACAATAAACTTATACAGTACAATTCTTTTTTAAAACTAATTATGGGTCTTTTTGAATTTTTCTTGAAAAAGTATTAAATGTGCTCACTGAATTAAAAAATTATTTGAGAAAAAATGTTATTATAAATTCCTTAGAATCTATGGTATTAAAATTATTAAACATATCTAAATTAACGTAGCCCTTATAATGAGAAGTGTCTCAATTAAAAATACGAAACGAAAATATTTCAATAAAAAGGAATGGTTTTAACTGAAAATATTTGAAAAATCATCAATAAAATAACTTACCATTTCTTGATTGTCACTGGTCCCGTGATAAATCGCCGAAATTTGCAAGGGAAAAATAACCAAATGTAACCAAACGGAAAGCCCTAAAATATGCATTCTAATTTTCGATTTTTATTTGCCAAATTTGATAAATAGTGTGATTTCCTATTTTAGTTAAAAAAAAAAAATTTTTTTTTTAGATTTAAGCATCCTAAAAAATGGTTATTTTTAATTTACCGAGAAAAGAAAGTGTTATTTCGCTTTTCCAAATAGAATATTACTTTGCTTTTGAATATATGTAATCAGGTTAGAAATGAAATTACATGAAAACGCAAGCTTGAGGAGAAATAATTTGAGACGCTGCATCCAAATAAAAACATTCATGTATGAAGTCACCATCATCTAAAATCGTATTTTATGTAATTCATATGATTAAACATATATGGGACAATTAGTCTCTCTTAATTCTGCATTAAAAGCAATCAGCAATATTGAAGCCACAAATTTATATAATTTGGCGATAATCTTAATTTCTCTTTGATGGCAGGGCCAATTAAAATCAAGTACTATCTCTAATTTTTGTTAAAGTTACGAAGTCACTTTTCATTGGATATTCATGAGACTACAAAACTCAATGGAATCAATTTTCAAGTTTCCAAGTCTGAAATTACTCCCAAAAATGGATGCATTTGAGGACACAAATATCTATTAACAATAAGGAAAATTAGCAATAATTAACAGCCAAACTACTCATAACTGTGCAATTTTTCTTCTTAGAAGACAAAGGAGCTTTCAAAAAAATTGTTTCCCTTTTCTGTAAAACGTTTTGAGAGTCCTTTATTTGCTAAGAAATATGAGCTCTTTCTTTTCCTTTTTTTGCGGTAATTGCCAGAATGAGAAGAAAGTAGGACGACGTAAACTCTAATAGAGTAATTGAAGAAAAGTTCAAGGCCGAGATTGGATGACACAAGACACAATATAGAAGAGCTCCATTATTATTTTTTGTTGGGTCTTCAGAATGAATAATCTTCTTCTCTCAGGCTATTAATTCCATTAAAAAATAAAATGAACTCATTTTATTTTAAGAATTTAAAATTTTATTTTTAATGGGAAAATAAAATAGGGGAATAAAACACTATAATTTACGAATCTTCCAAAACTTTAAAGAAATACTAGAGCTTAAAAAGATTGAATTTTTTAAAGTTCTTTTTATTTAGATCAAATATTGAAGCTGAAACAAACATTTTGGATACAACCATAAGTAAATGGATAAGGAATAGTCGAATTTTACAAATTTTGAAAGGAACGTTTGGAATCCGAAAAATTGTGAATCGAATTTTTTTCTAAGGTCAAATAAATGAAAAGCATTGCTTTCAAACACAAACGTTAGAAAACGTTGTTACAACATATGCATTTATTGGAAGGATCAATTCAAGTAAGCAAAACTGCTCAGGTATCATATAAGAACAAATATAATAGAAATAATAAATACATAAGCTGATACCCAGAACAAAATAACATTGAAACAAAAGCAAGAAATTAAAAACTTTAAATAAGGAAAAAGAACACAAAAGGCGCAATCTTTACAAAGAGCTCAGGAAAGTTCTGATATTCCAGCATAATTTGGCTATCTCATTTCCGTTTTTGAGAATCTTTATCTAGTTTTGGACATACAAGAAGATTATCATGGTACCCAAATTACAATTTTGGTATAAATTAGTTGAAGGAATAGCTACTTTATATAAATGATGTGCCATGAAATCATGGCTTATTTACAGTGTGGAATTTGCCTCAGATTCTTAACAGGAATTTTAACAAATCTTTTTCCAAGTATCTTGGGTGTTACTCTCATCCGTTATATCCTTAATTCACACTTGCCTTTTAACAGCTATGGCTAAGCTTTAGAGTAAAAAATAAATCAATAAAACCTTTAGAAACTAATGAAGAGATATTCTAATATTTACAATTGTTTCTAATAATTGAAGAAATATGGAGTTACAGAAACACTCAAATTTTCTTTTTACTTATCAAGATAAATATAGAGACCTTATTTTTGATTACCAGCATATAGGAATTTGAAAACATACTCAAAATTCTTCCGAATTATGATTAAATATTTGAGATTCTGCAACTCGATTCAAACTACGTTTTGATTAGACCAGAAATGAAAAATGTATTTTCAAAAATGAAATTAAGAAATTAGAGACGAAGTACCTAAATGATTGGATATCTTAAACTTTAATTTTTGTAAATAATTTAAATGAAATTGTACATACATATAGTCAAAATTGTAATATATAACTTATATAAATCTATATAAACTTGAAAATAAACACTCAAAACTTTCAGGTGCTTCGAATCAGGAATAAATTTTCAAGGTTCAATAGTTCGAATCTAAATTCATTTTACTTAGAATACCAGATAAATGAAAAACATTTGTTTTCCAAAATAAAACTGAGAAACTAGAGAAGAGATACTAAAATTCTCGAAGTCTGATGATTGTACATAAATGCTTATCGAAATGGTAATTTAGAAACTCTATTACTACGTTGAAAATATTATACTATAAAAATCAAAACCTATCACATTTGTTTGAACGAAGTGTATAATTTAGTAAAATTTCAAATGATATTCCTAAATTTTTTTATTAAAAATCTATATTACTATTAACTGCCAACGATCCAATTCCACATACTTTTAGTTCAATTTTAATTTATCTTCCTGTTAGATAACTTAATTGAATTCACTTCCCTTTTCGAAGTAATAATAGCTTTGGTAAAGCGCTTTCCTTTTGTTTCCACATAACTCTGATGTCAGTAACCTTTAAAATGGCAACTTCAATCTCTGTGGTGAGTCACTGTAAATTTATTGGGCGAATGCTGTCCTGGCTTTGCCCCTCACTCCTAAATTGGAAGCAATTTATTGAACATAATTTTCATCTTCAAACCCAAAGAGTTGAGGAGTCTGATCTTAAAGATTTAAGCGCTAGAGACATCATTTTTCAAATTACAATTTAGGAACCATGTATGAATAAAAACATTAAATACCTATATATTTTAATCATAAAGATGTATAGATATTTTGTCATTAGTACCTATACATTTTGTATTAGCAATTCTAGAAAAACATCTCAATGACAGTGTAAATTTATGATTTAAATATTAGGGTATATTATGAAGTGAGTATTGTATTAGGAGAATGATTTCTTCTATTTTGATAAAGAAATAGATGAATTTGTTTGAAAAATTAAAAATAAAATCTTTTACCACAATGAATTTTCCGAAAGACCCACTAAATGCAGAATTAAATCTGGGGATGTAGAGATTTCTTGATATTAGAGATTCAGGGGGGTATCCTTAAATTGTAATTCCTATAGATTTATGGGGGGGGGGTTATGATCCTTTTTATGGTATACTAGCGCGCACACACACAATATTCCTTTATTATTTAAACTTTTCTATAAGATTAAGAAACTAAGTAACCGTTTAATTTACTAAGATAAATGCTTCGTCTCATTATCATTAGCAATGCGAATGATATTTAAAATAAGTACTAAAGTTTAAATAACTTTAGTTCTCATTTTCAGTTCGAAAGTTTGGTAATCTCTTTTATAATTGTATACTAAAATACTTATGTTCATTAATTCATAAATAAAATTCGTTTCAAAAATGTACTACTATTAGGAAGTCAAAGCCGAATCATGCAAAAAAAAAAAAAAAAAAAAAACATATTCTGTTTAGTTTTTATATAAATATTAACTAAACTATACTTTTTAGAAAAAACAGCTGCTTTACAAACTTCCTTCTGATACTGTTTTCATAATCCTTAAATTTTATGTTTTATTAGTCAATGTGCTTAAGATAAAAAACTTACTTTAATTTATTTGGTAAATTTAATTCGAAATCACGAATCTTGATATTTACACCATTGAAATATTTTGCTATAATTTCTGAAGCATATATATTATTACTTTCACCGTATATATAATCATTATATGATTATATATATATATATTTATATATATAGTAACTAACATTGAATATTTCAAGATATGAAGTATTTTAAAGATTTTGTGTAGTCTTTACGTTAAAGTTATTTTCATGTAGTTATTTATCACTATATATGAAAGAGTCTGCAAGAAGAGATTAAAATTTCTTCACAATTTGATGGAATACTTAAATTTTTTGACATTAGCTTTTGATGTTTCAATCAAAATCAAAATAAATCTAAATTATTTAGAGACTGTTTTTGTGAAAACAAAATTTATTTTATAAAGATTAAGATTTATATCACATATTATTATTATTATTAGAACTAATGGTTGAAGGTATTTATTTCTTCAAAATAACTGAAATAGAGTTGCGAAAAAGATTTTCTCTTCCTTTTAACTTGGCAGATCAGTGGAGTTTTTGCAAGGAGACACCCAAAAGAATTTTTATATTTTTTTCAAGCTTTTTTCTTATTAATTTGGGTAACAATAAAGTTAATAAAAATGATTTGAATAAATTTGGGCATAAAAGAGTTTTTTGAGGTATAAAATGCTTAGAAAAGTTAATTTTAAAGTTCGTCCCATTTTATTAAGAATATTTATACCTGGTTTAGAAAGAAGTTTTATGAAAATATTGAGAGCAATTATTAGTTAACTTTTAAAATATGGTTTTCCCATTTCTTATGAAAAAAATTTTATTTACTTCATTATATTAAATGTTCACATTTCATAGAATTCTATGAAACATTTGAATCATTTTATATTTTATTGCAGCATTAAACTGTTTTCGTTAAAATATTCAGATACATTTTCTTATTTGATTTCTTAAAAGACGATAAGAATTTATTTGACGTGTTGCATTCTTATATAAACTTATTTCTAATTGTTGTTTATAAATATATTTTACTTTTGAAAATGTTAATGCACGCAATTTGCATTTTATTAATTATTACAATTAGCTATTTATCATTTAGGTACTGAAAAATTGGAATTATGTGTGCAACTTAGAGGCATTGATGCATCAGAGCTCTGATTGCAGGAGCTCTTATTCATATAATAACAAGTCCTATTGTTTTCTAACGTTTTACTTTAACACATTTAACAATTCAACGATTACATTACGAAATTAATCCTCTATAATTAATTCCAATTGCAATTTGCATAAGACCATTATAGATTGGTATCAATACGATCTTTATGAAACCATACCCAGCTAATGACTGATCTGGGTTCCTCAAGGGTTCGACAAAATGCACTTTTAATCCCTTTTTTTAGAGATTACTATGGCAAAGTTGTCACAGGCACAGTTCTCTTTATCGGTTTGATTTACATGATATAATCCTAAATCTAGAAGTTTTCAGATTGCTTAATAATACTGAATTCGCCAGCTTTAAATCGATTACGAAAATTGTATGACATATTTATTTAACCAAAATAATAATTTTTTCCTGAAGAATGCTTTAAATTTCATGCTATGTAAAATAATATAGGATTGATCTTTATATAATATGTTTGAAAATCATTGAGTAATAAAGTTTTTGTGTTGCAAAGTTAATAAAATTATCGCTGGAAGGACGGGTGGAATTTGAAAAAAAAATTGTATTTTTAAGAGATTCTTCTAATGAACTTTCAAATTAGTAAATTAGAAAAAGTATATGTTTCACATGTCTTGAGATGATTAAAGATATTCTTACTTCAGTTATGGCTACAGAAAATACCATGAAAATTTCATTTAAGAATCTTTTTACAGACTTCAAAATCTATTTTAAAGAATATGCTTCAACAATGAAGAAATTAAAAAAAAATAATAATAATAAAAATGGTTCAACTAATTTTTATCCAACTATATTATTAATTACAATAGCAACATTACAGAATTATCCCCAGAAAAAAATTATGAAACTTTAAGAAGCTAAGTACAAAAGATAATGCATAAAGGATTGCAAGTGATCAAATTATCAATAAGAAATATATGATGATCTGTAAAATACACAAACATAATTCTATAAATATTTACACGAGAATCTAATGCAATTTAATAACAGTAAAAGTTTAGTTGTGCGTGTAATGCAGTACAATGAGTAATTTCTTAGGTCTCCCAAGAATGACAAAAATATTTTTTTTCATCGTCGTGGTAGATCACTTAACGGTTCCCACGGCATGCTGCCTTATATTAACAATGATCGGGGTTCTTTCCTTTATGGACCAGGGTTATAAGAAGAGAATGTGCTCAGAAACATACTTAGGAGGGTAGATATGGGTCTAATATTTTCTATTGTAACTCCATACACAGATTGTGAGGGGTTGAAGAGGTCTCTTCCGCAATGTCAAGACCCCAAGAAGTGTTTACAGCTGCTCCCTATTGCTTTCCCAAATTCCAATATCGTCACTGAATACCACTCTATAATTTTTCTTTTTTATTATATCTTGATTTCCTTATTAAGACTTTATTGATATTATCTTTTTTTTTTATAGTTTTCTTACTTGTTATAAAACACTGCTTCTAATGTTTTCATCAAAAGCTGTGCATTGTGTAAATACTAATTTAAACCGTATCATGGATTTAGAGAGTTAACCCAAAAAACTCACAATAAAAAATTAATTTTTTTTCGTTATATTATAGTTTTAGATAAAGTAGACGTAGAACATTGTAAAAAATGTAACTTTTTCAAATTTAAATCGTAGAAAAGGTACTGAAACTTGTATGCAAAAAAGTGGGTTGAAATTTATTATCAGTTAAGATTTTTAATTAGATTTGAATTTAAACAGATAAATGAGAAATAATCCCAAAAGTATCAATATATTTTAATGTAATTCTTTAAATTTAGTAAGAGATAAATGAATCATTCGATAAATTTAAATTATGAGAACTGATTTTCATTGTTTTATATTACTCTATAAAAAACTTCACCTCAAATATAAACTATATACTACTTTATATTTCTTCATTTATATCTTTGAAGTAGTATAAGCTTTTGGGGGTACTTTTCCATTATATTTATACTAAAGGAATAACATGTTTCTTACTGAGAAGCGAAAATAATATAATGTGGATACGATGGTTTCATTGTCTGAAAATTTAATCTGAAATCCTATGTATACCAATCGAATTTTTTTGTGCAAAAATTGATTAAAAAGTGATATACAATGATAAAAATGCTAAATACTGAACAAAACTAAAGTTAGTTGGTGTAAAAGGTTTCTCGGTAATAACTTTGTCGGATAAAAGGAGCATTATGGTCACAATTCACCAAGGGCGAAAAACAGCCAAATACAGCAAAATTTAATTTTGTTTCATTGAAAAGCGGTACTATCACATTATATTTACGAAATCAACCACTGATGTGGCTACTAGTTAGTTTCCACCAGAAATAAACATTGGTATTGAGATAAGTTTTGTGAATAAGTGATAACTATTTAGCTTATAAAATTTAAATATAAAATGTTTGCATTATTTTCTAGTTGTTTCTAAAAACGAAAACCTTTTTGACAACAAACGATTCATGCAAATGAAATATTTACCACAGTAATGTTGGATTTTGCTTTCTTTCCCGTTACGGCGACTATTGTAAGGGGGAGGGTTGAAAAGTACCCATTTGGCTCAAGTACATTTGAGAAAATATAAAAACTGAAATCTCAGTGAACAAATTTTGTGAAATTACTTCAGATTTAAATTAACAGTTAAAAATGATTACAAAATAAGTATATATATGTATATATATATATATATAATATATATATATATATATATATATATATATATTATATATTATATATATATATATATATTATATATATATATATATATTATATATTATATATATATATATATATTATATATTATATATATATATATATATATGTATATATATATATATAATATCATATACATGTAATTTAAGAATACATATAAATTTTTAGTTCATTATCTAGACTCTTAAAAAAATATTTTTATGAGTTTTAATTATAATTTAGCGTTATATTTTTCTAATTTATCAAATTAAAAAACTGCATTTGTTAACATTTTTTTGTAGAAATTCCTTATTAATCATTATAATGATATTTGAAGAAGGAAATATTTCACCAATGTTTTTCGAGCATACTTAAATAAAAAGAAATTTAACGATAAATGAACGTTAAAGAATTTATCAATTTCATTTCTATATAATTTAAAATGTACTTTTATCGAGAGACATTTTTTATTCAAATCAATACGAGGAATAAAGTATGTATTTTTGTTATTTATCTAAATTATTATTCTACTATTTATCTAAATTACTGTTCTATGGACAATGGACAATTTTATTCTATTTATCTTAATTATTGTTCTGTTATTTATCTAAATTATTAATATTCTAAAATGTGGATCAATATATTTTTTTCTTTTTGGAAACATAGAATTAATTGTACATCAACCTACAGCAAAATCATCACGAAGCAATTTTGATTGACTTTTGATGTGTGTTCAAGGATTTATTAAAGAAACGTAAAGGGCAACCAGATAATAGAAGTCATCAACTACGAAAATTATCAGTGTGACGAATGAGACATTTCTTTTAATTGAGTACTATAGAGGTATAATTTTGTTGACAAGGAAATATAAACATTAATCTTCCTTTAATGAAGAGAAAATAATATACTTTCTCTTCTGAAAATTTCATTTTACTCATTACTAAATCTTATTTATCCTTGAATAATTATCTAATTGAGTTGGATCATAAGCGTCCTTTTCATTAATTTTTATAGAGATAAGAGGATCATTTCATATGGTGACCGTTAAGAGTCGTATTATATGTAGAATAATATATAACATTTTACACATCAATACTGCTGATATCTTGTTTAATTTTAGACGATCAGATCTGTGATTATTTTGTGATTTAATTTTCAAATAGTCGAGTCAGTTTTTAAATAAATATTCATCGCAAAAGAAAATTAATTCTAAATTAGTGACTAGAATAACTTAATTAACTAATGATAATAATGGAATAGTTTGTTAACAATAAGAACTAATAAACTATCATTAAATTTGTAAACTTTTTTTTTAATATAAATAATTATTTTCAAAATTAATTTTTACAAACCAGAGAAATAAAAATATCATTTATTACTAATCTGCACAGATTTATTTGTCCGAAAATTGTACTATCATTTATATTATAATTTAAATTTGTGTGTAATCAATATCTTGCTCCGATCTTATCGAACTTTAATATGATAATTTTGAATGTGATAAAATTTTATCACACACTTT
The DNA here is from genome assembly GCA_030067965.1 of Latrodectus elegans. Lineage (NCBI taxonomy): Eukaryota > Metazoa > Arthropoda > Arachnida > Araneae > Theridiidae > Latrodectus > Latrodectus elegans. Next base: position 34,122,859 of record CM057820.1, on the reverse strand, counting down.
TATTCCATTCATGCAACAGTTATACAAGGATATGATCTTCTTTACAGTCTTTTTCCCTTTCTGTATGCTTAACTTAAAATCTTAATCAAAAGTCTTCAGTTTTATGGAATGTTTTTGTTACTGAAAAACGTAAACTTATCAACATCCTAACTCCGTTTATTTCACGTGAAACAATAAATTTCATGAAGAAAGAATCAATAAATAAAATGGAACATACTAAGCATCACCTCAACATAAGACAATGGTAAAATGAAAGCTAGGTAAGAAACTTTTTGAAATTTTATCTCAGAAAGAAATTTGTTCCAAAACTTTATCGATACACTTAATTTGTCACTTTAAATATCTCTATGCATAAATTAGCTCATTTTTAAATGTTCTTCATTGAAATGCTGCCTTTATTTCACGTGGAACAAAAATGAAGACAAGGCAAACATGTTCTTTTCCATTTCACATCAATTTACAAAATTAAGTACCTAACTGAACATACCAGCAAACGAAAGAAGATATTTCTGAGATAATCGGAAATGTGTTTTAACGATCAACAAAATGACGTTTTTTACTATTCAGTTGGTGTAGAGGTATGGTGACGAGATCGCGCAATGAGGAAGTAGTATAGGGAATACAATGAGATCTTACCACGGAATGCAATGCCAAGAAGAATGAGCAGCACAAGTGTGAGAACTAAAATGACAGAGAAGGACAACAGAGTCTTTTCCAAATTGGTCCTTTGTTGGATCCAGTTTCTGCAAGGAAAAAACTGCATACTTAAGTTCTGCACTTAATTTTTCAATGCTAATTTTTTTTTCCACTTCAATTATGTATTACAGTATTATCAAGCATATGGTATGCGATTATAGAACATCCTTTCTAGACTGGAAAATCAACTATTTCCTAAATTATTTATATATAATTAAAGTAAATAAACTTACGTTAAGATATTTCAGTTCAGTATAACAGATAAAAATTTTAAAAATATATTTATAGTAAATATTTCAATAGCAATAACAATTATTCAATTACTATTATTCTTTTTAGAGTGAACATGCATATCAGTGCACATAATTACTTATCTTAAGACAAGTTTTTTCGAAGCATTTCCGATGTAAATAAGAATATTTAATACTTGGATGAAAATTCTAAGGATAATTTGGATAAAATTCTCATAAATATATCGACGATAAAATAATGGCAGATAAATTGTGCATTCAATTGGTTTAAATTATTTGATTGGTGAAGTTGATAAAAAGTAACAACTTAAGTGCCATTCTAATATTTCACCAGCCATTACATCATTGAGAATTCAAGCGTTCGTTTTTTTAGTATCTCTAATACTTAATTCTCTCTAAAATTAAGAAACATGAAAAGTAATTTAATATGCTTAAAATTTTACTCTTTATGGTGCCTTTGTATTCATTAAAATATATAAAGTTGTTTTATCTTAAGGAATGTATTTTTATTATTTGATTTAAAATTCTATTTATATTGAATATTTAATAGTGAAAATTAACCAAATATAATAAGTCAGAGAAACCCCCGATTATATAACAAAATATTTGCGTTTTTAATCAGACAAATCTCAGATTATATAACAAAATATTTGCGTTTTTATTTATTAAGAACTAGACTTAGAAAACTTTTTCAGGTTCTTTGGAATTTTATTGCGTGAAACAGCTTTGTATAAAACTATGAATTCATATAATCTAAAATTAGTGGAAACTTTTTTTAATCATTTTTAGAAAACTTTCATGTTATTTTGTGTATTATAAATTTTGTTGCATGATTAGAGCAAATTTAAATTATAAAGAATTTTAAAAAATTTTTTAATTCATTTTCAGAATTGGGATGCTTTATACAGATTATGACTAAGCAAGAAAGAAAAATTTTAAAAGAATTTAAAATCTAATATCAGATTAAAATTTAACATTTTGTCTTATTACAATCAAAAATTTAACATTGAATTATTAATTATCACACAAACACAAATTTTCCTTCTTTAATAATATTCCATCAAGTACTTGATGAAATGAAAAGTAGCTTTAACAAGAAATGATTCAAAATATTTCCAGATAATGTAAATTAATTAAAATCAGATTAAAATAATATAAAAATTTAACTAAACAACAAAAAAGCGTGAATTTAATAGAATAAAACTTAAATTTTAACCATAAACTAATAAAAATGTAATTATGCATTTTATTGCTGAAATATTCAGTCTTAATTAATTTATCAAGAGATGATAAATAATCGTTAATGGTCACACTAAGATAATTGCTTTCACGAGTTATTCTTATGTTTGCTTATTGTTAGTATAAGTTATCTGTTATTTTGTTTTTACCTTTTAAGAAATGAGTAAAATTATGTCAACATTATTTCGATTCACAATTTATTTTTTATTTAAATTGTTTAATAAAAAAACTTATAAAATAAGTATTTTTATTTGATAAAAATTTGCAATAGTTATTAGTATTTATAAATATAGTTTCAAAGTGTTGAGTTTTACGGACTTTATTTTTCCAGACTTCATTTATTTTTTCAAATCTGTGCTTACACCTTTTATATATATATATATATATATATATATATATATATATATATATATATATATATATATATATATATATATATATATATATATATATATATATATATATATATATATATATATATATATAACCGCTTAAAACTTTCTTATAACTCAATGCGTGTGTTATTATACTGTTTAATTTCAATCGGTGTGCATATTATTTATTACATAAAAATAATTCGAAACAGGATTTTGATATTTTTAAGGTTTTTTTTCCCCAGTGTTTAATTTTATTTATTATAAACTGAGAAGACGCTTATTATTTTATGAGAGTAGTTTTTATTACTAAAAGACTAGTATTTGAATATGTAAATTTCTACATTGATTATAACAATTAAAACGGTATTTTTTCAATGAGTCGATTACAATGAATTTTATCTGTATTATCCGATTTTAAAAATTATTTCTGAAATTTTATTACCTGAATTTTTAAATTTTATTTAATCACAATGTTAAGGAATCTTTAATGTAAGTACATTTCTTATTATGAAAGTAAGTATATTTAAGTACTAGGATCTAAATATTTCTCGTTTTTATAAAGTTTGATCAATGATTATAGTTATTCATTAAATATTCTTAAATGAATGTTAACATTAATAAGTTTTACTCATTTGACGTATTTGTGAATTTATAATGTTTTGAGTGATTAAGTTTTAATTATGATGCAATTCTATTTGGTAAACTCTTTATTGAACAGGCAATGAAATGCTGTGATTTGATTTTTCAAAATAGTCCATTTTTTAAAATTTTTGCTTGTATCATTTTCAAACTTAAGGTGTTCAATAAATACAAAATACATCTTTAAGCATCTTATCATTAATATAAATTAAAAAGATATTTTTTATTTTGAAGAATAAATTACATTGTTTCAGCATAAAAATTTTCGAGATTATAACGCATGTATGTTTTATGTTTAATTTGAAATAAATGATGAGAAGATGAACAACCCATACCAACATTTTTCACAATTTTATGCAAGCATGTTTAACCTGTATTCAACATCATAAATCAGATTATAAATCCGAGCCGAAAAGAAAACCGTTGGATCAATAAGAAAAGCAATAAGAAAATCGATGGAAATATATCAATGGATCATAGCCCATCTTTTGTGATGATTCTTACTGTAATTTTTTCTTGTTTTGCTATTGAAATGAATTAAAATAAGTTTATATTTTATTTTAAATTTTGTAATTTGGGCTGGGCAAACTACTATACAATAGCTGTTTCATTAAAAGTTTTAGATTTTAAAGATTAACAGTTATTGTGCTCCATGCTAATATTTCTGATTCAGCTCATTAGAAATTAAATTGAGAAAAACAAAGAAAACTATGCGTTTTTCAATTTTATCTAAAAAATTTCATTGATTTTTAATTATTTAAAATTTAATATTTCCAAATTAAAATGCATTCAACTAAGTTACTAATGTATCCTGTTTCTTTTACTTTCGCAATTTTGTTTGATTTTTGAAAAAAACCTTAACTTTGACTTATTTACCATCCTTATTTTTATCCTATCGTTTTATTTTTATCCTTTTTGGTAAATAATTAAGCTTAAAAAATTTAAATTGCAATCGATTATTTTTTATGCATTTTATACACCGAAATATATGATACATATAATGCATAGAAAGTCAATATCTTTGCAAAATCATTGAAACATACGATAGAATTTATTTAATCCAATCAGAATATATGTCCCTGATAGAAGGATTAATGAGCATTTGCAAATGAAAATGTGATGCTAGTGAAACAAAAAAGTCCTCTTACCTCATCGTTCGCTGTGCTGTGCTTAGGGTGCGTGTGTGGATTGTGCAGTGTGGCGCGTTCTTTTGATGTCTTGTTAGCCTTAATCTGTCGCCTTCCCAATTGAAAGAAAAAGAGCGGAGCTCTCTCCCTTCCTTTATGAATGGAGGGAAAAAAAGGATCTGGCGGTATTTATTTTAAGATCCACTGGTATAATAACTGCTCCGAGTATTAAGACGTTGCTCAACCACTCCCGGCAACCAGCCAACACCGATTGACGACGTTCTTGCATATTAAGGAGGTGTAAAAAGAAAGTCCAAGGGATTACGATCTAAAGAATGCATCCTTAGGGTTAGGAAAGACATTTACCAAAGGGGTAGGAACGAGGAATACTTTAAAGCTATATTTGTTAAGAAAATTGAAAAAATGTTGTTCCAGCTGTATTGCTGATGTCAGTGTCTCCCATGTATGGTATATATTATTGCTCCCATTAAATTCTACCACTACAAGATATAAAAGCTCTTCAGTTATCCATAGAAATATTTTCATAAATGGAATGTAATTTTTTGACAGCAAGTAAATTTAAATTTAATAGGGTAAATATTGAAATTTACAATTTGGAAATAATAATCGATAATTTAGTAAACTGCTAACATAATTGGCGTAATTTTGCAAAATTTACGAAATTTAAAATTTACATTTGAATTGTTAAAAATATATAAAACTTTTCATGGTACAATGTAAAAAGAATTTAAATTATAAATTATTTTCTCTTGTGTTATTACTTATAGTGTTTATTGAGAAAATATAATCAGAGTATAAAACAGATTTTTGAACTATTTAAAATACATATTATAATTTTACTTTTAAGCCCATTTTGCTACCAACATAATCTTAATTTTAGACAAAAATATATTACACAAAACAACATACATAATCAGAATCGTTTTATTATTTGAATTTTAAAAAAACATCGATTTTTTTTAATTCAGCAGATTTCTCAAAAGCGTTATCAATAATTTTGCTTTATAATTAATAAATATTTGATAAAAATACCTCATACAAAATGCTTTTAAACAGTTTTAGCGTTTCTTATTTTAAAAATACCATCGGGTATGGAGTGTCTTTTCCGTATCTTATCCGATAAAGTAATGCTTATAGGAGCTCTTATTTTGAAATGCATCATAAAATGGAAAAACCGTGTTTGATGTATAGTTATTCTAACACTCCAACAACACACTTGTGTAATTCCATTTGAAGTTATTAAAAAATTCATAGTTTTTAATTTTAATTTACTTCTTCATAAAATTCCAAACGGAATTTTATTCATAGAATCATCTGCTTTCTTCATTTGTTTATATTCCATATGGCTCTATTGAACTCATGTCTCAAATTTTATCAAACATTTCCTAAATAAAATTGGTATTATGGAATTTATTAAAATTTTTTGAATTGGTACGAATCACATAATTTATGGCGGAGAGCCTGGTTCCGATAGCATATTTACATGACTTGTTTTTTACTAAATAATAAAATTTTCCAATATACTGAGACTTTCATAAAATTATTCCAATTGTATTTTCCTCAGATATTAAATTAATCTGAAAGACATAATTTTACTTATTTATATATGAAAATTGTACCTTTTCACTTCGCCAACGACAGTGATAAATTCGCCAAATGTGAAATTCGCCTATAGACAGTGAATGGTAAAATATCACCAATAACAATTTCTTATTTTTAACAATAATTTAAAACAATGTCAAATTTTTTATGCCTCTAAAGTGTAACATATTACAGTTAATATAAATAGTTTATTGATTTATTTTGTCAATTGTCAACCATTTCTGTTCGACGATATTAGCACCAGAAAAATGGAAAAAGTAGCAAGAAAGTTGCTATTGATTTAAATAGTATGAATTTATTATAAAATAAAAACTTGTTATAAAATACAATTGTATGGGAAAAGCAATAAACAAACTTCACAAACTTCACATATGACTTTCCCCTTCCCTTTCTAAACTAAAAGGATAAAGTTTGAATATGAAAAAAATCGCATAATTTATAACTAATACGATTACTAGGGAATGGCAAAAAATCAATTTTGCAATTACACTACCATGTTTCCCAGTATTTAATCCTGATCTGGGCTGAACCAATTAGACGAAAGCACTCGTGTGGAAATGCTCGTCATTTAAAAGCAGGAACGAATCAAAAGACTTTCAATACTGGATCTGCCTCTCCCAATGGTATCATTTCACATGAAAGACATTGCAGCCATGACCTATTTAATTTGCTTCTTCCGTCTTGAGTGAATATTCGTTTAAATTGTGATTTGTACTCAGTGCCGTGGGATAATGATAACCAGTCAAGCCTCAGCCATCCACAATGCAATTCCAATAAAAAAATGTTTTGTTAATATTTTATTACAACAGATGCCCGTGTAATTTTTGTTAATATATTAAATAAAAATTTTGTTCATATAATATAACAAAACAGATTGGTATGGAGATTTTCCTTTGATTGCATTTACTCTATTGTTAGTGAGAATATTTTACTTTTAATAGCAACGATGTAGAAAATATACATTTTGGAAAATAGCTATATTTAAAAAATCTTATAAATAAAAATTTTTCTTGTAAAAGGAATCCATGAATATTTACATAAAAATAGCAAGCACCGAAACAAACTTTAGCTTCTTTTTTTAAGTTTTCATTACTTCTTGGTTTTTCTCACTAAAATTTAAAAAAAAAAAAAAAAAAAAAAAAAAAAAATTCTCATAATACAAAAAAACATTAAAAGAAAATGTTTATTTTTTAATGAAAATATTTTAATAGTTGAAAAAAAATATATATATAGTTAAAATTATAAAACAAAGAGATCGAAAATAACTCGACATCAGGCGACAAAATAAAAAATTTTTAAAACCAAAATTAATAAGTTTACACAACCACTCGTACACAATCGTAATCACTTAAAATTGCAATTTTGTTACAAACTAACTGATTCTAGAAAATACTTTATTAAATTTGAAAAAAAGCTATAGCATTTTTCTCTTTTCTGATAATTAAAGTTCCCGTGATAACTTTGTTTTGCAAATCTTAGCAAGAAGATATAAAATTAATTCTTACTACGAAGTTGAAAGGAAAATGTGAAGAACTTGTACTCTTACGAGTAAAAATAATTATTTATTAATTATTTTATTGCACTGAAATTTTTAGCTTGAAGATATCTTTAATTCTTGTTACGTATAATAATATCTTTTTATACAACTAGTAACCGCGTAAATTTTAATTTATTATTGAAATTTCATATTTATATTTGTTGGATTTTGTCTATTTTTTTAAATTAGATTTTCTTAATTTTCTTTTTTAAGTGCAAATAGCTTTCTTTTTCGTATTGCATAATTAATTGAGATAAATTAATTTATTTAAATACTTCGCTTTTTCTTTGAAACAGATAAATATTTATTAGGTACACTTTTATACAATTTTTCGTCGCTAACGAAATCACACTAAAAAGATTACAAGACATCTATTTCTATAATTAAAATTTTGCACATGTAAAAACATTCAAATTTATATTTCTGTTGGTGATGGAATAAAGAACATGAAACAAATTTTGTGTGATTTGTTGCCAGTGTTAAAATTTATCTTGCAAAGAAATTGTCATCATCACACTGTTTGGCGAAATTAACTATATATATATATATATATATATATATATATAATATATATATATATATATATATATATATATATATATATATATATATATATATATATATATATATATATATATATATATAAACTATTTTGTTCTATTATATATCCTTTTATAGCATTCAAATATATACATTGTAGCGGTGAAATTTATGGTTTAAAAAATGATCAGCTGTGTTTCAATATTAATGTATTTATAGAAGAGAAGTATTTCTGCAACTTAACAGATAGTTAACATTATAATTAGTTTTTTTGTTTATGGATCTAAGATAAAATTATTCTGATCCCAATATCTTGGTTGTGACCAAATTAGAATAAATTTGTAAATTGTATCATTCAATGAATTGATTTTAATTCACAGAAGATAATTCTAATTTGAAGAACAAAAACAATTTCTATAAAATTGGACTTTGGTGCGCCCACTTTTAATGGCGATAAACTTTAATAAGTAATTAAAATACAATTATAAGAATAAACCAATAGTACTAAAATAACATAAAACAAGGTATAAATAAAATTTTGTTCTTGACTGCATTGTGAGAATTCTTCCGCAATCGCGAAATAAATACGCCAAATTTGGCGATTTTTATTTAACAAGATTACATTTTCGTTTATTTCCGGAAAAAATAGACTTTAAAGTACCCCTTGGCGAAAATTGGCAATTTTTTCCGTCACACTTATTTTCGTGCATGTTTGAAGTAACAAGAGGGCGCTGGAAAGAATATAGAGCCTATATTCTATGTTATCTATATTGGTCTATAAAAATAAACCAACATCGCTGACAACATGGCACCAAGCTGGCGAGAATTAAGGGGCAGCCTAAAGTATAGGCCTCCAGTATTTTCTGCATTCTTCATTTTTCACACATTATATATTGCGCTTAATTTCCAAGATTATTTCTAAATATAACGCCATTTCTTTTGACTACATTTTTTAACAATGTTTTTATCTTAAAGATGTGAACATTTCTGGAATTTAAGTAATAATCTTTTATTTATTATTTTTACAATTTCCTGTTTGTATTGCATTTAGCGCTTATTTACATTTGGTGACGTCGAAATCCATATCGCTAAGCGGAAACAGCATGGAATCGATTCAATACTTTTATCGAAATTTTCCTTGCTTTGAACAAAATAACTGCAAAAGAACCAGGTTAGGAATAATCTAAACTGGAATGATTCTGTAATTTCTATGCAGTTATAACACCAATATAATAGTTAGAACACTGGAAGAATCATCTTTGCGAAAAGTATTTTCTTAGTTTTGAAACTTCGCAGTAAGTATGATCTTGTTCATACAGTATTTATCAAATTAATCACAACTGGTAATATTTTTATCATCAGCGTTTATCTTATTTTAATCCAGCCTAACATCTTTGTATTAATATTCTATGTACATTAAATTATAGTTGCTCAATATTTTTCGTACCAGAATAAAATTTTATATGAGATAGTAACTCAATATTTAACTTTAGCTCAGAATATTGAGACAATGTCTGGAGTGTGTTTTTGAGTCACATCACAATTTTGTGATAATAATCCATTATCAGTTTGACGTAAATAAATAAATATTTTTTATAAAACTTTTTAAGAAGAGTCTCCAGTGTTTATTATTCTATTCATTTAACTTTATTTTTTCTGTTTGATTTGAATTTAAGTCAAATATCTTGTTGATAGTTCGTTGGTTGGGTTTGGTGGCCATAAAAGGACAAACTGATGTAATATTTCTTGTGAAAGTAGTTTGTATGTTAATAACACCCACAAAGAAATGCTGCCAAAGCACGGCGCCAGTTATATTTTCTCCTAAGTACATTACCACAGATGAAGTTATGAGGATTTTCAGTCATTTGTTCACCAGAAGAATTGGTGCCGCCAAACAATGTTTCTAATTCATTCAAATCCTGCATGAAGTTTTCAATTTCTTTTCTCACCCATTCTTGATCCGTAGGTAGAAGGGACACTGTAATCATCTTCTTAATGCTTGAATAAGTTATGGAATAGGTTTTATGTGCATGAAAAATCTATGAAGAAATGAGAATCCTATTCGGATCAATTAGCAATAAAACCATCTGAACACTTCACTTACAGAATTAAGATAGGCTGTTTAATTTAAAAATAAATATCTTAGAACATTTCTTTTAGGTAGTAGTATTATGACAGAAACAGTTATGGATCCTTATGTTCGTAGGCTTATAGATCGCATTGAGTAAGAATGAATTCTTTTAGGTGTATGCATGATATCAGATATAATTGAAGAATGAGTTGCCAAACATCTAATTTAATATTAAACATTGTGAGTCTCATGAAATATTAATTCAAAGCTTTACACATCTTACGTTGCAACACAACATCGTAAATAAAGATTATTGTTGAACAGAAGTTTATTTTTATTACCAAGTGACTGCAAAGATAAGCAATCAATGTTTCAAGAAATAGTTTTTTTAATGTGATGTTTGCCAAACAGTAAATAAAATCTATTATCTGCTCATCACAGAAATAGATTACAGAAATGGTCGAAAAAATTACCCAAATTAGCCAACCGCGAAAAAAAGACTGTAGTTTGCAATAAAGACCCAACATGCAAATTTTATTCATTTTTGGAAAGATATAAGTATCTTAATATAGTAATTACTTCAAATTAATTTTTATTGGTTGGGTAGAAAAAACACGGTACTTTCTCGTTAACTGAACTCTACTGTTATAGCATAGTATATTTTAGTTTTTAGCACACAATTTTTTGTAATTGTCTTCAGTGCAATATTTTTAAGAAAGACAATGTTGTTTTCATGTTTATCATTTCCATCTGGAACTTTCGTATCAGCCGCATTTCAGAATTATGCAGAAAATTCTATTTTGGTAACCCTAGTAATTACGTCATCGCGCAAGTCACGATACGTCATCTTGGCAACATTTCTCCATCGCCTAAAAAATTCAGAATTTAGAATCATGGATTATACCGCACTTGTGCCCTCCAGTCCTATACCATTTTCAACAATAAGAAAAAATAGTTATTCCTTCCATGTTTTATTTATTTCATTTCTTAATATAGAACCGGTAAATTCATAGGCTTTTGGAAGAAATTTTTTACTTTGTTTGGCGACAAATTCCTCCAAAACCGGTGATATTGTTACTGTAGCGACAAACATTCTTCCAACACTATTTTTGTGTCACGTAAACACGCTTTCGTTAAAATCTACAATGCATCTGATTCCGAAGATTTCTTATTCAGATTTAAGAGAACATGAATTTCGATGCAGTAGCACTAATAAAGATTAAATTAATTTGGTATAAAAATATAGATAATATTTCAATATATTTTGAGCAATTTTGAAATTAATAATATCAATATTATAAGTAACATATTTTTGTTTTAATAAAAAGAGAGTAAATAAATATGTATTTATGGAAATTGCTTAAAATTTTTCTAACCAGAAGCTTAATTTTAAAGATATTCAAAACAATAAAATTAACATTTCATCCAAGCTCATTGGGTCATAATAATAAGTATTAATAATGTTATTTTATTTATGCTGCATTTTTTTAAATTGCATATAAAATTATGACAAATTTTGAGTTGTAAAATTATTGAGATTAATGAAAAGCACAATAACCTATGATACAAATAATGATGTAAATACACACATACCTTATTACTTATTATATACTTACTTTATTATTATTATGAATACACTTATTGATTTTGAGACATCAAAACTGTTTCATCAATTTGTTTTCAATAAAAAAGGTAAATAAAAAAATAAAATAAATAAATTTTTCATGAACTACAGGAAAATTACTTTACGAGAATTATTTAGAAATTGAAAATCATTACATCAAAAATTAATTTTAATTTATTATTTAAAATTTTATTATTAGTTTAGATTAACGGAATGGATATGACTTTTTAAATTATTAAAATTGTTTCCCCTAAAATCAGCCTACTACTATGCATGTTTCAAATTAATGTTTTTATCGACAAAAATTTTTTTTTTGTTTCACTTATGTACAAATTTATATTTTTCTTCTGTTATGCATTAAGTATATTCACTTATAATTCTGAAAAAATTAATTTCGGTCTATAAAAGTATTATATTTTCTTCGTACAAATACTTCTGTATATATGTTATCTAAAATTCAATTTCATTAATTTTAAATCGTTAAAAAAATAAATATATTAAATATGTGCAGAGTATTTGGAAAGAACAAAATTTATTCTAAGAAACTTTTTTTCGTTCCATTTGTACATAAAAAATTTAAACATCATGCCTTATATACAACTTTATGACATATGTTAATGGTAATACAGCAATTCCAAGCGCTTTTTTATGGACGTCATAATATACATCATTCCGTTTTAACAACAATTCTTTAAACAAGCTTTTGCAAATTTTTTTGATGATTGATTTGGATTGAAAGTTTTAACTATTTTGTTGTTTTCTGATTTTTTATTAATGCCATTTAATGTTTCTTAAGTGCTCTAATTTTATGAATTTTCAAGAAACAAATGTGAGTTAAATTTTTTTGAAGGAATACAAGTTCAAAAATAATTGATTTAGTTGAACTATTACAAACCAAATGAATAACAGTTTTAGTATGAACTCGTGATGTAAACGTACATTGAAAAAAGAGTCGTCTCACACACACACACACTTTTGATTTTCATACTTAAGAATGTTAATAAAAAATAAATCACTCAGGTGTTACGAACTTACTTTTCAGAAACCTGCTTTAAGCGATTACTTACTTATACATGTGTCAAAAAATTAAAATAAAAATTTCTTATTAATTTGAAAGATAAAATTAGTTTTCAAGTGTATTTTCGAGATGAATACAAAAAAAGTTTAAAAACAACGTCATTGGGAAAAAATTATGTGCATTATTATTAAATTCTTCTATTAAAAAGAATATGGATACTATGTAAATATTCCCAAATAAATATATAAATATAAAAATTAATTTGAAGCTGTTACATTAGAACATAAAGGTGGAATTAAGATTTTTAATCATAGAAATTTCTATATATCTTTTTCCCTTAAAAAAAAAAAAACTAGAGTTGGATTATTTTAATGGTCACATCAGCACAAGGTTATATGGTATAAAATTTAGAAATGTGATAAAGTAAACTAGTTTTTGCTATTTTGATTTTTGTTAGATTACGAGGAAATAATAAAATCCATTTATGTGGAAAATAATTCACATTTTAATAGAAAGTACTTACAATATTATTAATAGATGGCAGCACACTCATATAACAGTATATGACCGACAGGAATGTGGAAAATACAAACAAATAATACGACATTTGTAGACAAAAATAAAAAAATTAAAGAAAGAAAGTATATTAAAAATATTTATTTTCATCTCTAAGAAGATTATTTTAATAATTTATTAGCATTGATGAGAGTTTTTGAATCGAATTTTATTTGATTTCAATTTATTTTAGCACTTAAAATTTCTTTTTAAAAAAACAATTTAAAAAATATTTTTTGGATTCATAAAAAAAATTTCTTCAATAATCTATAATAAAAATTTTAAAAAATTAACAATTATTTGCAGTTTATCATCACAGGTATACTTCAATTTTAAACTTTGACCTGGTTTTGAAAATAATAATTCAATAATCTTGAACATTTTTGTAATATTTGTATTTAAGAAAATATCTAGAAATATTATATCAATTTATTTTTAATACAGACATGCTTACTTTTCATATTTGAGCAACTGCTTTATAGATAACACTTCCATTAGCAATCATATTATTTCAAATTTATGACGTTTAATTACGTTTGGGTATTTTATGCACAAGATAACAGAAAAACAATTTTATTTTTTCATAAACAAGATGAGAAATCTTAATTACTTATATTTATAATTTTTAATGTCTTATGAGGTTGAGTAATTAGAAACTGTTTTGAAACCCATATAAATTAATTCTAAATTAATTGCATAGTAAAATTTTTAATTTAAGTTTCTTAAGTTTGAATAGATATAGTAAAATAATTAATAAATAATACTTGCATCGATTTAAGAAAATTAGAATTTTTTTCAAGTCAATTAAATTGATATATGCATATAGTTAAAAATTTGAGTCCTAGATGGCAGCAGCAACAGTACAAATTTATAGTTATTTAAATCGATTATCAAGAAGCTCATAATATGGTGAATATCTATCTGTATTTAAAATGTGTGTGTGATATGATGTAAATCATATTCTCATATTAAATTTGTTTTACATATACAAGCTTATTTTTTAGAGTAGGCTGACTGTATATTTAGAATAGGAAAAATACATTTATGAAAAATAGCAAGTTTAGTACAAAGTATCACCCAAACTTATATATTTATTATTAATTATAAATATATTTCTAGATTTCCTTGATAGAAATTTATATTTCTTTTACTGATGTCGCGATATTTAATTTTCCAACAACAAGTAGTATAATGCTTGTCTGTGTTGAAGGTTAAAATGATAATACCAGGAAGTAATTTTCCTAGTATACATTGCAAATTTTCTCTTTCACAAAATAAGTGAGGAAACTTAAAAAAAAAAAAAAAAAAAAAAAAAAAAAGAATCTTTCCATTTAAATTAAATAAGGTTTAATTTGTTTATCAATCAATGACCCTTTTTTGCTCACGATGGCTAATTAGATGAGGACATACTTTTTTAAGTGAATTCCGAACTCCAAACTATACTATGAACTGTTGAACTGAAAGGTAGAGTTAAATTAATCATGATGTTGTTGTGCCTAGAAATTATGATTTATCTGTAATTGTTATAGATATTTTTACCCTTAACTTTATTTCTGTATTTAATATTGAGTAATGCCAAAATATCAAATCGTATGCAAGCATTTGTTGCAAAGTTTTTCTTTTCCTGCTTATAGCGTGCACTCTCTTACATAGAACCACTCTCGAATGTTATAGAATACTTTCATGAGTGGAAATTAAGTTAGTACACCTATACAAGAAAATATTTTCCAGTCGTCTCTTGTGCACCATTGATGTTACCATGTGACTACTGAAATAAAATTAGGTGTCGCATAGACGACTATTTTAAAAAGAGAAATGAACTTTACACCTTTATTCTTTACACAAAAAGAATTCCAGAAGTGCATGACTCTTGGAATGGATAGTTTTAAAATGAGTTCAAATCGATATTAATTATGGTTTAAATTTATTGCAAACGCTGTGACAAAAAATTCTGAGTCAAGCAGAAAAGTTTAAGTTAGACGGAAATCAACACTATGGCTTGAATTTCATTCCACACCGTGCATCCACAAAAATTCAACTAACACACAGAATAATTTATATATAGATTACCTGCCCTCTTATTTAATATATTTTATTTATTTTATATTTAAAATTGCAATAAAAACTATACACAACAGAAGATGATATTGCTATTCAAAGTCTTCAAGCGAATGTTTTTAAGTAAGGTTAAAAGCAAACGTCAAGTGAATGTGACGACAAACAACGAAATTACGGAGAAGGATGAAGGAAAACTCTTTAATGAATCTTAATGAGTGTTCTTTCCATACTCTAAAAGCAGTGATTTGGCGGTCTTTTGCCCAACAATGAACAATGCAGCATTTGTCGAAGAGTGTTATCTAGTCGATAAGATAAAACACCCAATCGTGGTCTTGAATGATTATTTGAAGCTCCACTAATAATAGGTTGTGTTACATTTCGGTAGATAAATATGTTGTGATGCGAGAGGATCTCGAATACCAAAATAAAAGGTGTGGTCAGGGAGAATATTATTAAAATACATGTTTTTCACAGCATATAACGACCGGGAGTCATTTCGCGCTGATTGCTGATTCATATTTTGCTAGATATAAATGTATATTTAATTTTAGAAATTACTATAGTTAATTTATCTCTTTAATATTCTGATTAACATAACGTGTTATTAACATTTTATGTTGTAAGTATTGGATTAGATTCGAAAACTACGAAATTGGGCTGACTGTTCACTTTGATGATGAGCAAGGTGGATCTGACTGGCAATATTCTGATTTTTTGTATCATCACAATTATGGCACATGTTAAAACGGCTGGATTTTAAAATTTGATGAACAGTAATTTCACTTGAAGGTGCCGAGCACTAATTCATCTTTTTATGTTGTGAGGAAAAATCAGGATGTATTGGTTATTTCTAGGTGATAAGTACCTCCAAGGTGGAAGCCAAGATGGTACTTCAATGGCCAGCACTCAAGATTATAGGCCGAGCTGGCAGCCGAATGGTTAACGCTCTTGCCTTCGGTTCAACAGTTCGTGGGTTCGAATCCCACCTTGGGCATGAATGTTTGTAGTGGTTCGGAATCCACTTTAAACCGTAGGTCCCGGTCTAATTAGCCCTCGTGTGCAAAAAATGACTGTTGAGCGACAAACAAGCCAATCCAAATCCAATCCTCAAGATTATAGTTATCAGTTTACGAGTTAGATACTTTCCTCAAGTTTGAATGCTCGAAGTGGTTCGGAACTCATTTTAAATTGTAAGTTCAGATCAAAGTTATAACCAACTTGGCAGTTGAATTGTTAACGTTCTACATTTCGGTTTAACAGTTTGTGAGTACAAATTATTATCAATTATGTAGATGGTTATAGAGTTCGGATTTGGAGGAATATGAGTTTGTGAGTTTGACTCTCTTCTCTCTTGGATGTTCGTAATTATTCGTAACTTCCACGATTGATCTAACAATTTGTGAGGGCAAATTATTATCTCGAATGTTGATGATTGTAGTGATTCAGATACAGAGAAGAATCAGAGTGTATGAGTATGACGCTTTAATAAAGATTGGATGTTTGTAGTGATTAGAAACTATTTTCAAATTGTAAATTCTAAATTAAATTAGATTCGAGCTAGAAGGTGAATCATTTGCGTTCTGGCTTTCGGTTTCACAGTTTGCGAGGATAAATTATCACCTCGGGATGTAGATTATCTTAGTGGTTTGGATTCGGAAATTGTGACTTTGATTCTCTTTTCTCAAACTTAGGTGTTTGCAGTGATTCTAAACTCTTTTCAAATTGTAAATACTGATTGAAATTAGAATCGAGCCAGAAGTTGACTTATTTGCGTTTTGACTTTTGGTTTCACAGTTTGGGAGGATAAATTACATCACCTCGGGGGGAGGGGGAGAGAGAGAGAGAGAGAGAGAGATTATCTTAGTGGTTTGGATTCAGAAATTGTGACTTAGATTCTCTTTCCTCTAACTTAGATATTTGCAGTGATTCGAAACTCTTTTCAAATTATAAATTCTGATTGAAATTAGAATCGAGCTAGCTGAATCATTTACGTTCAGGCTTTCGGTTTCACGATTAGTGAGTATAAATTATCATCTCGGATATGTATAATTTTAACGGTTTGAAACTCACTTTTTAATCTGTTGGTTCTGATTGAACAATTTGGTTTGAATCTACTAGTCATAAAGGGTAACTAACCGTTGTGAGCGACGATTAGTTATCCTCTATGACTAGTAGATTGTAAACGAGCTGAGCTATTTAATCAAATTGAATATCGTGTACAATAAAATAATAAAAGTAAAATAACATACACAAAAATTGTTGAAAGAAGACTTCGTTCACAAGTGGAATTTACACATTGCAACTGATTTATAAGAAACAACATAAAGTTTTGATATCTTACAATACTATGAGAAAGTTCTCGAAAAAAGTAAGTTATTTGGTGTTTTGTTATTCAATTATATGGCGCACTTCTGCAAAACTATTTTCTTAATATTTCATGTATGAACACCTCAGTGATTAATAAAATGAAATGGACTCTTGTTTCTTTGGCAATATCGATTTATCAAAAGATAAATTGTGTTACCCTTATGATGTAATGCGTTATGTGTAATTACTTTTACAGAACTATAAAAATTAATTTAATTTTTTTGTAAGAAAGTATTTCAAAAACAATGTGAAAAGTGAAATTGAGAAATCTTAGGTTGTGACAGTGATTTATTGGAACGTCTAATCACATTCTTCAGGAAAAATATTGACAATATTTCAAAGATTTAAAAGAATGAATAAAATATCATACATTAGCAATTCGACGGAGTAATGGTTGATAGATCAATTCTTATTCTTCCGAAATAATATATTAATATTTTTTCTAGAATTTAAATTTTTTAATATTCTGTGTCGAATGGTAAAAAAAAAAAATTAAATAGCTCAAATATGTGGAGCAGCAAAATTTAATCAGAATAGAATCTAATTGATGTCAGTTAAGTTTGTATAAATTTTACAGAAAGATTATGTATCGATTCCTGAGAATATTTTTTTCGAAGTTTTTACACATGACATAGCAATATTATTAAGTAATTGTAATATTTTAAAGAAAATATTTGAATATAATTAATATTTTTTTGGATATATTCTTCATTACACTTTTTTTCGTACATTATTCTTTTAAATATATTGATTTATAAATAGGTTGAAATGAATTGCAATAACCAATGATTAAATAAAGAATCTTTGTTATCGACTAAATTATATACATCTATTTATGAAATATGCTTTTGTTTGTTTCTTACATGATTCAAATTGCTTCGGAGTTTAACAGACGAACAAAAATATATGAATACAATTAAAATTTTGTGCACATTCTTTATTCAATACTTTCCTATGTAATATATATTAAATTCTGTTGATTAACAAAGGATTCAAAACGCAGTGTGTTAAACAGTAATCAGAATAAAAAATTTTACCGATGTAGATTGTTTTATAGTTTTTTGACATGTGTTCTTAATTTCTGTAAATTAAACAGGCAGGCCACGGTGGTATGGTTGGTTAGAGCGTCATGCTCATTATCAGAAGGGTGTGAGTTTGAATATCGGCAAACCGATGATCCTTTTGCAGCACGTTAAAACAGGACTTGGTCGCAATATCCTCCAAGTGAATTGATACATTTGGGTGTGGCAGGTCCAGTATTAAGAATCGTAAGCTTGGTCCTTATTTCAAAATCATGAAAACTCCACTCAGCTGCTTCTATAGAACTGGTATAGACCAACTCAGAGATGCATACAGGGATGCATGCAGGTGTAACAACAACAATATAGTACAAATTATTTTATAATTAAACTGATATAATTTCTGAGGAATAATATCTTAACGTAATTCAGTTTTACAGAATTTGAGTTCAATATTTTGACGTGATTAAACTTTTTATTACTTCTTCAACGTTTCTGAGAATACAATATTTATTGAAATACGTTGATTAATTAATGATTCTAAATTCACTGCAAACAACAGCAATTAGAAATCTTACTGATATTGATTAAATTCATATAAAAAATTTGCATAGAAACATGCATCAGTTTCTGGGAATATGTTATTTAAAAATTGTATTACATAGTACAAATTAATTAAGGATTTTTTTGCTGACGTATTTTAAGCTAAAATATTTCAAATACTACAAAAGAAGAAAATTAAGAAAAATTATTGAATAAAAATTTTTGGTACATTCTTTGCTATTGCCAATAATATAGATTGCTTTAAAGTTAGTTTGACATGTTTCAAGAAAAACAATTTTTTCCAAAAATTTCCAATACCTCATTTATTAAAAACTATTAACCACTACTAAGAGATTAAGAATTTTTTTGGGAAAAATGTTTTCTTGAATCATGAATAAATTCTCACTTTTTGCCCTCATTTGTCCGATTCAAAGCGTTTTGCATCATTGATTTCAGAAATGCTTTTTCATTTCAGCGCAGCATTTAAAACAACGGAAAGTAAAAGCATTTTCTCAGCTCATTTATCTTTTCGAGAAATTTTGACACTTCTTTCGTGAAGTTTCCGTCAAGTTTTCTATCTTTTGAACATAATTTCAAATTTCTTATGGATGATTTTGCTGTCAAAATTTGAAGTATAACTTTTTTTTTTAATATTTTTCAAAAATATTCATACAGATAAATACGAATATGTATTCAACTTCAAATTAAAACTATAGTTTTATCTTTTCTTAAATATGTTAGATTCATATTGTCTCTCTCTCTCAATTTGATTATTCTAAATATTTTCCGTTCTTCATAAAAATTCAAATTACGGAAATGATTTATTTTGTTAGAAATAATAACCGAAGCTTTCAGAATTAGGAGAAGGGAAATATTTAACATATGATACCGATTTTATTTATATTACTACAGTTTTCTTGTGTGAAACAGGATGGCAATGTTCTTTTATGTTTTTACCAATTATTATCTTAACACCATTCATGCACATTATTAATCTTTTTTTTTCAGGTAATAGTAACAGAAAATTTATGAAATTATTAGAAATATTTGAAAAAAATTTACTTTTTCTTGGATTTTGATTAATGAAGAGGAGTGCTTAATACAGTATAAGGAACAATTCAAAAGATGAAAACACTTTTAAGGCATTTGAACACTCACCACGGGTTTCTCTCTTTTTGGGAGAATTTTTGCCAGAAAGTAATCCGTATTCCCTCAGGTCAAGAGAAAAAAACGCAAAAAACTTCCAAGCATTCTTCCTGACAGATGTATTTGCAAAAGAGAACCTGCAGAATATCTATTGTTTTTCAACAATAACTGGCATGTAGTTCGAGGTATTTAAGAAGACTAAAAGCAGCAGAGAAAGACCTTAAAGATATTTGGTCTGTTCAGATCGTCTCAACTTGGCGGTGTTTGATTCGATTGAAGAAAATCAGTTGATATTGGTTTGCTTTGACCAATAGCCTACAGAAGCCAAAGATTATAAACTGCTCGGGAAAGCAGATTGATGATTACTCTCCCAAACATAATCCAAGCCAGAAATGCCTTGGTATTTAAATAGAAATTTTGGCATTGTATACCATTTGACACCACTCAGCATTTAGTCTAACAGCTTTAGGGTACTGTAAGGCATTCTAACTCGTGAAATGTAGCGAGCGTATGTATACGTAACGCTAAATTAATAGACAGGCGCTGGCTATATATACGCTTTCTGGAAGTACGCTTCTCTGTAATGCACTACGATCTGTAAAGCCAGATCCATGGCTTTGGAATGCAATGAAATGTTTTTGACATTGATTACAAATAAATTTCCTGTTTCAAAGAAAAGGGGCAATTTGGAGAGGTGAATATTTCTTGGAATAGGGGAATTTGTTGCTTGTTCCAGGTGCTATAGTTATTATTTATTTCTAGTTCGTAACTTGTTATTCTTTCGCTTTCATTTTCGTTACAGTGTGTGATAAAAGCTTTTTATTTTTTGTCAAATATGTCTTATAGTAAGGGCAGTGAGCTAGATGATTATTTTCCTTCATTTTGAAGATCAGAAAAGTCAGAATATGATATTACATCCAATGAACATTCTGATTTTTTTTTTCTCATTATAGTCTTACTTCAAACTTTATGTTTTCTTTCTTTTTCTTACTTTTTTTCTTTTGTAAAAGAAAACAATTAGAATGAAAAGCATACAACTTAGTTTCCTGTGATGCACCTTAGTTTTACTTTGTGATACACACTTAGTTTCCCGTGATAGTTTA
Organism: Latrodectus elegans; assembly: GCA_030067965.1. Taxonomy (NCBI): domain Eukaryota; kingdom Metazoa; phylum Arthropoda; class Arachnida; order Araneae; family Theridiidae; genus Latrodectus; species Latrodectus elegans. The sequence goes on along the minus strand of CM057820.1, from coordinate 34,101,326 downwards.
GAAAACTAGAGACAATGGGATCGAATCGCTTAAGTATTTCTTGGCAGTTACGGGGCTATAGCATGTACCATTGCAAACAAAATACGCGAAATTGCCTTCTGGAAAGACATTGATTGATAGTGGGTCGTATTTATGAGTCAAAAGATTGGAAGTACATGACACTCCCAAGAATTCCCCCAGATAGATGCGTATGCAGAAGTGCAACATCGCAATTGGGATCGAACTCTGGAATTTTTACCATAGCACTGTTTTTCGATTATCTCATCATAAGCAGTTCATCCCAATTAGGCTTATGAGGCTCATGTCACAGGATCTTTTAGTTTTCGGAAAGAAAGATTCCAGTTTTGGTCCAGCTATCGCTGAACGACTGGAAATTGATGTGGCGCTTGTTGTTTGCACGCACATTTGCCTTTGTAAGTATTTTTCTATTTTTGTCTATGTGGTACATAAATATGTCTTGGTATAAAAGAAAAATATTTCCAAAATGTGTTAGAATTCGTTGGGTGTTTGTGATTCTCACAGTAGCATTCGTTTGTCCACTACATAATGCCAAATCAGATTCAAAATGATTTTTTTCTGGGCTTATGACCTGATTATCTGATTTCTGGGCTTATGACTTGACCATCGTCATTAAATATATTTTAAAGCTAATGTTTAAAGCTCAATAATTCCTAATGATTTGACAGTCTTCTTTAGACAGACAGGCAACGAGAAAAAGAAGCCCTGGTCTATACTAGTAGGTTATCAAGTTTAGCCCCTTCTCCATATCTTGAGAAATGGACACAAAATACAACGTGCAGTGCGCTCACTTGGAACCGCAACCGGCTGTTAATCAATTGAATATTTGATTACAAAGTTGGAACTTTAAGGCCCACGGTGATCAACAAAGTAGTCCACCGTATCACAATTTTGGTATAAACCTGAAGTTGGCACTTATTATAAATACAAGATGAGAGAAAATATGAGACAAAAAAAAGTTAAATAAGTAACATTGAATAAAAATGGATAAAATTGAGATATTGATTGGGAAATATTCTTTTTGTGAGTGATCAAACAGTTATTCAGTTCATGATTTGATCTCCAGGTCCTTAAGAGTTCAGAGAGTTCAATATTAATTTTTAGATGAGTTACTGGATTCACATGTTTTCAGAGTCTGTGTCGGAGTCATATTCTTCAGGTTGTGATGAGTGGCTTCTCTGAAGCCGGTTAATAGGATCTTTGCACAGCTGAGTGCCCTTTTCGTGGAGGAACGTCATAATTTTTTTTTTTTTACTCTGAAGGAGTCTTTTGATGCAAAACCTAATAAATTACACCTCTGTCTGATGTGTAGATTTTAAAAGATGGAATTCGCTTGCTAGCTGGCATGATGTTAAGTAATGTACGAGAGTACCATTCTGTCCGCAGATACGGAGGGTGGAACTTGCTTTGCCAATTCTTTTGAATTAGTTAGGGCATGGGCCATGATTGGTTAGGAGACTGTTTAGTTGAGGGTTAGAGAAGATAATATCAGTTGTAACTTTGGGCAGGATTTCCCTGGTGTGGTGACTTGTTGTGGAATTGTCACATGTTGTTTGCCATTTTCGTAGATGGTTGTTTTTAATTTTGACTCTTAGACTGGCTCTGCAACATTAGATGTTTGTTAGTTGGATGTCAGGCTGTAGTGCTCTCTGCTTTCCTGCCTGGTTATCAGTTTCATTGCCAGTTACTCCTGTAAGAAACCTTGACCCAACTTAGTTGAATTAGATCTTTTTTGGTGTTGTAGAGCAAACTTTAGATTGATTTAATGATAAGTGATTTATGAATGGGAATGTTTAAGTCCTCTTTGGAGCATAAAGTTCCAGGTTTGATCCCAAGCATCGTTGAAAAATGAGAGATGATGTTGCTAACTGCATGCATGCATTTCTTTTATATTTCGCAGGAATGTCTCCGCTTCATATTAAGTCATTAGAAATTTCCATTTAAATCTTTTAACTACGAATCCCAACTAATTATCTAACACACTCATCCGAACAAGAAAAGAAGTGTGAATAAATACGAAGTTCATCCATCAAATTAAGAAGCAGGTATATACATCCCCAAAGACAGGAACAATTTTCAAGGAAGGACCCCAACCAGTAATCACTACAACTTATGATTTTTACACACATGGTTCAAAAAATATGTGAGATGGAGCGGCATTTACTTTGTTCTTTGAAGGAAAATATATTGACCATCGACTAATCAAACTTCTCTCCCGCAACTTAATCCTTCGAGCAGAAGCTACAGATACTCAATAGCAATAACCCTTGCACATGATCATTATATAAATATCTTTTCAATCTAGGTGAATTCAACTTAGAGGTGCAAGTAATAGATAAGCCGAATCAAATCTCTCCGCTAATTAACAACACTCAGAAATTTTTACATCTACATCAACATATCTGAAAAACAAATATTAAATGATTAAATCTTATGATGGGGCAGAAGGAAACGAAAGAACCGACATGGTGTCTAAAGAAGGAGCGATAGTATCCCACCATCAAGCTATTGACATTCCATGGCCCAAGTGCCACCTTGAGTCTAACCTTAATCAAAATTCCATGAAGGAAATATTCTGAGACATATCTGAACAAGGATGATGCCTTTATTCACGATTACAAAAAATATTTGTCGATCATTGCTATGCTAAGTCTTTCCTAAATTACTTTATTAACAGCCATAGACCATTTGCCACTTACTATATTAGCTTTCGAAGAAGCAGAACACCTCTATGCTCTTAAGCAATGAATTAAATCAAGGAACACCATAATGCGTTTAACAGAATGTTCAATTAAAATAAAATATGATATTGGATACTATACCAACTTACCAATTACCTGGCACCTCTAATTTTGTATGAGACACAAGCCATAAATGCAGCCCATTGAACAAAGCTCTGAAATTCTGATGTATATGGACTTAAAATATGTCTTCTTTTGCTACAGCCCAACCACACCAAGAATATGCAGACAACTTTAATTAAAAATAATAGGAAAACATGCCTAATAGACATTCACAGTTAAATACAATACAGATTCACCAAGAGTTTCATTTATTGCATCTCGTTAACCTAGAAACTACTATATAAGTCAGAGAGTTTATGAAATGTATTAAGGTGAAATGGAAAAAAAGAATAAAAAATTGAAGCCAAAGAGAAACAATCATCAACTACCACAATTTTATATTTCTACAGAAGATGAGGTGAAAAGGCATAAGCTTATTAACCTTAGGTACATATCTCGCACCTCCCTTCTCTGTCAACTGCATGGACGTCTATCGGAGAGGCTGCTGTGCTCTGGTTGGTTAGGGCATCGTTCTCATTATCGATGGTAGTGAGTTCGAACACCGACTTAATTGAAGAACCAATTTTGTTCATAAAAGGTGGCTGAGGCACATAAAACAGGTGATGGTCACAAAGCACTCTAAGTGAAATGATACTTACATGAGTGGTAAGTCAAATATTAGTATTCCGCTTGATCCCTGCTTCTAAATTCCGAAGATTCCTTCCTGACTGCTTCCACTCATCGGAAGAGCCTAACTCTAGGTTAGGTACAGGGAAATTTGCTGGTGGAACAACAACATCGTATGTCGGAGTGGGTGCTTGGGAGTTTCCAAGTTTCCTTTCTTGCGACATGTGACTACGACTTACTAGCAATGTTTTAAATCTCTGCAGTAAAGCAATTACCATTTAAAATGCTTACAATATAGTGTCAAAAATTAATCGCATTCTCCTATTCCGCTATTATCACAGAAAAGAATGCTAAACATCAATGATGTCTAACATAAAAGTTTGACACAGGTGCCGAATAATCCATGATTCCAAATTCTGATTTTTTTTGGCGATGAAGAAATGTTGCCAAAATGCAGGATGTGCGCGATGACGTGAATACTAGGGTTACCAAAATAGAATTTTCTGCATAATTCTTATAAGTCACCATATGTATGATGTAATAAAAACGAGTTTGTCAGATACTTAAGAAAAACCGCCAATCTCAGAATTTGGCATCATGGATTATACGGCACCTGTGCCAAATGTATAATTATTTGCTTATATTAAAAAAACACATTAAATTCAATATTACAGCCCCTAAAATAAATATCATGTTTACTAACACATACATCTAGGTTTCAAACGCTAAATTTGATTCAAGAAATAATCCTTGAAGACTACTTTTGCTTTTCTTATAAATTTCCTTGATTATGATTTCTCCCAGAATGTCATTACCGAAAGAACACCGAAGGTTAACAGAATAATTAATATTGAGAAGACAACATATTTTATCTGGATTTTCATCAATAGTGCATGAACTGCATATCCAGAAAACAGAAGCAAATTATTAAATTATGAGTTCAGAAAAAAAAAAAAAAAGAGAACACACTCTTACTTAAAGTCATCATTAATCCCATTCAAAGTATGCATAATACCATCATTGGTATTCAGAGAACTGATTTTGTCGAAAGGAAGAAGAAAATACCTCATTTGCATAGAGAAATAAGGGAAGTGGATCCTTGACACAAGGAGAGAATCCCCAGGCATGCCAAGAACCGGCCTCAAGTGTTTGCCCTCCTTCAGCAATCGAGGGAGAATCAACCCAGGTAAATATATGGATAACCTAATTAGCAAAGAGGGTGCACACACTCAGGGGAGTAATAGGGGCTTCATGTTTGCTCTCTGGGTGGAATACGTGGCATCATCCAAGTAGTCTTTTTCTAGGCGTCACATTATGCAAACGCGCTCTTTGATCTACTATGTTTGATGCATTGGAAATATAGGACAGGTATACATTTTGAAACTTTTATGGGCGAAAATGTTCCCATGCGTTATTATTTTTATTGCGATTGAACTTCCTTATGGGTTGTGGAAAATACCTTCGGCTATGATAATTTACCTTCAACACTTTGAATTTTTTATAGGCAATGTTTCATGATAAATTGCTTTAAAAGTCATAGGGAATCGCTAATAAAATTAACATACATAATTTTCCACTCGTTTTTAGTGATATCGAAAACGTTTTTAACATTTAAATTTGAATAGAGCAGTCATTTGAGAAAATTTTTTTTTGAGATATATTCTATATTTTATTTGTTACAAGTTAATTTCGATTTAGAATCTGTGTCAAAAGTATGAATTTTTATTCTGTTTTTATTAAATGGTTTTTGAACACAATTATTGAGTTTTAAAAATGAATGTGTAAAATAAAACAAATATTCCTTAAAGAATTCCATAAGTGTGGATCATAAAAATATAAGCACACAAAGAAATTTAATGTGCTCGAAAATATAGTACTTTCGATAGCAACTTATGTTTATATGCATAAGCAACCAATATTTTCAAAAAATGCAGGCAATAAAATACGCTTCAGAGGGAATAAATGTTATAAAAATTCCAACAACTAGTTTGAGGAAAATTTAGGGCACGTTGAAGAACGAATTACAATAAATAAACAGTGTAGAAGGATATTGATATTCTTTTTCCATTTTATTATTTAGATCTGATAAAATGTTCCATAAACAATGAAAAATTCAGTTTTAAAATTCAAAGTGGCTAAATTGTAATAGATTTATGCACTAAAAATGATTTCAAGTATTCAGAATAAAGTTTAATTTTATGGTTTTAAAAATAATAGTTTCCTGTAATAAAATAGTATTAATCGAACTTCAAAAGCTTTTGCATGGTAATAAAGGAACTATGAAAGAAGACCATTTTTTTATAACAGCAAAAGGTAAATAAACTAAAGGAAAATAATTCTACTTCTATGAAAATATTTATACATTCAGTGGTTCATGGATTTCTATGGAAAACATGCACCTAACTTTTGCAGAAAAAACGATTTAAAAAAAAAAGATATTTGATTTTTAGTAATATCTAATATTTAAAAATCCTCAAGATAAGATCTAATGAGAGACCTCTTTTTATTATGCAAATTAGTATTTTGAATAAAGATAAGCAAAGCGAATAATGCAAGATATTTATTGGTTTTGCTCATCTTTATTCAAAATACCAGTTGTAATCACAAAAAAAAAAAAGAAAACACGTTAGATCAGTTTAAAACAATTTGAATCAAATATAGATGAACAAATTCCTCTTAATTACACAACTATTAAATATTGAAATCAGAACTCATTACGATCGTGTTCCAATGCATATCTAATCAGTGGCACATTCAGGAAATAAAAAACACGGTTGCTTTTTGAGTAAAAACAGTACTTGCTTAGAAATCTCCAAAAATGGAAAAAAGCTTTTGTTTTTTTAAAAAATTACACTATGGGAGTGTAGAAAAGGAGGGGATTACATACTATGTTTAGTTTTCTCTACTCCTAACAGTCACATATAGATGATTATCTGAAAAGTGATAAAAGAACTACACATGCTTCCGTTTTTAGAAACGAACAGAATTCCGTAATGGTAGACATCGCTGTATTTATATATATATATATATATATATATATATGTGTGTGTGTGTGTGTGTGTGTAAGCCTTATTATTTTATGAATTAAACTTTACAATAAGTTTAATCCAGCGTTATTTAAGGCTTAATTTAATTACAAACGTTGTAATCAAAATTTTGAAATGTTGAACATAGCCTATGTTTTAAATAAACAAAAAAGTAGCCAGGGCAACTTATTTTTTATTTATTTAAGACTATTTATATCGATAAGAAATTCTATTAAAATAAGAGAAAATATGTATAAACTAAATCTCTCTCTCTCTCTCTCTATAAAAGAATAACTTAAAAATGAAAATACTTATATTATATATTTAAAATAATGAATGCTTAAACTCTCACTACTTATGCATCAGTAAGCATAATTAGAAAATGTTTTTTAATGTAAAAAATCTGAACATTTTTTTCTTCGTTAAAATCTTTTTCTTAGTTTTTTTTTTTCATGGTTTTATGAGTTAATTCGTGTATCTTAACGAAATCTAAATTATCAGTTAAAAAAAAATATTTTTTTGGATGTATCTCCCAAACGTATTTTTTTTACAAAGTACACGAAAAAATGTTTCGTTTTTTAAATTGAATCGTATTAGTTTATTATTTAAGCATTCCCCTGATATGTTTATAAATAATGTTAAGTTCAAATGCTGAAGTTATTAAGAAAATTATAACTGACAATAATTTCCCAGCGCACATATTTATTAAGATAAATTATAAAAAAAAATAATGTATACACTGCTGGCACCCAAATTGCAACAAAAAGAAAGACAACCGATATCACAACAAAATTTATTTTGTAGATAACATGTTAACCTAGTATCAAATGATTAAATTTATGCACTTCTGTGAAGTGTGGTTCCTGCTAATATCATTAGCCAAGGTGGTGCCATTGTTGGAGATCACGGTTGCCACACGCTTCGGCATTCATTCAAAGAGACTTTGGAGGTGTTCTTGGGGTACAGAAGACCAAGCAGCTTCCTCGCATCACCAAAGTAGATCTAGTGTGGCAGCTGGAGATGTAAACTGGATCACCAGTTAACATAGGTTAAGGGGAAATTTTCGAAAATATACCAATTAAAAATGATAAAAATAATTTTTAATCAATTTTAGAAATAAGCTGCTTTTTTGTTTACTGTAACTTGCTTGTTATAAACTATTCTTGTACAAATAAAACTTCATTAATAAAACATACGATTTTCAAAACAGTATCTGCAAAAACATTTTGAATTAGTATTTCATCTTCTTCAGATGTAATTTGAATAGTGTTATCAATTTCTATGTAAATAAAAATCTCTCTAGTGGAAATATTCTGTGTCAATCATTTTTTATCCAACATAAAAACAACCTCAATAAGTATTTAAAATAAGAAATTTAATGGTATGAAAATAAAAACTATTAATTGAGAGATTTATGTTCAAAAAATAGGAAAATGGAAATTCCTTCAATACACTTATAATTATAAAATAATTATTTTTTTTAATTATCGAAAATCAATTAGAAATTCTCGAAAGCCCATTAAATGAAATTCAAAGTGCTATTTTAAGGATTGGAAATTTCGACGATTTCATGTTCGGCATTAGTGTTTTTCTTGTTTTTTTTCAAAAAACGATCAGTTATGTCTCCTAGAAAACACCGATCATTTTTTGATCAAGTATCCGAGTTCGACAAAGGAAGGATAGTTGCCTACCAAGATTGTGGATTATCTTTCATGGAAATCGGTAGTCATGTTGGACGAAAGCAAACAACTGTAATGTGCATATGTGATCGTTGGATGCAGGAGAACCGACGTGTTCGATCGCATCCATCTCAATACACCACTTCACGTGATGACAGGCAAATTGTGTGCATGGCAGTGATGGATCGCTCAGCCACATCACAGTCCATAGCACAACACATTCAATGTGTAACGCATCATCCAGGGTCTGAGCGTACCATTCGACGCCATTTACAGCAGAGTGGTCTGTCTGCAAGACGTCTACCCTTGAATCAAAACCACAGACGTCTCCCCGCCGATGGTGCGATGAAAGAAGGATGTGGACGTCAGAATAGAATTGAATTGTCTTTATTAACGAATCACGCTTCTGTCTGAAACACCACAACGGTCGCATTCGAGTCTGGAGACACCGTGAGGAGAGGATGCTGAACAGCTATGTTATTCACCACCACACTGCTCCTGCACCGGGTATTATGGTATGGGACTGTATTGGATATCACTGTCGCACTCCTCTAGTACGCATTGCCGGTACTTTGAACAGCCAGCGCTTGACCTCCGATGTGTTGGAGCCAATTATTCTTCCTTATATTCAGGGCTTGTCCACACCCATATTTCAAGGGGATAATGCTTGATCACACGTGGCACTCATTGTCCAAGGGTTTTTCGTCAATCTCCAGATTGAATTGCTTCCCTAGCTGGCTCGCCCTCTGGATATTTTACTAATAGAAAACATGTGGGCTATGGTTTCTTAACTGTTGATCCAGTTTACATCTCCAGCTGCCACACTAGATCTACTTTGGTGATGCGCGGAAGCTGCTTGGTCTTCTGTACCCCAAGAACACCTCCAAAGTCTCTTTGAATCAATGCCGAGGCGTGTGGCAGCCGTGATCTCCAACAATGGCACCACCTTGGCTAATGATATTAGCAGGAACCACACTTCACAGAAGTGCATAAATTTAATCATTTGATGCTAGGTTAACATGTTATCTGCAAAAAAAATTTTGTTGTGATATCGGTTGTCTTTTTTATTATTGCAATTTGGGTGCCAGCAGTGTATACATTATTTTTTTTTATAATTTATCTTAATAAATTTTTTATATAAACACTTGTTTAATATAAAAATAGTTCTGCTGATATATTTAACTAACATCATATATCTTCACCGAGAATTATTTTTTAGATCGAGATACATGTAAAAAAAGTCATTACATTCGCTACACTGCAAGGTAAATTATTTTAAACGAAATTATAAAAGCCACTGTTGATTTACCTATGTTCGTGTAAAAGGAATAGAAAACACTACATGATTTAAGCACTATGTGTGAAATATTTTTTACTGATAACTGGTGTACGTGTATCAAGTACTTCTGTCTTGCTTAAAATAATAAATTTTTCTAAATTAAGATAATGACTGTATTTCTTAAAACATATTTGTTTTCTTTTATGTTAAACAATTTTTAGTAGAAGGATAGAATATTAGGTTAAATTTTTTGTTCAGCTTAAAACATACCAAATGTTTCCGTATATAATTTTGAATGGAGAATCTGTTATTATATCTTTAAGTATGTTAAATGTTATCGATTCATAATATACAAATAAATATTTCTAAGGGTACAAGAAAAAAGTAAAGCAGTTTTTTTTTATCAAGTAAAACAATTAACGACATGAGAAATCTAGATAATTCAACAGTTTTTTTTGGCTTAGGTAAAATGTTATCAGAAATAGTTTAATAGCTTTATTTCAATCAATCCTAAAATGCAGGCTCTAGGATTCAGTACCATGTATATTTGTGTAAATGTTTTCATACATATATATATATATACACAGACATTCGATATGAGTGATTAATTGTAGTTGCTTATAAAAATTTTGATTAAATAATAGCTAGAAGGGGAATTGACATAACGAACCATAACATGCAGTGTTTACTATAATGCAATGAATAATAAATAAAGTGCTTATTTGCAGAGGTGTTATTTATATAGCATTTTCTTCTAGTTATAGGCACCATCAGTTGAAATTCCTAATGTTTTCATCATATATTACAAAAAAAGTTTATTTTCTAAATACCGACTGCCCTTAGAATATATCTATTCAGGGCTGTAAAGAGCGAAAGTGATTTCATCTTATATAGTGGGGCAATTAGTGGATGAACCATCTTAGCCCCAAAAGTGAAGGGATAAAGAAGACAGAGAAAGAAGAAGAACCGTGTCTGAACCATGGCCATGCTTCGAAATTAGGTAACTTCTCCACCATGGGTCGGTAAATTTATAAAATATAATTATTGAATACTATCATATTTGTTTTAGTTAACTGTGAAATGTGAAACTTCATAAGGAAACTATTAACTTTTATCTTTATGTTAAATAAATTTTCCTTAACACAAAATTAAGAATTCAACGAATATGTTTGACTTCCAGTTCTCGTTACTCAATAACGTCTGGGATTCAACCCAAGATATTCCACTTTTATTCTAGAAATAGGCCCAAGAGAGTCGATAAAATAATTTGTTTGTATATGCTTTTGTTTCAGAGGAAACAATTAAAATGGAATTGTATATGCTGACTTATAATATTATCAGAGTATGGCCTTAAAAATTGAATTTTAAATTAACGCGATTAACATCATTCGAGGAACAACTAAAGCAGTTTCTTTTTGAAAACAATTCATACATTTTTCTTTACCAAACCTCATGGTAAAGTTAAATTAAAATCTTGTGTTAATTGAAAATTTATCAATCAGAGAAAAATGAATCGTTAAAAGTTATTTTATAACGTAAAATATATTTTTTGATGAATTTTTTGCACCAAATTTTATAAAACAGACAAATGAAGTTAGAAAAGATGTTAGTTTTAAACTGTATACATGAGATGTTTGTGTTTTAAATTATATTATTAATTTAAAATTAAAAGTAGTACGACAACTAATTCAAAGTAATTACTATATTTCATGGATTAGATTAAGATATTGTAATACTTTTCAATGCAACTTTTTCTAACAATATTGCATACAACCAGATGGTCAAATGATGAAGTTGACACTTAAACTGCACTCTTGTCTCCAAATTTTGTCATTAAATAAACAGAAATACAATGGATTATTAGATACTTCATAACATTTTGAGATGTTTTATTTATTTAAAAATTTAATTGCAAATTAACGTCATTTGAAATGTTTTATACTAATTATTTAGAGATAAAACTCAAGTGATATAATTTTGCATGTTCTTCCCACGTGTTTAATGAACTCCATTGACAAGCAGACTGCATTGATAAAAATGAATTAAAATTTATCTAAAGTTGAAATTCTATATTAGGATTATATTAATGTTCAAGATCAAAATTGTAGTGATTACAATTGGTTGCAAAAATTTAGTGGGGCTATAGAATAACTGCATCTATGTATCTAGAAACTAGATTAAAAATGGGCGGAGAAACATGTAGAACTTAAACTCGCCAATATGCTTAACTCGAGCGAATAAATTATATCAAATCATTATTTGATAGAAAAGTCACGTTTTTGCCATTGAAAAGTTGTTTTATAAATCATTGTGTATATATTACAGTGTATAACATTATATTCCATGAATAACACATCACACACATTTTATTTTCAGATTTAAAAATTTTGGCCTCTATAATAATCAAATCAGTCTAATATCTTCATGCAAATTTTGTGCCTCCTTCTATATAATTTTAGAAACAAAATAAATTTATTTTGAAGTTTTTAGAGAGTTGAGTTTCAATTGCAGGAATCAAATGGGCTAATATGCCAAATTAGCTTTAATGAATAATATCAAATCATAATTTGATAGAAATGTTCAAGAAATATTCTCAAGAGTATGTTTTCTTCATTCCTATCTCTAAACATGTTATTTTTTTACCGAATTATAATTTTGTCCGAAATAATTATTTATATCGGACAAAGGAGAGAAATGCTGTTTTAATCAAAGACTACGTTGGAGGATAGTGGGCGACAACTTCGTCTTGCACGTTTGTAATGAAACAGCAGTTGCTGACTGTGCATGCCTGAAGATATTTAGTAAATATTGTCTTGAGCAGGTTGAAATTCATATAATGATTCACTGTCTCACCTCCTTTGTCCCAGTGAGAGATGCGATACATGTACATTTTCAGACTACTCGCGTAGGTGAAAAGAAGGCAATCATTGACGTTGAACCAAGTTTTAGGTGCCATACGTCAAGGAAAAGGTGACAATGAGCTGTTCGTTGACATCCAGAGCATTCGAGTTTAATCAAAGGTTGCCTCAGTTAAGGAAGAAAGGCGGCAAGAAGAAGGATTTCAACTGCATATGAAGTTCGACTTTAAAAATTAAATGCTGTTCTCTATAATCCTCTTTTGGTATTAATTGAACCTAATATTTTCGGTATTTTATCTATAAATACAAATTAATTTATTCCGTAAAGTTTTAAAATCGAAAATATTTAGAGGGAAATAAATGCGAGATATATGTTTGCATTCATTGAATGTGTTTATAGAAATTAATTCTTTAATACTATAATTGTGAGTTTTTTTTTTTTTAAATCTTAAGACTTAGTGGTGAGACTCGACTCTTTATAGCAAAATATCCTGGGCAATACTAGCCATTTTGAAAAAACGAAAGTTATATGTTTTTAAATTTTTTGCATGCCCGTCTGACGAGGCAGATACTAAAGGTTTACCGCTTTTCCTTCTTCGGGCACATGAGTACGATCCATTATTTATCAAAATATATTCATTAATCATCAATCAATCAATCAGAAAATCTCCCGGAATTCAATTTATGAGGTGTATATTAAAATGCCTTGAAAGAGCTATCTGTCATTAGAAATAAATCCACCAAGCAATTTTAGACAATAAATTCGATTCCAGCCAACATTGAACTACCGCGCTTCTATTTTTTGCTTGCATATCTATTGGCGTGAATATTTGGGGGTGCTCAGGAATGTGTGTATATATATATATATATATATATTATTTTTTTGTGAGACAAATGATTATGTATCAATCTTCGCATAAGTTTGCATCATGCGATAGACGTAAAAAACTTTAACATTATACTGTGGTCGCTTAGGCTATTCAGTATAAGGTGTTATAAGCTCTATGCTTATGGAATTTCGTAAGACCTAGTAATGTTTTCTCAAATAATTGAATAGATTGTTCCCAATTTGCATAGGCACTTTAAAGTGGTAATTAATCTATAAAATTTTTATTTTCTGACATAAAATTGATATTGAAAACAAATGCGCTAGTCACGGAGGTATATTATTAATAACAAATAATATATAATAAATAAATAATAAATTTAAATCAAGATAAATCATATTGAGTTTAGGAGGTCAATAAATTTATTCCTGTAAAATGAATAAAATCCCAATTTTCAAAAATTTTAATTTTATAAGCTATATTTAAACGGTTCAAAAGAAAAATTTTCACATAAAAAAAACTAAATATATGTTGTTGTATAATACCCGACCATTAGGATTTCCACCTTTAAGCACTACAAAAGGAGGATGCGATAGTACCTTATTTACTTTGGGTGTGTGCCATCATAGCACCAAGAGTGGGTGTTTGTAGTTTAGAAGAAGGGAACAAGCTGAAGCTCCCCAGAGACTTGGTCTGTCATCTCCAGATGTATCATTTCACATGGAGGACATTGCGACCACGACTTATTTAACGTGACCCAACTGCCTTTTGTGAACACGACGGATCTTTAAATGGGTTGGTATTTGAACACACTAACTTCCGGTCACGATGCCCTCACCAATCAATTCACAGCTCTCTTAAAAGTAAAAATATTAACCTATTAAAATTCACCTAATTAGAAAGTACTGAATAATTTGTAATTAAAAGAATACACTCTCCATAGTATCAGACATAATGTTAATTTACTCCATGTCAATATTACTGTAAATTTCTTAAGTAAAAAAAATTAAATACGGATAATTAAAAGTCGATCTGATTGGTTAAATTTATCTCTTATATTTTTCTAATTTGTTTTTCACCTACGTACATGAATGAGAAACCATTTATAATTTTGGTTGTATTGCAAAGAAGATTATTCAACATTAAGTGAATATTTTTTTTTCTTGAAATTTGAAAACATTTTTTTACTGACAACAATTGAGAGAAAGAATTTTAACAAGTATTTACATATAACAAATATAAATATTAAAGATTAACAATTATATAAAATTTACTGAAATTTAACAATTTAAATGTATTATTTATTTTAAAAATAACGTTGTGAATAATTTTAAGGGAATATATTTATTTAATTTATTATTCAATAGTTAAAAAAAAACAATGTTTAAAAATATAGTAAGCTAATTCGTTGTTACTTTTATTGTAAATTATCCTGTGTAGCTAATTTGAACCCGGTTTTTAGTAGAGCAATAAAAAAATCTTGAGATAAAATAATTAAAAAGAACGTATAAATTGTTTTATTAGTTAGTTTTAATATCTAAGCATCACTAGAAGTTTAAGTGAATGAAAAAAAAATGATTGTGAGTTGCTCAGAAATTGTGTGATTTGCTTTTAAGTACTGTTAGGCAAACAATTCTAAAATTTAATTTGGAAAATGTAATCATTGTACCAAAAAACCGATGAGGAATTTTCTTTTCACTGTCAAATTACAAGAAATATTTTCACGCAAATTTTTGAATGAATTCATATATTGGTCATTGTGCCTTTATAATTCATTCACGGGAAAAAATAAATAAATAAAAATAAAAACCGCGCAGATGTTTTGGAAAAAAGACATCAATCACAATCGCAAGCCACATTTCTCAGCAGAGATGAAAATAATTCCGATGTTCCACCGCTTTCTTTTAACTGTGACCGAGCCAGTGCTCTCGCGTGCCGAGTGTAAACAAGCGAATTCTATTATCGTATTTTTATGGGCATACCTCAATGTCAGGGTCACGTTTTTTCTATTTTGCTTAACGCATTTGGGACAGACCTTCTCTCTTTGCCCTATTTCGGATGCTGTCTAGAAAAAGAAAGAATGTGCGCGTCCCCAAAACAAGACTGGTAGCTTTTTGGATTCTGAATACAGTTCTGAAAGGACATAGAATTCATTCTAGCCTCCGTGATAAGTAAATGGATTTCGAATGGCCGGTTTTTTTTCTTTTTTCTTCATAATTTTCTCTTTTTTGGTGAGAGGGACACAAAAAACTTAATTCTCCTCAAGGAGGCAAATATATAAAACTATAAAAAATGCCGCCAAGAATAAAGAGAAATGGGGTTAACTTCTGTAAGATTCGACGCAGATTTCAATGTGTTGATGACCGTGAATTTCTTTCTGAATAGAGATATGAATTTTTAATGAGTGTCTGAAGCACAGAATAGCAAATTTAGACATTTGTAAATCTAGTGTTCAGTCGATAAAATCGGTTTCCATTTTGTCAAAAGAATTAGTATGTATGGCTCAATCCATAGAAATACGTTTATCGAAACATAAATTTCATGCTTCGAAAATTTTCAAATGATATTCTGATGATGAATATGACATTTTGCATGCAGGTGATTTAACAGCGATCTTGCTTTTTCGTTTGCCAATGAGGTCATCATAAAAAATAAATAGCTTCGAATTGTTAATTTCAAAATGAAAACAATTTGACACATATTGATTAAAATGGAAATTTTCTGCAGTTTTAAGATCTCATTTAAATACATTCATTAACTAATTTGAAATATTTCATGGAAGATATCTTTTTAGCATTTATGTAAAAGAATTTGGGAAAGATGTTTTAATTTAAAATTTCGAAATATATATCTATAATATTGCATATAACACTACACAATGTCTCTGAATAGTCTTATTAATTCAGCAATAAATTTTAAAATGGATTTTTTTTTTTTTTTTTTGCTTGACAGAAAAAGTATTTTATATTAAAGCAATGAGTGTGCCAGTATAAAATTCTATTTATTTTTCGTCGTTCAGCAATAATTATAAAGATTATTTCGCTCCTAATTTATAAAATCCCAAAATTATCAGGTTTTTGTATTTCACCTAATTATACAACAAAATTATAGCATCTTGAATAGTCGGGTTGGACTAACAGCTAAAGGGTTAGGGCTCGGGTCTTTGGTTTAAGTGTTTGTGAGTTTGATTCCGCTCTAGGGCTTAAGTGTTCTTTCTGGTTCAAAATCCATCTATAGGTTTCTCACCTTTTAGCTACAATTTGGGAAAAATAATTATAGAGGCTAAAATCAAAATTTAACTAGGTTTGTTGGAGCTTTAGGAAAGAAAATAAACAAATACAACAATAACTTTCATTTCCAAATGGAAATATCAACATTATGATGAGAGTCTTCTCAATTAAAGTGTGAATGATTAACTAACAAATATAATTTAAATATATATATCTACCAAATATGCATATGTTACAGTAAAATTGTCAATGAATTCATGTCTTTTCAATTTAATACTTTTTGAAAATAGCGTTAAAAATAATGCAGATATTTACCATGTTGTATTCTTATAAAGCAAATATTTTTTCTAAATAAAAAGTTGATTTGCGAATAAATTTTTAATTCCGAAAAGAACGATCAGTTTTCATGTTTAGCTGAAATCGAAAGTCCTAAAATCTTATTTACAAATGCAAACTCAGTTGTAGGAAGATGGTGATTTAGTTCGAATTCAAAAGGCTAATAGAATATTAAACTAAATCTGGTTATTGGAAAGTATGATTTAATATTCCTGCACAAATTCTATCATGGAATTAAATTTTTATTAAATATTATTCGTAAAAGTTAATAATCTGGTACCCCTTGATTTTTTGGCCATTTTTTTAATACCAAGATTTTACTAACTAGATGGCCGCTGACGCTACACAAATGCTAAAATAAGTTCCAGGGTTACCAGAAATTAAATTTTAGTTTTAAAATTTATTGCCAAATTTTTCACTAAATCAAGGGTATCCAATTCCTTGCCGAATTCGGATTATCAAATATATGTGATTATTTTGTGTTTCGAAATCATTCTAAGAAAGCTGAAGTGTGTGTAGTTAGTATTTTACAAGCTTGTAAAGTCCGGAACAGATAATACCTCGGTAGAACACCATTAGAATGATTAACAATGATAATTACCACCAATAACCACAACAGAAACTGAAATTATTGATGGTTTTGAATTTAAAATAACAGCATCGTTTTCATTTCATTGCCAAAATTTTTTTTTAATTGTGATTATTGGCGGTGCTATGAAAACACATCACGTAGGCATTTGGAAACAATATTACTTTAATATGAATCACAATAAATAAATGCCACCGTTTAATCTGGTTGGAATCACCGAGGATCAGTGAAAATATTGGGTTATTCGGATATCGGTTTTGCTTTTCTGTTTTACGGTTGTATATTTGTCTTGGAGAAGTGTTTTCAAACCTTATGGGCTATTTCATCTTCGTCACGCATATACGTCTCATTTTTTGAAAAGTCCATTGAAGATCAGTACATGGCATATGTTAAAATTTACAACAAGTTTTGACTGTTAGGATATTTAACACCAGGTATCAAATTTAGTCTGATACCATATAAACATTTTCACACTATTTTCATGAAAAAATATTATAATCACACATACACGACTGTGATTATGTATAAAATAAAGCCCTCTTCAATTTATGCATAATTTAAGTTCAGATTACTGTAAAAAAAGCTTTTTTCTGTGCTCTGAAATTGTTTTAGGTTAATATATTATCTGGTATAATTTCTTTTAGTTTATTTTGATATTTACTTATTTTGTGAATTGTCTATAAAATTAAATAACTGCCAACTTAACAATCAAAGTACGTTGTCATGCATTTGACTATCCGTTTCCAACTGAAATTTGAGGGACGTTTTCCTATATATACACATATTCACATATTGCAAGGAGGAAAACCTGATAAATTCCAAACAGATGCAAACAGATAAGCATTTAGATAATAGAATATTAACATATCCTTAATATTGATCAGCAGTGACTGAAATCGAACCCGGAAACTTCCACTTCAAATAATTTAGTTCTAAACTGAGCCACGGAGTGTGAGACCATATATAAATATATACCGTATTCTATTGTAACCACGTTGAATTTTAAGAAAAGAAACTGTACTTCATAAATAAAAATGGTAAAAGATGCATGAAATGCTAGGGAAAATTATCGGAGAGAATTTTTAAGTAGGAATTAAATATCGATTGAGATTCAAGCTTTACTTTAAAATTCAAGCCTAAGAAATGCATTCAGGTGCATCAGTTAATTTTTACATTGCATAGAAAGGATTTTAGAGATACTTGTACTCCAAAATCCTTACTATGCAGTATGAAAGTTAACAGTGTAAGAATTTTAAAAGTACCTGTAAAAAATGATGAGACCACCTAGCTTCCCCAGATCACATTTTGAGTTACTCCGCATTCTTTAAGGGAGACTTAACATCAAATCTCATAGTATAGATCATTGTTATAGATTTTTGCACAATTAATAGCCTTCTGGAGCTCATCAGACTAGTCATATTTTGAAGATAAGGAACAATAACAGAATGGATTTTAATTTTTTAAAGATTAATATTAACTTTTTAATGACATTAAGCCTTTTGGATCCTTTTTGACAACCAAAGCTCTATTCAACACCTTCATAATTCACATAAAGTGCATGGTAGAATAAGAAAGGCAATTATTAACAGATTGGTGCATTTCTCATTTTTTGTGAGGTGAAATTTCAATGGATATATTCCCAAATTGATATGCATGGTAATGAGATAGATAATGTTTTCTAAACGGGTGCTGATGGGCCATATGATATACCTGAGTCACTCATTTGGAGCTATTCTAAAGAGTTGAACAAAGCTGTTAATGCTTCTTAGACTGTCTCACCTGTTCAACAATAGTACCATGGAAAGTACCCAGGGGGCGCGTTATCATTCAAATATTGTATACAAGATGAGACGCCCATCAACAGGCTTATCAGTGGATACTTGAGATCTATGTCCTATTCTTATGGGGAAAATGTTTCCTTAGCCTGTTTGAAGTGTGTTGATCATCACTCCTGACCAGGTTCTAGATTGTCTGGAGTTTTCTAGAATAATCTAGGCGGTGATATGTAAGAAAAATAATGATTCTATTCAGCTGATTTTTATGGGAATGAATTACTTCACGTAAGGAATATTTTTAAGTTCAACAGAGATAATTTCGTTGCGAAACATTTATTCTAATAATATCCATTTTCATATCTTAAGTGATAACATCTCTCAAATCATATCAATCATCTTAAAGAGGAACATCTATACAAGGCACACTATATCCAAATTCCACCAAAGATATAATCATCGTTATTAAAATCAAACGACAAAAAAAAATTACAGCCATCTTCTCCTTCATTATGTAAGATATAAATACCTCAGATGTATCTAAATATTATGAAGTTTGAAGAGGTTTACAAAGAGAAAAATCGCAAAATAAAGATCATAATTTCAGCTTGGCTATTAAGTCTGACCCGGTCTATTTAAGACTAGTTTTAGAAGGAGTCAAAAGAAGGAATGGTCAGTCTCTCTCTTTCGAATAACTGCATAAATCATCTTTCTTTTTAATCTTTTTTTCTCCGCACCTAAATAAAGATTTGATGCCCGAGGAGGAGATTCAAGTTTGCACAGCTATTTTCCGCTTGGCAAAGACCCCTACATCAACTGCGGTCCACTGACCCTGTTTCCTTCCCCCACCCCGTAATTATCCGCACTGACCTCCCCCCTTGCCGCTTCATTACCATATGAGAACGATTGATGCATTAACAGCGGAAAAAACGATTTTCTGTTAGTTTAGCACAGATATTACCTTCTGAAACACATCAAACTTTCTTTGTGCGATTGTGTATGCGTATTTTACAAGTTAGTTATCTTTTCAAAATGAAAACTACAAAAAAAAAAAAAACCCATCCCATTTGATTTAACATGTAATTCAGGTTAGATCTTTGAACAATATTTAGTGCGAGAAAATAAAATAAGGAATAAATGAGATGCTTTAAAAAAATATTGTTTTAAATTTTGGACAGGGAAAACATAAATAATAAGAAAAAAAATTCAACTAAAAAATAAAGTAGAAAAATGGATAAATTGGAGAGAAAGGTATGTCAGGGTTATTTAATTACCCATCATAAGTCATAGTAGCTTCTTTGGGCAATATGCTGGTCTTGTGTTCAGGTATCAAGCGGTACCCGCTCCAGACAGATTCCCGCTCTAATACACATTAAAAATTTCTATAGATTGAAATGTTCAGCACAGGAGGGCATGGTATATAAAGGAGGGTCCCAACCGACATATGGAACTTATCTCTTGAGCATGGCTCTGAATTATGATCAGTTGGCCGTATTTAGCGACTTCAGTTATCCGAAATAGATTATCTGAAACACATCGTAATAACAATACTGTCCAATGAATATCCAAAATTTCATTAAAATTTTAAAATTAAATATAAAATGGAAATCTTTGTTTATTAAAGAGTAAGATGGGTTGGTTTAAAGTAAGTTAGCTTTTTTCTTTTTTATCTTTTGAAGACTGTTGAAATTGAAATATTCAACAGATCTACAGCTATGCATAAAATTCATGAAAATTAACATGTGAAAATGTAGTTTACAGTTGGTTTCCAGGACTTTTAACTCAGCATAAAAAAAGGAGTTTTTCAAAATTAGTAACAAAATCCTTAAATTTCTTAAAGATAATAAACATCACATGATTTTTAAATGCTATTAAATATCATACAGAAATTCTTCAAGGAAGGAATGTTTAAGTACTTGTAAAGAACTATGCAGCTTTTCATTCAGGATTAATAGATAAGTTTCTCAAAAAAAAAAAAAAAAAAAAAAAAAAAATACACATGATGGAAAAACATTTCGTTTACCTAATTTAGTTATGAGGGGCTTTTGGACAGATTTTTAATTTATAAACGGACATATATATAAATGTTTACATTTTGAAGACGATGATACGATAGAGACATTTTTTTTATCATTACTAACTAACATAATTTAATTTTTAGAGAATTCAAATTCGTTAACGGAATCAAAAATTAACAGGTAGAAAAGAAGATTGGTTTATAAAACTTTAAATTTCATAAATGTAAAGAAGATAAAAAAAATTGCAAATCTAAATGCATCTCAAAAATGTCAGGGTGACTTCGTATAGTTTAGAAAATTGAAAATAAGCTAGCAAAATTTGCTTGTCTTTCAGTAGTCATTTTATACAAATGACTACAAATACAAACAGCGTATGGCTTTAAATGTAAATATTCGTGATTAAGGTAAGGTCCAAGCTTACGAATTGCTGTTGTTGCTCAGAATTGGTCTCTACCAGTTAGTGGAAGCATTCAAGTGGAAGTTTTCGTAGTCTAATTTAGAGGCAGAAATCAAAAAGAAGACCCTTTAACACTTAATATGTCACTTCAGATGTATCATTTCTCTTGGAGGACAGTGCATACATAGCCTATTTAACGTATCCCAGTGACCTTCAATAAACATGATGGATCTTCGGTTAAGCCTAGATTCGAAGTTACCGTCTGACAAAGAAAATGAGACCGGAATCAATCAGGCTACCGTGACCCCTGGCTATAAAATTTTGAATATAAGATGAGAATGCTAACTACACTACGCGACATTAAAAATGCAACACCAAGAAGGAGTGGCCAAAAAATTATGCAAATTTTAGAACAGGCGCATCTTACCGAATTATGCAAATGATGTGAAACGAGTAGCTTTCCAGAGCATGTAGAATAAGATATAAGGTGAAGAACCGGCAGAGTGGGCAATATTCGCAGAGTTGTTGCTGATAGGAAATAATCGTTGAAACATTTTTCTTGCCACAAAGGATGCCTGTAATTGCAGAGAATGCCAAACCATATTCGACAAAGTCAGTTCCAGCAGACAGATGAGTTTACGAGGGGAATGGTGATCTGATTGAAAAGGGTAAGTTGGTCCTTACTGCAAAACGTTATTGACAGATACCGGGATGCCTCCACAGTGCACTGGCTGTGGCGAAAATGGTTGGAACAAAGAACTGTAGGACGCTTGTGAGATGCAGGTGTAGCGAGAGTGACGTCAGCCGGCGTGGATTGAGGCCTCCAAGGGTAAGTGGTGGCGGTCCTGCAAAAAACATCTACTGAAATTTTTCAGCATATTCAAGACACCCTAGATGCTTCCATATCGATCAGAACCATTTTCCATCAATTGGCTGCTAGTAACCTGTGCTCATGACGTCTGTTAGAAAGACTATCATTGACCCCTAAGCATAGACGCCAACCTCTTGAATGGATGTGGACGACGGAGGCCTCTGTGTCATCCACATCTCCGTCATCCACTATCCAGTGCCTACTGGATAGTTTTCTCACATGAGTAATGCTTCTGTTTTTTCACTGTTAGCCGCCATCTACGAGAGTGAATGAATATAGAATGTATAGCAAATGTATTCATTGTTGTTTCACGCAAAAAATATTACCAGTTTCGAATTTTATAAGTTAAAAGTAGACATCATTTTGGATTATCAACAGGAAATGATTTAAAGTCAAATAAAATATGGCAACAACCGGATAGTTTCGATTAGATTCGAATCAGGGTAGTCCTCAGATTTTTCTCCTTCTTACTTTCTCACAATTTACACATATAAGTTGACCATGGCAACCCCATGGAGTTACGCATTATCACACTTTGGATCATTAATAGGATCATTTTCTTTGGATCACTTAATAGTCTTCCTTGTACTGTGATAGCAACTATCACTTTACCATTCTTGTTATTAATGTATAAGAAATTAGTAAATGATGGTCTGCCCATTTAAACAACAGGAGTTTTTATCCCCCTTCCATACATGAGACATCTATAATTTCCTGGGAAGAGTGGGTGATGTTCGTCGGGAGAGTAATCTCCTGGTAGAACCACTAATGGCGGGAAGGTCACTCCAAAATGTTCACCTAAAGCCTGGGACAATGGAGCCAAGTCAGACTTCTACCTTCTGTGCTCCAGTCTTCTGAGACAATAGAAGGGCTTTCCAGACTAGATCTTTACACAAACCCAATCATGGTTTTGGACTTTTTGAGAGTGAATAAATTCATAAACCTGATTTAACTCTGCTGTACCAAGGATATTAATTACAACAATAACAGCATAATTTCAGCAGGAATCGTCTTAACATGGCAGTTGAAATTATAGACATCTTATGCGTGGAAGCTGCTCGTCTGTTTTGTGAGAATATAACAGAAAATATAAATTAGGCAATATTTTCACTTAATTATTCGTCAGCAATGTACCCGATGAACTCCAGTGTTCAGAATCTTCTATTTGTGTTTTTGAGTCCAAAGAACATCCTTTGAAAATAAACAGCTATTTGAATAGTTGCTTCAGAATTATTTTTAGAGATTATGAAATGGTGAAATGATAAGCACATCAAAGATATGCAGTATTTTTATTTGATAGTTTTCCATCAATGTGATCGATGAATTTCAGTGTTCACAATCTTCCATTGGTCTTTTTGAGACCAAAGAAACATATTTTTTAAAAATAAATAGTATCAAAATTTTAACCACCTTTTATCCACATTTATATGCAATTCAGCATGATGTTAGTTTCTCATATGATTTTTAATTTTCTGCAGATTTCTCAACTCGAAGCCTTGATTGATTATTTTGTAAATCATTTACATTCTCCCTATCACACACCTGAAGGAATCTGCATATTCTGTAATTAATATTGGTGACCAAAAGTTAGTATTTTTCTCCACACTCTACACTTTTGAATGTAAAAGTAAGCAATATAATGGCTAGAACTAGTTTATCTGTAAGCTTTGGGCGATACGCTACCGTCTTCTAGGCAGAAGTTTTGGCCATTATCCACTATCTGCGACTAAATATAAGGAAGGGCTACCACGGTAAGCGGATTCTCATTTTTAGTGACAGTCAAGCCGCTTTAAAAGCGTTCAATTCTTTCGAAATAAAATCTAAAATGATTTTGGAATGCAGAATTTTTCTTACAGAACTGGCAACTAGAAACAAGGTGATCCTTGTATGGGTGCCAGGGCACAAAGGTATCGAAGGTAATGAAAGGGCTGATGAACTTGTTAAACAAGGATCGTCTTTTGTTTCCACCGGTGCAGAGTCTTTTTGTGGGATCAATTTGAAGACCGCAAAAACCAATGTTCTTAGATGGGAAAAAGAGAAGTTGTATGAAGCTTGGCTCAATACTCCTGGTCAAACCCACGCTAAAAGTATGATCTGTGGCTCATCAGTCAGGATTGCCTCTGAAATTCTAAGATGTTCTAGACAGAAGATACGTTTAATCGTAGGCTTCATAAATGGGCACTACTATTTCAGAAAAGACCTCCATAAAATCGGACTGTTTCAGCACGACCCTATTTGCAGGAAATGTCATATGCAAGAGGAAACGGCCAAGCATATCATTTACAAATGCAAGATCCTTGTCCTCCCTAGATTAACTTCTTTAGGCATCATTCATACCAGAGAGTTACACCTAGACTCCATTAAAGGGTTATCGAACTTTATTAATAAAGTGGGTGACTTGAGCAACTGGAACTACGAAACATTGGGTTTGGAGTTAACAGTACAAAATGCTGATAAAAGCAGAGGTGTCCAATGACATACAAACCCAACTCGAAGAAGAATATAATTGATGCATCTATTACAATCGTCTCAATAACCGTCTCGCTTCTGCTAACTTTATTTAACTATCTAATTAATATTCAAAATTACTTCCTGAATCAATAGCTCCTTTGAAATTTTAAATCCTCTTTATAAAATTCGCAAATTGTAGGATTTAGTTTGTTTGTCGTTTAACGATCAGCTTTTGCACACGATGGCTACAATTAGCCTGAGAGCTTCAGTTTAAAAGGAACTCCAAGCCACTAGAAATATTATTGCCTAAGTTGGGACTCAAACCCGCGAATTGTAGATCCAAAGGCCAGAGTGCAAACTTTTCGACTGACATATTGGAGAAAATTTTGAGACTTATTAATGAGTTAAGCATATTAGATCGTTTTATTTTTCAATTCCGTGTCTGGCATAAAAATTTGACCAGATTGCAATTTATTTTTCAATCTTAACTCGAAGTATTTAACTATTAGGAAAACAGAATCTTTTGTTGAGAGGAAATTAAAATATAAATAATTACGAAATTCCTACTTAAATAATATAATATTTATTTATTTTCATTTATTGTTTTCTAGACAAAACTAAAAGCTCAAAAATATAGGGAAAGTACATTTATCAGTTCAAATATAAAAAGTACTTTTTATGATGCTAAAAACAGCAATGGTTGTAATATTTTGGTTTAATTAATTTATATTTTTGTTTACTTTTATTTGCTTAAAGTTTGTATTTTGGAAACTATAAAAATGCATTTGTAATATTGCATAAAGTACATATTATTTTCTTAAAGAAATTTAACATTTTTATTAAAATATAATTAAATATTAAGTGCACAAAAATATGATATTTTATGTTTTTGTTTCCTATTTTGCCCAATTCATAATGAAAATCAACTTATTTAAAAATTCAATTCACAATTGAATACGAGATATAAATAATAATTTAATTTTTAATCCAATTAGAAAATACTTTTACAAATTCAAGTCTTTGGAGCTACTTTTTGTTTTATTGTGTTTTTTGACTAGATTATATCAAAAATATATTACCATGAATATATTACATTGAAATAATGTTTCCTTAATTCAAACATAATTCTGATTTATGTGTTAAGAAAAAATAAAGATTACACTACGTTCTAAGCGCTTCTTGGATTATAAAAAAATAATGTCAAAAAATTTAAAATAATATTCGTAATAAAAGTCAAGAAACTTTTCCACTTAATTTAAAATTTAGGATAAAACTTTTATAAAAGTAAGATTTTATTTGAAATCATTTTTTTATTTCAGTGTGTTGTTATTTCTTAAATGTTGACTTTTTTAAGCTAAAAATGTATATTTTTATAGTTGATTTTTTAAAAAAATTATTCAATTTTATTAATTCATTTCAAAATTGTTGAAATTTTTTGTGTACATAAAAAGAATTAGAATCAAGGATTATTTTTTTTTTAAAAAAAAGATGAGTAGTGAAAACTATAATTCAAATCATATAAAACGCAAAGATATAAAACAGAATATTGAATTGGCAGAGCTCCATAAAAAATACTGAGAAAATTAAAAGTAAAGAAAGCAGTACGTGAAATATAAATGTATGTCATGTCGAAAAGATAAAAATCTAATGCAAATAAACTTAGATAGGTAGCTACAGAAAAAAAATAAGAGCATTTTTTCATACAAGAGAATGGCAATAAGGCATGCTGATGGAATTTTAAAGCTTATTTCAAGACGAAACAAACACTTCTCATTCGGTGAAAATGAAACTATTTTATTTTTTAGAGGAGCAGATTTTGGCGAACATTTCCTCCCCTGGGGGTGTTTCGTCGGAAATGGGTTTCCGGATTTAGGTCAATGTCTTGGTCGACCCTAAAAGTAGCCATCGCCTTCTTTTACCAGAGATTTGAATCTGTCTCTAGTTTTATCGCAGCGAAACTATCAACATTCCTTTAATTCTGTTCCAATCTTCCCTCAACCCCTCGCATGACCTATACATCACGTTCGTCCTCTAATTCAGCGCCCTATTTTGAGAGTCTTATGCAACAATGGGCACATATCACCAGGTTTGAGGCATAAAATTCATTTCTTATTTATTACAGTAGTCGATAGTTGCAGTATAACCACCCCCTTGGGACATCGTACTTCAAGGCGATAAAATTGGAGAGTAATTTTAGATTGAAACGAATCTGGCTCATAACAAAGTATCTATAGTTATTTTTTTTAAATGAGTTCTGTACTCAACTCTCTTGGAGTAAAAATATACGTTTTCAAATTTATTTAAGAAAAATTAATTTTGCACAAAATTAACTTTTCATTTTTATGAGAATCTAAGTGGAAAAAACACAAAACAATACGATATTAAAATAGTAAGTAGAAACAGTAAAAAAATGACCGTGGACAATATGAAAATACACATTTCTTCATTCGAACTAAATTAATAAACTGCAAGATAACTAAAAAAAAGCTAAAAATGTTATTTTTCAATTTAAAGTAATTAAAAAATATTTAACATTATGATATTAACTAACAAATTTCAATACAAACTTTTAAATTAATTTATTTTACATCCCTTATTTACCTTGAGGAACTGGGTTATATATAGTGTTTTTTGAATTAACATTCCAGATAAAAAGAACCTAATTTTGTAAAATTATTTAAAAATACAAAATTATGGTAAGATTTTGATTGAGATTACTGCAAGTTATTTAAAAAAAGTATTTTATTTTAATTATATACATAAATTGTGTAATTTTTAATTACATACGTATTTCTTGATATTTATACTTTTAATATAAAAGTTTTAAAATAATGAAATGAATTGTGTGTGTGTAATAAAAAGGATTTTCCATAACATAAATACTTACATGAGATTTCCGTACAATAAAAATTATAACAAAATATGTTTTATATACAACAAGCATTTAGAACTTCGGGTATATAATACTTCGGTAATAAATGTGTATTATTTTGGAAATAAATAAACTGAAGAAGCAATTGAAATTTCATCTTCAACTTGGAAAACGAATGCTGTAGGTAATGTATTTGTTGTGTTAAACTTGTTGAATATAATAGTTCATAAAATTTCTTATAATTTGGATCGCAATAGACGGATTGGGTCCTTAATAGTTAATTTTCATTCTTGTAATAGTGTGTAATATTAGTTGGAAAAAAATCTATTTAAATATGAATCCGAAACATGTTCCATGTTTTTAAGAATAAGCATTTTAAGTTATTAGTTTTTTATTTTTAAGGCTTTAAGTCCATAAAATGAATACCCAAACACCTGAAAGTAGTTGCAAGACATTCGGATATTCCCCTAGCACAACCATGAGGGGAAAACTTCTTTTAGACGACGGATGGTAAGGGACAGAAACGATTTATGGATAAGAAGGGAGGAAACATGGAAAACTCCTTAGCACCCACCTTAACAGACATTCATGCAGAAACGAAAGATTCACTTTCCATTGTTTAACAGTGATTGATATCAAACCCAGAGCATTAGACTGCGAAAATCATAGTACGTTCATAAGCCATTAGTTCATAAGCCATGGTACCATTAGTTACAGCGTTGTTCTCATTATGGGAAGGTAATGAGTTTGAATCCGGGCTTAATTGAAGATCCTCCGTGTTTTCTATAGCTGGTTAAGTCACGTTAAATAGACCGTGATTGAAATGTCCTATGAGGGAAATGATACCTATAGGGGTGTCAGGTCAAGTATTGGGGGTCTTCTACTTGATCCCTGCTACTAAATTACGAAAACTCCCACCCGGCTGCCTGAAGACCTGAAGAGCTCAACTCTAGGCTAGGAACAGGAAAGCGTGTTTGTCCAACAACATCCATAGACTATGGTGAGCCATAATTGGTAACATATATATATATATATATATATATATATATATATATATATATATATATATATATATATATATATATATATATATATATATATATATATATATATATATATATATATATAAGTAAGCAGTTTCTTGAATCACCCAATTTCTTGAAAGCAGCAACAGCATTTACGCATGTTGCAATAACTAGGAGAGATCAATTGCAATCATGACAAGCTCACATAAATATAAGCTGAATAACTATTAACACAGTTAGAATTGTAACTGAAAATATCATGGTTGGCTTCATCAGCTTACTGGATTACAAAATTTTAATTATCACGAATATTATCAATAAAAGGATTCAAAAAATGTTTTTTAAGGGATATAATATTGTTACAAATTTATAAACATCATTTGTATGTGTCTTAAAATATATTAGACAGGTCGGAAATATTCAGATTTTGGGCAAAATTTTACAATTGAGGCCTATTTTACTTTAAAAACGACATTTCGATAGTAAAAACAGCAATTATTTGGCGATTTGGTAACCTGGCGACCTTTGGTGAGATTCTTAGTGATTTGGAGAGGAATATATATTTCTGGAAAAATCCATCACCTAAGCTCTAGGACCAATACCAAGCGAGATAGCCTAGAACCTTTCAGAAACTTGGCGAAACTCCTAGACTTTCACGTCAAGTCGTGTATACCACCATCCGTCACAGAAGAGTTAGAGAAGATGCTAGGCAGTGATGAGGATAGTTAATGAAGATCAGTCTTGAATGTTTGTCTAGTGTACAGAAGCCGTTGTTTGTCTGAGATACTAGAGATATCTGTGATTGGTAGTTGTTTCCTGTTCTATTAGCTGAATGGAAGCTGTGTAATTGTGTGTGTGATTTCTACAGCTGGAAATTCCTCTATGTTTTTGAATTTGCTACGAATAAAAGTCGTGTGATTTTATAAGAGATTATTTTATAGACTCTCAACGAACACGAACTCCTAAGCTCTGTACAATATGCTCTGAGTATTGTTATGCGACTTTAAGTGTATGGTGAGAAAACAATTATTTCATGAAATTCTTAGGAACGAGGTATAAACTGTAAGTAGGTGGTTAACAAAGCGAAGTTTATATGCTCGGCAATTAATGGTAGGTTTTATAGTCAAGCAACCTAGTAAGTAAGAATTGAAATATTATCTCACAGTGCCCTAGGGGTAAAGTCTCTCTTTTTGGAGTGAAATATATGAGATTCAAACTTAGGCATATCGTTAAACAAATGGATGTGGATGCAGTGATACTTTGCTTTTACGTTCATCTGTTGAAAAGGGTGCTCTGATTTCCCAACTTTTGACATATGAATAAGGTTTATTATCTAAATATCTTTCTGGGAAGCAAATACTCATTGGATGCTCTATACTTTTTAACTATTAGGACCACAAATATGACACAATACACTAAAAGCATGAAGTATTGTAGGAAGAGTTGAAAGGCTGTAAACATGTCTCAAAATTAAGGATTTTTATCACTAGTAATTTTTCAGCAATTCTAATGCCAACCAAGTAGGCACTTCATTCATTAAACGATTTAAAAAAAATCCACCGTTTTGCGGCATTGGTGTCTTGCATGGGGTGTGATGATGTCGGATGGATCTTAAGATATCTCACATCTTTCTTGGTAACACTGCTCATTACGATGGAAATGAAGTTTTTTAGCTCTATTTGAATCACTTAAGACGAGTCGTCAGAAGCAAATTCAAATTGGTGAACTAAACTTTGCGATCAATTGCCTTTAATAAAATTTATCAGAGATAAAAGAGATTCACAGTATGGTGCTGTTAGAGAATGGACCTTGTTCCCTAATTATATCATTGATTTTTCTTACACCTGTACAGTTGTACAAAAGAAAATATTTTTCATTATTGGGACTTATTCAGATACTAAAAAATCTTCAAAATTGGGTAAAAAATTAAATGTAATGCCTAGAAAATAATCATCAAATCATATCTGCAAAAGTGAAGGAAATCCAAAAAAAGTTAACAGATATTTAAAAAAAAAAAAAAAAAAGGAAATTTCTAATAGATGTTAAACTTTGTTGTTGCAAAAACACTGTCGAAAATGTTTCACCATTAAGCAACTTTTATATTCATGCTGAAAATTCCAAAGGAATCAACTGTGCAAAATGATACTCTAGTAAAGAATAATGGCAACTCATTAGTCCGCTTGGCGATTTTAGTAAAATATTTAGCAAAAAATTTATTCTAGATGACAGAAGTTTCCAAGCAATAATGTTGTTGTTTATATCAAGAGATGTTTAAATTATATAATAATTATACTGACTCATGGGAATGACCATTGTCTTTAAAATATTTATTACAGACACAAGCAAACGTAGCAAGGGATATGGAGATAAATTCCCGCTTGAGAAACAAAACTGTTCTCCTCAATTTCCAAATTTCATCTGGTTTGTTCTAAACAATATCACGTGACGTGCGGGCATGCGCGATAAAATGTTATGTGCTATTACTTACGTGATTTATATTTATTTTTACTCATATGTCTATATATTTGGTTTTACGACGTGTTTTTGAATAAACATAATATTAATCAAACCAATTTTTTGTTTGAAAATCATATTTTTTGTTTTGATTTAAACTATACAATAGGACACACAAAAATGGTGTTCTGAATTTTTGACGAGTTTTGTGAAAAAACTCAATGCGAGTTATAAGCCTACGAGCATAAAGCTCCAAAACTGTTTCTGTCATATTACTACTACTTTTCTTATGCTCTTGATATAAATTTATTTATAAGCCTATATTAATTCATATATATAAGTACTCATGAGAAGAAATTCTATTAAAAAACATATGAAATATAGTTTTCTTTAATCTCTACGCTGTTCGACGTGGAAATTCTAATAATAATATTGTTCAATATATTTTAGTATGATTTTAGTAATTGTATGATTCAGCTGAAAGCTATTGTGCGCAAAAAAGCTATTGTTTACCGAAAAGATTGAACGGGATCAATCAAGTTAAAAGGAAAATTACAATGATTGTTCTGGTTACTTTAAAACCCGTCATATTTAGTGACATTAGGATAGTTTGATTCTTTACAAACAATACTTGCGTTCTTTCCAGCGATTCCTTTCAAACGGAATAACAATGATCTGTGTCAAAAGTGTTGCCATTTCACCAACAGAATTAGGAGAAAAGTTCCGTCATAATCACATTCTTCTCCAACATAAACATCATTGGATGTGTGTGTGTGAGTAGTTCATGTTCTTTTTTTCTTTTAAATATCGTCTGTCAAATGTAAAACAACAGACAATTCAACTCCACTCTCGATTTTTCTCTCTCTTCAGAGAACGCGCGCAGCGGAGCGTTTCGCAGAACGGGAATCACGGGGGTGGTTGTACCCCTATGAAATGCCGTGGGAATACGGTTGCAGCGAAAGAAAGTTGTTTTTCGATTGTTGGTCCCGTTCGAAATATTTTCACTTCATGTTTTATTATTCTCCGATGAATATAACTTACATGTAAGAAATTCTATGTTTAATATTTTTGTAGACTTCAAAAAATATTGTTTTATGGAAATATTTACCAGATTATAAAATTTTAATTCTTTTAACAGCAGCCATAATGTGTCATGAAATCGAAATAGAGATAAAATAATTCACTGAATTTTTGATAATTTCTGGTAGTAAGGCTACATTGGCATAAATGCATTATTCGTGGAAAATGGCATTACAAAATTTTAAAATCAAATGGAAATACCGCATTAAATTAAATTCCAAATGCATCGCTTTAAGCACTAAATCTTTACTTATGGCTTATAATATATGTCATACCTATTGAAAAGAAATACGCAAAATATAAAAGCAAATATCTAAGATAAATTGTAGGTGAGAAAGATTAATAATAAACTTTGTGTGTCACCTTAAATAAACATGAGTCAACCATAATAAACTTTGTGTGTCACCTTTTTTAGGACACCTTAAATTTCAAACTGCAAATGATGGTCAACTTATCGAAAGTATCAAGAAAGAAGATGACTTTAATGCAAGTTGAAGCAGACCATCAGGTTTGCCGGCCTTAAGCAGTTTTGAAGTGGAGGGAACATCAAGTTGAGTGAGACCACATGCAAATGCTAACCGCCAAAGGACGCTTGTTGCCACTTTGGGTAACAGAGTTCCAATGCTCCAAGCACGCACCTCCAATTTATTTAGTTTAGCTCTCCGAGGGGTGTAATTGTTAATTTAAATTTGGGGAATGATATGAGGGTACTTTTTCTCTTTTACCTATCATTCGGTTTCCACACCGTATGGCCATGACGTACATTTATTGAATCAAATCAAAATATACAATACACAAACAAAACAAAAACAGAAATCTCCTTATACATAATTCTTGGCTACATAGTTCTTCTGTGATACATATTTCTCTGAGTTACATTGTGGGTTACAGTTATTTACAGGTTATATTATTAACATTATATTGTTATATTTATTATACAATGCAATACAGAGTTACATGATTCTTCTATGATACATATTTCTTACAGTTCTTTACTTGGTATATTATTATAGTATTAATACAATATTACATTATTATATTTATTATACAATGCAATACAGTTACTTTTAATATTTTTCTGGGTTATATATTCTGGTAATCACAATAATTGGTTATTTACAAACAATTACAATGTTATTTGTTTATAATTATTAATAGTTACATGTACATTAGCATTTAAGCGGATGCGTGACTTGGGTGATCGAAAACGGATGAAATGAGTAAAACAATGAGGTTACTTTGACCGAAGTGCTCAGCAAGCAATGAATTTTATTTACAGTACTGTACATACATACAGTATTAATATACAACACTTGTAAGTACCTTAATATGTAAAAGTGTTTTCTTTTCGTTTAATTGAATAAACGAAAAGAAAACACTTTTACATATTAAGATGTTAACAATGTTAATGTTATTTGTTTATAATTATTAATAGTTACATGTACATTATCATTTAAGCGGATGCGTGACTTGGGTGATCGAAAACGGATGAAATGAGTAAAACAATGAGGTTACTTTGACCGAAGTGCTCAGCAAGCAATGAATTTTATTTACATCACTGTACATACATACAGTATTAATATACAACACTTGTAAGTACCTTAATATGTAAAAGTGTTTTCTTTTCGTTTAATTGAATAAACGAAAAGAAAACACTTTTACATATTAAGATGTTAACAATGTTAATGTTATTTGTTTATAATTATTAATAGTTACATGTACATTAGCATTTAAGCGGATGCGTGACTTGGGTGATCGAAAACGGATGAAATGAGTAAAACAATGAGGTTACTTTGACCGAAGTGCTCAGCAAGCAATGAATTTTATTTACAGCACTGTACATACATACAGTATTAATATACAACACTTGTAAGTACCTTAATATGTAAAAGTGTTTTCTTTTCGTTTATAACGAAAATAATTGAGTAAACGAAAAGAAAACACTTTTACATATTAAGATGTTAACAATGTTAATGTTATTTGTTTATAATTATTAATAGTTACATGTACATTAGCATTTAAGCGGATGCGTGACTTGGGTGATCGAAAACGGATGAAATGAGTAAAACAATGAGGTTACTTTGACCGAAGTGCTCTACAATTTTTACAATTTTTCTTTAAAAAATGTGTATTTTTTTTCGTTCCATATTCAATATACATTAATTAAAACAGACACGTTTTTGAAAGAACTCAATTTATCGAATTTTTGATTATTCAAAAGGGGCTTGATTCGGATGATTGGAGTTCTACTATATGTATATATCAATGCTGTAGCAAATGAGACGGACAAGGAACCTCATCAAAGTTAATGCTCCGTAATGACTTCGACGTGATTTCTGTCTCACGAGTATCTTAACTGACTGAATTAGGGTCACATTAGTCTCACATTCACCGTATGGATTCATAATTCCCTTCTTCCAGTGATTGGATTTAATTTCCCTGATTCTGTAAAGTGAAGAAGAGCCCGATGGAAAGTCATCCCGCTCGGTGGAGCGCAGCGGCTTCGATTTGTTTTAGTTCTTGCCACCTACGGAACAATAGGAAGGTTTTTCTTATAAAAAACACGTCCGAAATTACGCTGCCTAAGTGGATTTCACTTGAGGCGCCGTTCAAAAGTAACGTATCCTTATCTGAAAATTAAAAGTTCATGGAGGAAAGGGTGAAGGAATGAGTTGAATTTAACAAGTGAACGACCCCTACACAGAAGACAAAAGCTTAGAATGAAGATGACTTAAAATGATGTGACAAAAGAAAGTGACCTTTCTGACAGTAAAAGTTACTAAATATTATAATTTTTTTAACTGTCAATTTATTTTCTAGGTTTTTTTAAAACTCTTTCTCTTTTCTTAATGTTTTTATTTCTTTTTGATTAAAGAATATTAAATAAAGACGGAAAAAAATTTATTTGCAGTGAGATTTGAAAAATATCTCTATATTTTCTTTTTACTTAGTACTTAAGTTTCACATTAACCCTTGGGCTACTATTTTTTTGAAACATTCGTAATTTCTATTGCAAGCCTTCATAAATGAAGGATAGATGTCTTTAATTGAGAACATTATTTTAAAAAAAAGATATGTGACTGTTGGGGTAGGCAGGTTTTCAGGGTTTTCTCTCTTGTGATTCGTGGATAGGGTCCTCTATCTATTAAAAGTCCTTCAAAAATTACGTAGAACTTACGTGATGGACACTAAACTACCTTACAATAGTTTTAGATCGCTTGGCTGTTGACTACTCAGTGGTGAAGGAAAATAGAAGAGCTTACCTTAGCTGAGTGGTAGGACCAAACTCTTACTGGTTGAAGGTTTGGGTTCAGTCCTACTACTACCTAGTCGCTACTGAACAATAAAGGGATTTGTTGCCTTTTTGTTTTTAGAATGCATGTCTATCTGGATGAATTTTTCAGGTTTTTCCTTGTTTAATCTTGAATATGGCTCAAATTTTTTCCATATTTCGTTTGATAAAACTTGAGCCATATTCAAGGTGACACAGCTTTACAAAGTAAATATATAGCTGCTTAGTGTTAGGTGTCATTAAGAGGGAATCTAGTGGTTGTACTTTCCACTCTTTGGAGTGGAAAGTACTAGTCTTTGTCCCAGTGACATTAATCAACAAGTAATGTATGTTTGGTTTGTGCTTATTGCATGTAGATCCATCAAGATGCGTGCTTAAAAATCGTCCCCTTCCGGATTTTCTTCTAAAGAAATCGTTTGTTTTCAGTACTGTTGAGCAACAAAGAGGGACGTTCTTCTGTCTTCTGCATGCACATCGTCGGGACGTGTGCTCAGGAGTTTTCCTCCTTTGTGACAGGTGGACCGGCCCCTTATTTATGTAACTGACGTCATTAGGGTGTTCTCAAAACTGGGTAAAAACACCTTTACAATCAAAATGTGCATTCTATTGGCCATTTAGAAAGGCCTGCTTCCCTTAAGTGTTATCTAGCAAGCTGTGTTGGTTTACTTAATGTGAGACTAGAATCACCTTTGCATATATTTAAAAAATAATTAATTTTAATTACTTTTATGCAATTCTTCTTAATCTTCAGACTCTGGATGTATTTAAATATTTTATAAATATACATATCTTTCAGGTTATATATGTGGGATTGAAAGCGCCACCAGAGGGCTATTCACATGTTTGCCGCTGGACATGCAGAGAGACGACGAGGAGTAAGAGAACGACGATGTGATGGATAAAAAAAAGACGCGATGACGTGAAGCGATAAATACTAATTTCGAATTATAACTAAAAGATGTTAGAATGGACAATGTGCTTTGATATTAATTTGTAAATATGTAAATAGCTTTATCTTGTGCTTTGAATAATTAAATAATTTAACATTGATCGGTCATTATTCCTGATAATAAAAACAGAACCCACATATGTGTATGTAGAGTGTAAAAGTACAAAACGTTTTGATGTTCACTAAATCACAAATTAATAAAGACAAATTTTAATTAATAGTTTTGGCGATTGCAAGTGAATTTCCGTTTTCGGGACCACGGTGATCTCTACGAAGAGAACAGAGACGGTTATCAGTTTTTCTTTAGATAGGATAAGCATGTCCATCTTGGTTTTCGTAATTTTGGTTCCTGAACAAAACTCTAACTGAAAAGTTAAGTGATTTCATATCAAATGATTAAATCAATCAATGAAGTGAATTACCTCGCTCAATCCAATTCTTTGTGAATTATTCATTGAAAGAATTACGAACGGCTACACGTAAATGAAGCAATTATTAGTTTTATGAATAATACAACGTCACATTAAATGAAACATCAGATATAAACATTAAAATTAAATATAACATCACATTCATTTGTTGCCGAAAAATAAAAGAAATGCATTTTTACAGTCAATCATACGCTCTGGCGATAATTGTAATAGAAAGCAAAATTCAAATGAAAAAATTTCGCTTTTAGAAACAGTGAAGAAAATAGATGAGCTATTATCTGTATAATTTCAAAGATTTATTTATTGCTACATAATTTTAAGAATAATAAAATATAAAAATTTACTCGATCTTTGAATAAACGCAAGAACTTATAGTTAAATTACACACACATGAATATAAAGTTAGTTTGAAAATATGCAACTAAAGAATATTGGGGATAATCACAAAATATTTCATTAATATAAAGTTAGTAAATCGGGTAATAAAAGAAAATAAACTAGCGTGATTGACAATATACTTATTTAGTTTTCAGTACTATAATATTAATTATTCTCTCACTGTGTGTGTGTGTGCATAGAATATTAACAATCGCGAAAACAGCCAAAATAATTCTAAGAGAGGCGATTGGTGAAACAATCGCTTTCGTGTGGGTGACGTCAATTGTTCTAAAAAAGGCATTTAAAAGTCTCTAATTCGCTCGTTATCACTTCATTGTCTTTTTTGCTTTGCATGAATCATCGATCTCGGCTGCACACTGTTGCCATTCCCGTCGAAACAATTGTTTCTTAATAAATCGTTTGCTGAGGACAAACTGACCTTTACATTGTCCCAGATCGACGTCGGGAGCGTTAAGAAGTTATTTTGGTTGGCGTCGAAAGCACATTGTCAATAAATTTATTTTGGGAGATGCACGAAATAGGATACAATTTTTATTCTCGCCTCAGCTTCCTCTACACCTTTTCGATTTAATGATTATTAAAAGGAAATCGACGCCATATTATGCGAGCGGATTTATTACGGAAGTGCGAGGACTTTGACACCGTTTGTTGTTCGAAGCTGTTGATCAACGACTGAAAATATAATGTCTGTCGATTCCTATTCGATAAACAAATGTTGATATTGAAATGATAAGGAACTGATAATGAAATATAGTTTTCAAAGTTACTTTATATAACTTACGATAACTCATAAATATGAACAATGTGAATAATATTTAGTACACAGAACAAAAGAACTTTCATTTATTTGCCTCTTTTTTTCCTCGTAATTTATGTCTCTGATGTACTTGTTTCTGTTATGATTCTAAGTACGCATAAGTAAAGTATTTGTCATTAAACAGAAGCTAATTTTTGTATTCAAAATTTGAAGTAAATTTAGAATAATGCTCTGTCATATACAGTTTTATCTTTCTATTAGCCACCCACATTCTCTACAAAAAAGTAGAGTAACATTGTAATTATGATAATTCTGAACAAAAAATAATTAAATAATTTTAATCTAAAATAGGGCAAAATAAAATTTTAAAAATAAATCCGTGGCTTACCGAAAATAAGTAAAAATGCAGAGCCAGTTGACTCCTAATTCTCTCAGCGATTAAAATCTGATTAGAGAATTAAATTCCATTCAAAGTCAAACGATTTTGAATAAAATAATTGTAATTAAATTTTTAAAGAAAATTATGTCAATATTGCCATTTTTTGCAAACAAATACAGAGCAATATTAATAGAAATAAATTTCACAAATTTAGTGGTTTTTTTAATTTAATATAAATGACATTAAATATTTTTTACTTTTCAATTAAAAATAATTACACTTCGCACAAAAACATTTCAGTCAAATATTGCTTTTATTATTGCAAAAAACGTATGTAGAGCTATTAGAATACGTTTCAGAAATTGTTTATTTCTTCTTACAAAATCTTTTTATCACAACTAACTATCTTTTAATTTTGAGTAATTTTAAGATCGACCCTAAAAACCTTTAACGAGTGGCATTTATTTCTCCATATCAAGTTTCAATATTGGAGGGATATTGAACCAAATGGAAATTTTAATGCTTGAAAACTTTTTTAGTCTGATGATCTTCGGATGGGCGTGGTATCTATCCTGCAACTATTCGGACACATAATTGATGTATTTCCCAACAAAGTTAACAATCTTCTGTAATGAACGTTAAATGTAGTAAAAGATAACTTTTAAAACTAACTAAAAGATAGTACTTTAATAAAAAATTCACACTTATTTTAAAACACATTTAATTAAAAATTATTTAGTGCTTTAATAAAGTATTCACATTTATAAAAAAGAATTCTCATTTAAAATAATTCAAAATAAATAAATTATAAATGCAATCAAGTAGTACGAATTGATTAAGTACAAGTCACTATGAAAGATATATTGCGTGACAGGATAACTGAAATGAGGAATTAACAAAACTTTAATGATATTTTCGGTTTTAAGAAAGTATCCACGATATACTAATAAATTAGTTCATCAGCGAGGATTTCGCAAGATACGGACAGACAATAGTTTATGTTTACATTTTATATCACAATCATTCATTAGAAATGAATCATAATTTAAAACTGCAACCGAAGTAATACCATATTCGATAATCCTCCTTATTGTTTGATTGTGAAGGAATCCTCTTAAAAGACAAATCTATGGTAAATCTAATAAAATCATGATAATCTAAATATCTAAAATTAAATCTAAAATTACAAAAGACTACATTATAAATGCAACTCAAAAGACTAAATAAGATCATATATTACAACAAAAACAATTTTAATAAAAACAAAAAGCTACACATAGTAAACAATTTACTTGAATTTAAGACAATGAATTATTATTATTATTATTATTTTTGAGGAATTTAATGGAACTTATAGTTCCATCGTAAGGTGGGAAGAATTTCTTTCAATCGAATGTAAATCAGATCATAATAGATAATTGGCGACAACGCCATCTACTAAAAATTTTTCCTTTATTTCATAAAGTTTTAAAACAGAGTGAAAAGAGATTGCTTATGATGGAGAATGGAACGTTAATTATTTTTCATCACCAACAAAAAATGCGCACCATATATTTTATAAATATTCGTAATTGAAAATTTAATATACTATGTTATGCCAAATTTTTTGAGACATTCAAAGTTATTGACTAATTGACATCATTTCACTTTAGGTTAGTCATAGCGTAATGTCAATAAAAACTTCTAAGGAAAAAGAGAAACAACATTTCAAATTTAGTGTTATTTGAGGTCATGCATGACGACAACTTAGAGAGTAATTCTTTTCCATAGCGGACTATTTCTTATTTCTTTCCAACATAATATCTAATCAGAATAACCTCAGAATATATTAGTTAAAATAATTGCATGGAAAATTCAAAGTAGTTAAAGTAACAGTTTTGTAATCCATAGAATGTAAGAGAAATACCAGAAAATTCTTTTCCCATGTAGTCATATTTGTTACGATAAAATATTTGAAAAATTCAGAAACGACACATCTTATTTTGTATCTTAGTTAAAATGTGACACTGACCTAAGGCGCTTCTCTAAAGTGAACTTTAAACTGACTGACTTAAAATGACCTAAAGAACCTTTTTTAAATCAGCGTCATTACATTTCCATTACTATTGAACTAAAAGTCGGTTTATTCGTGACTTAAGGCTGTAAAAATCCGGCAGATAAAGAATACAATCTCTCCTGATATTTAAATTAATCAATGAATACCATGATAAAAGAATTTAAATGTTAAGTAGTTGTACAGTCTTTTGTATGGGAACGAGGGTACCTGTCCAATTGTCGACCTCGTCATTGGACCGTGATTCATAACCAATCATAACCAATAAGCTATTGATTATGGGATTTAATTCGTTGAACAATTGATGCAAACTCGAATTTATCTAAATTATTAAATAGATAGAGATCGAATAATTACACACACACACATCAAATAAGTCAAATATTTTAATTTTACTATTAAATGTAAAATATTTTACACTAACATAATCATGACACTTTTTGGTAAAGTTTTGGAATATCCAAAAAGAAAAGAAAAGAAATGTATTCTTAAACAGTTGTATTAAT
The DNA here is from genome assembly GCA_030067965.1 of Latrodectus elegans. NCBI lineage: Eukaryota > Metazoa > Arthropoda > Arachnida > Araneae > Theridiidae > Latrodectus > Latrodectus elegans. Next base: position 34,060,368 of record CM057820.1, on the reverse strand, counting down.
TTAGCGTCGTATTAACCGCAACTTGGAAGGGAATACATTGAGGAAAATGTGACCGATGCTATATTTTTTTCCCTCAACCTTTTATTTCGTTCTCAAATTTAGTTCTGCCGGAAAAGCGTTGACAAGGAAAGTTCTTTTTTTTTATACTGAGTGTAAGAATCATTATAAAAATGTTTAAGACCAAATATTTTATAATTTCTTTCAGAGATCAATTATAGAATCAAAATAATTACAAAAAATGTCTTACAATGGAAAATTTTCTCGTAGGAATTAAAATTTTGGTTTCAAGGAAAAATAAATGCGTTTTAAATTTTTTCCTTGGAGTTTTTATTATTGCTTATGTATGTTTTAAAATTATTTTGTAAATTATTATCTATATATATATTAGGTAGGAAAATTAGCCATGAAAATAAAGAGAATAATTATTTAAGGAATAAAGAAGTAAATGTATAAAAAGAGACATTAAAACAATTGCTATGGAATATATATTCGTGTGTAAGTGTCTGTAGATTTGTTTCTTCTATATATAAAGACAAACTGTTATCGTTTTTATATTACATAAAAGTATAATTTTACGTTAAATTTAAATTTAATGTAAATCAAGTTTTATTTAATCTGAAGCTCTTTAGATCAGAGTTTTTTTCAATTTTCAAGGTATTAATTACAATTATGATACAATAACCTCTACCATTAAAATTATTAACTCCAAAACTTTTTACAAACCTCACAGATAAAATTCAGATTTTCTAGTTTTGATTTTGGAATTCTAAGAGCAATTTCTAAAAAAATGTAAAAGATGTTCTAGATGTAAAAAAAAATTAATCCTTAGCCACTAGCAACTAGATTAAGACATTAATTTTGGCTATAATTGTAGCCATTAGTAACTAGATTACTATTGACTAGATAAGATAGCTTTTCAGAAATATTTATTGAAATAAATATTTCTAAAATGTTTTCTTATAATATATCTATAAGCAGTTCACCACAATTATTTAATCTGTCTTTGTATTCTGGATCCAATGAATTTTTATTTTTAAATTTTTCATTTAGTCGTCAGTAACAATTACTGTAGAAACTGTTAGAAATTATTTTAAAGAGGAATTTTATACAAATATGGAAGCTGTCCATCAGATATTTTTGAAATTTAATATTTCATATTTATAAAAAACAGTTTTTTTTATTTATAATAGTCCGTATGAAATGAATTTTTATTCTTAGTTTCCATTTAGAGATCTATAATATTATACTACAAAACAGATAAGAAATTATTTCAAAAAGAAGTTTTTATGCAAATATGGAAGTAGTTCATCACGTTTATTTTATGTCATTTAAAAAACAAATCTTCATTTAAAAAACAAATCTTTATCTCTATCAAATGTATTTTTATTCCTAGAGTTTTCATTTAGCGACCAGTAACTATTATATTGCAACGTAATAGTTACTGGTTACTTAGTAATAGTTACTGGTTACTTAGTAATAGTTACTGGCCACTATAATAGTCACTGGTCACAAATGTTTCAGAGATTCTTTCAAAAAGGAGTTTTTATATAAATGCAAAAGCAATTCATCACATTTTATTTAATATATCATATATATTTAATATATAATTTTTCTATATTGTTTGTATCAAATATATATATGATGATATTCTTTTACTATAAGGTTTTTATATAATCAGAACTACTATTATAATAACACCTTAGAAACTATTTCTAGAAATTTTTTATACAAATATAGAAGTGGTTTTTATGTTTACTTAACCTCTGTCATGTTTATAGAAAACAATTCTTCCACATAATCAGTATCAAATGTAAGATGGATATTTTTATCACGGACATTTCAATGGATTACCTGATCAAGGATCAGTCATCTTTAGAGGAGAGGAGAAAAAGAAGAAGAAAAAAAATCAATTGAATAGATTCACCATTCTTAGAAACCATCCGCAGTGACCTACTTTTAAATCCAGAGAAAGCTTTTCAATTTGTGGTATTTTTCTTTTACGAAAGACACAACTCTCTTCTGAACACATGCATGTCATTGATCAGCAAAAACAACATTCGTGCTTTCTAAGCCCTTTATTCCCATAAAATCAGATTATTCCTCCATTTACCCTTGACTGAAGTAATAGCAGCTGGAAGCATCTTGCAAAAAAGAAAGGACAAACAACTGCGGAGAGTGGAGATTAAAAAAAGAAGAAAGTTGGAAGGAGGCGTTCCTTTCATTACAAATTTCATATTTCCACACTTTAATAATAACCACAATAAATCACGCTCTTACTTTCCGTTGGATAACTAGATGTAATGATGCATTTAGCAATAACTGTATTTTTTTTATTTGTTATTTCTTGAAAGTTCCCTGAAACTCACAAAGGAATGGAACAAACTTCCTTAACAAAAAAATAATAAAAATGAAATTCAGGAAGAAATTATAGTGTGGTAGTAATTAAACACATAAGGGTAAGAATTTGTGTTTCCTTTCACTACGCGCGTTTCTGTTGCCTTATAATCCATCAAGTTTATAAGGTAATATCATGATGTACATAAAGAAAAGGAACATATTAACAATGGTAATGAGTTTTTTTTTTCTGAAAATTACCAGTGAAGTTACCTTCAGAACAATATCAACGAGAAATGTTTAAATTTATGATGATTGTTTTTATTATTATTATTTATTTATGTTTCCTTACCATGACTGTTTTAATGATCAAAATTATATTAAATAAATAAGTGAAATACTTTTTTTTGGTGGACATGTGCTTTGTTTCATGAAACTAAAACTTCATATTTTTATTTTCTGTGTAATAACTGAATATTAAAGATGAAAGAACTGTAGCTTCTTTCAGGCCATCTTATCCTTTATTCCTCATTACAATTCTTGCAGCTAAGTTGTTTTGTTACTTCACTCAAAACACAGGCAAAGTTTTAATATTTACAAGATTCATAATAATTGGAATATTTATGCTATTATTGGATATTTCTTTCTGGTGATGAAACAAGAAAATAGGAATAGGTCTTCAACTATACAATACTTTCTTTTTGTGGAATTAATAAAAAAGTAATTTTGTCTCATTCTTATTTTAAAATTTTTAAACATGCGCATAAAAAATTTCAATTTTATAGGGTATTCATAAATGCTAATTCCAATGCTTTACTTAATATCTGATGATTGTTAGTAGTTGACAGATTCCTTGTTTTTAATTCTAGATAAAAAAATATGAGTGTTAGTAAAAATAAAGAAATATTTTACTAGCAATTATGTGTTGGTTTATTAAAATACACTTTTGTGTAGATAGTTTTTTTTATAATTATTTCCTTTTAAATTTTTAAGCCTTTGTGTTTATTTAATGCACAATTTGTGTGAATATTCTTTCTTTTAAATAATACTTAACAATAATAATACAATCCTAGCATTGAATTAAACTCGTCTCAAAGATCCCCTTCTATGCAAAGTAATTTTTCCATGCGCCTATAAACACTTTACATTTAACACTGAATAAATGTTAAAGCGTGACATTTTTACGCACCTCACACCGAGTGACATTAACTCCTGCCATTTCCGTGACGTCTGTAGCACATTAAACATATTATTTCATCACCATGGAGAAAAATAAACATCCCTTACAAGAGATCAAAGCATTTGGCATTGTGTTACACTCCAACGCCGATGGACCATGTCCTTTCTGCTGTAATTCAATTTGCCACTGCTTGAGAACTTAGAGTTTCATTGTCCACAAGCCCATTCCCATGCGTCCCATTGAGACACGGCGTGATGCAAGCCTCCGGAAGAATAATATCGGTGCCTCAGGCGGTGAGTGGCAAGCAGTTTTTTTTTTTCTTTTCACAACTGCTTTGATCACTTTATCCCGTAGTGCGTCTACCATCTTCATAGAGCGTTTGGAGGACAAGTCTCCAGAAGATAATTGAAGCTCAGAACAATGAATGGGGGAGGCGAGTGTTTCCACTTTTCCCACGGGTTAAAAGTCAGTGAAATTTAAAAGAATTGAGCTTTCAACATGGTTATGGCTTATACACGAATTATTTGTTTTCTTAACTTCATTTTAAAGCCTAGCTTGACTAAGGAAACGTATGTGAAGTTAAATAAGCAATAGCATTTGAATCTTGAAAAGAAATCCGAAAATGCTGAATTCTAGATCATTTTTCATTAATCTCTACCGAGGACTTAATACTTAATAATAATGATAATATATATTTAATAATAATTATTATTATAATTATTATTATAATTATTACTTATACAATTATAAGCCTTCCCATTATTTATCTAATTATCTTATCTTGCAGGAATTAAAATATTAGTCTAAGTATTTAGATAAATATCTATACCCCTAAGTATCTATGTGTCAAAATATCTGTCTACTTATATATGCATCTGTGGAACTATTGATCTATTTATCTGCCTCTCTAATTATCTATCAATCTTTCTAATTATCTATATATCTATCAATGCGCTCATCTAAGCAACCTGTTATGGCGCCTATTTAGATATCCATGTATTTATCTAATTATCTGTATCTAAAAAAATATATTTTTATTGAATTAACCCTTTCCCTATTCTTAGGAAAAGTCTTAAGAATTTCTGATATTATTATCGCAGAATATAACATGATTTTTGGACCTTTGGTAATCAAATAATTGCAGTTATGTAAAATGTGCAAAAGTAAGATACGTATCATCTTAAATGAAGCAAAGTTATAATATAATTTACTTGAACAAAAAGGATAAGATAATTTTTTTAAATATTTTTTGCTTGCGAACATGAGTTGAAACAAGACAGATATTTTAAATTAAATGAAAAGTTATTTGACCAAACCAGCCACCTTTCGTGGGGCAGTAGTTTTCTAGGAAAAATGTGTGCTTTAGAAGGGGTAAAAAAAAATATTTTTGCAAAATTATATTTATGCTATTTTTAAATTCTACTTACTATTTATTTAGTTTATTTTACAATGTTTTATGTGGTACAGAATGAATTCTGACTTATGGATTAGCTAAAAGCAAATTAAACTAAGCATGAAACAACTGAAAATTTTCTGTAATTCGAAGCTATGATATGCTAAAATCTGGGATAGTTTTATGTGAAATCCAATCCATTTGCAGTGGGTCGCGTATTGAGAAAAACGTAAACGCGTTCGCTCTACAATAAGTGAAAGTAATACTTTTTCGAAAATTGAAAAAATAGATAGTAAATACTATTAAAAAAAACACTGAGGGAATCTAAAAAGAAGAGTAGAGGGTCGATTGTTCCTTTTTTCTACGTTCATAATTTTTTTTCTCTATTTTAGCTGTTGCGAATAGAAATTTTGGAGTTCACTTCCATTATAATTTTAAAAAAGGAACTGAATAACCACACACATCAATTCTTGAAGAGAAAAGAGTTCCAGGATAGTGTTATTTTACATTAATATCATTTCATAAGCAACTTTACAACTTCAAATCAGCATTATTTATGGTTTAAATTTACTAAAAGCTTATTAATGAAATTTTCGAAATAAAAAATATCCTGTTTCAACTCAACCAGAGACGAGACCAATACTCTAATTTTAGTTTCATTTCACTCCTCACAGCTGCTTTGAGTTCAGTTCCGGATAAATATTTAGTGGGCACACAGAATAAAGATTTTATTTATACAAATGATTTGTATTCTAAGATTGATAATATTAACTATTTTAAAATAAATAAATAAATTTATAAAATGGTTAAATTATTTTAAAAATAAAATAATTTCCCTATTTTATAAATTTGTATTTTCTTCATCACATTTATCATTATTTAGGCAGTACAAACATATAAAAATTGCGAAATTAAGAAACAAATTATTGCATCCCTTCACAATTTCATAATTTAAAATTTTAATTATTAGAGTGAGAAATAACTTGTCATGTTGGATGACACTTCCTAAAAAAGGGCATTTAACAACTTCCTCGTCAATGGTTTTCCACCAAAAGATTTAACCAATTATAACCAGGAAGGAGACAGTGAATTGTCTTTTGAAAGAAAGTTTAAAGTTTACTTTCTGAAGATTTAAGAGAACGTGTGTGGATAATATTGTTTTATAATTGTAACGAGAACAGGGTGTAGAACTGAGCTGCTTTTCCAAAAGTAGAACGCAGGTAAAATTAGATGTCGACAGATGTCTACAGGAGTATCAGAGGCCAACAGGTGGGGGTCCTCCTAAGTACTTTCCTCTACCCCGAAGCAAAAGCTCGCCTTTTAAACTGACAAGTAAATTAGAGAAGATTGAATTAAAGAGGGCTGAGAAGATAAAAGAACATCATGAAATTGTGACTGAGTAATAATATTTTCCTTAATTCCACTGTGAGTAAAGATTTCAAAAATTGTTTTTACTGTCTAAATGATAAATTTGAGTTACGTATCTTTTCTTCTTATTTTTGAGGTTAATAGAAAGGGTGTTTTGCTGATTTTAGTTTTTTGTTAAAGGAAGATTCTCTAAGGAAAAGATTTTTTTTTCTTTCATAAATGAATCTCATTGAGTGGATATTAACTTTAAGTGCTTAAAAGTTTTATCTTTTTTTTATAAAAAAATTTATATCAGAAAATTATTTATTTTAGAGAAAAATCATTTTAGATGTAAAATAAATTTTGTAAGCTTATTAGTAAAATTATAAAAAGTAAGTATTAATACTAAAACGATCAAAATGTTTAATTTGAACGAAATATATATTTTAATTCCTAATCTATAATAATAAAAATTCCTAATTTTTCATCAATAAGAAGTATTTGTATTTAATAATCAATGTTTTTAATTTTATAAAAAAACTTCAAAAAATTTTTTAATTATTTGTTAAGTTTACGTTCAACAAAGAGGCATGTAATTTAATATTAAAATTTAAGTAAAAATAAACGTTAATTAATCAATAAAATATTTAAATTTTAAATTGATTTGAAAATATAATAAGATTTCATGTTTGAACAAAAAAAATACAATAAATGAATTAAAAAAAATGTAAAAAGGATTTTTTTAGGAAGTTGTAGAGGATTTTGTAAACTGTTTCTATAGATTTTTGTGAGATTCCATAGCCTATATAAGGTGTTGCTGTTTTGTTATCTAACATTTGTCACTGTGATTGTACAGGAAAGTGTAGAACTATACTTCCTGTAAGATTCTACAGCTGATGATTGATTTTTCAGTTGAATGGTTAGCCATGGTTTTTGCGGTTTTCAGTTCCCAAGTTTGTGGGATGCTTGAATCTGATTAACGGTACGGATCTTCGTAGGTGTTTGGAAACTGTTTTAAGCTACAGATAATGGTTGTCTTATATATATATATATATATATATATATATATATATATATATATATATATATATATATATATATATATATATATATATATATTTGATTGGATTATTGTTAGGTGTTACACTTTTCGGCTTTGAAGTATCATTTTCGAAGTCTAATGTAGAATCACCTGATTTGTTTCGTTCACGTACTGTACAAACATGAGCAAACAAAAATTTCTAGAAAGTTTGCAGATTAAGAAATTCATTTTAATTGACATTATTAGTGAGTGAATGCATTCATATGTCAGACATCCTATTTCATAATAGTTTGGATGAATATTCATTTATTCCTTTTCCGTGAGAATTTGTTCAATTTATTTCCAAGCATATCTTAAAATTCTTAGTGAAATACACACAATACTATTGAATTATCAGTCTAACATTAAAAAAATGTTTTTTTAAAAATAGTGTATATAATATTAAACTGGTATGACAAAAACCATCTGAAAACAACATGCAAGTAATTAGGTAGCAACATCAAGTAGAAATCATAAAATCAGCACTGTTCGTTCAGAGATTAATTTGCACAGAGGTTCACTTGAATTAAATAGAAATTCATTTGAAGAGATGAATATGTTCTTGTTTCTAATCTTTCATCTTCTTTGACGGAGACAGACCTGATCAATAACACTATTAATATCAATATAGTCTAATACAAGAAGTGAACAATTGTGGAATTCCTCCCAAAGCAGCCCAAAATGCGCTGAGATGATGCCCGTTCTTGCCAACTTTTTGGGCAAGGAGCAAACTTTTTGCAATTGGCAGCCTTCTACTCTTTGGTGCTTTAATCATTGAATAACAAAAACTGTTTTCTACTCCTATAACATATTGAGATGAATATGAAATGATGATTAGTGTTGTGTTTGCTATTAATTGAAAACTGATATTAAATTCAACATGATTCGATTCACAAAAGCAAGCAAATGACGAGAATACATTTAACAGCCTCCTATATAAAATACTGAAACTTAACCATACAAACTTATTGACTGAAACCAGATAAACATATATGCGGAGTAGTTATTATTAAAGGATAAGTAAATTTTAAGTGAGAGAGATATTTAAATTAAAGAAACAGTTAATAAGAAACGCTTGGATATGTTTAAGATAAAAGTTGAACGAAATTTCATTTGATTGGAAACTCCAATGGGAGATAATTCTAGTATTTTTTCTGAATAATACCTTATGAAGGTAGTTAGAATTTTACTCAATACTTAATGAAAGTAACTCTGTTTGGAGCGAGAATTCATCGATAGAACTTTAAATCGTTATCAACCTAATCTGAAGAGTCATTTCAGCTTTTAAGAGTGATTGATAACGTTCAAATATGTCATACATCTCACAAGGACATGGATCCAATTTGTTAACAACGCACATTCAAGCAAGTTGGACTTCTATTAGTCCAATAGACTGGATCTACAGTTCGAATTAAACTTACTATTGTCTTAAAAATTGTTGCGTTCAGATTCTTAGAAAATATTTGTAATTATTCATGCACTTTATGTATAAAAATAACTATGATACATTTCAGATTAACAATGCTCCATGCGGCTTATAACAAAATCCTTCGTAATTAGTTTAAGGTTTAGTTTAGGAAATATCATTCAACGATTATAGTGAATGGTACACAGAATGTCATGCAAGAATTACACCGATCATATAAGAAGCAAAATTGAAAGCTTATCTGAGGCACCATATCCATTCATTAACTACACTTCTCACTTATGGTAGGCTGTAGAAGCAGAGCAGATCAATGTCTGCTCTTGAGGGCTTGAGAAAATTGGTTGGTACAACTTCACGACAAGATGAAACAATTTGCAGGACAAAAAGAAATTGGTTCTTCAAAATTATAAGCAATATTTCATGATTTCTGGTATGTCAGTGCTAGATGATACTCTTAAGGAGCTTCTAACTAGAGATTTATTATGCCGACCTGGTAGTCAAATGATTACCTTTGGTTTAACAGCTCGTAGGTTTGATTCTAATTTCGATGCAAGGATTCTAAATCTAATTTAAATTGTATATCTCAGTCCAATTATCCATCGCATGTGAAAAATGACTGCTAAAGGATAAGCAAACCCTTCCAATTTATGACAGAAAATGTTACCTATTTATATATTGGGTTGTTCGGAAAGTAATTTCGTATTTTCCCGGCAGAGGATTTAATTGTATTTTTTTGCACCCAACTTCACACTGAAACCGTATTTATTATATGCTTTCAAAGTTCATATAGCAAGGCGACATATTTTACTGTTTTACAACAGAAAGGGTAAAAATGCTGTTCAAGCCAGAAAGAAATTGACTGATGTATATGGAGAAAGTGTGTTGACAGTACGCCAGTGCCAGAACTGGTTCGCTAAATTTCGATCCGGCAATTTTGATGTCGAAGATGCATCACGTTCGGGAAGGCTGGTTAAAGCTGATAAAGACGTGATAAAGGCATTAGTTGATGCGAACCAGTGAATAACAACATTTTCTGACCATTTGAAAGGCCTGGGATTATCCTCAAAGCTCGATGTATGGGTTCCCCATGTTCTCACAGAGAGAAATCTGTGTCGCCGCATTGACGTCTGCGATACACTTCTCAAACGTTGTGTTGTCTGTTTGGTGTGCTGTCAAAAAGGTGATGCTGTCTGTTTGGTGGGATTTTAAAGAAATAGTTTTTTTAAGCTTTTATTTGACAACACAACGATTAATTCGGAAGTCTACTGTCATCAGCTGAATGATGCACTTCAACAAAAAAGGCCAGAGCTAATCAACAGGAAAGGTGTAGTGTTTCACAAAGACAACGTGAGAACTCACATAAGTTTGGTCACTCGCCAAAAGCTTGTACAGCTTGAATGGGATACAAAGCCACACCCACCATATTCTCCAGACCTGGCACCATCAGATTATTATTTGTTCCGGTTACTTCAAAATTTTTTAGACGGTAAAACCTTCACCTCAAATGAAGAGGTCAAAAACCACCACGATCAGTTTTTTGCCAGCAAAAAATAAACATTTTATGAGCGTGGAATTATGTAGCTACTTGAAAGATGGCAAAAGGTGTTGGACCAGAACGGCCAATATATAATTTAATAAAGTGTTTGCTTACTATACGAAAAATGTCTTTCATTTCCACAAAAAAAAAAAAAAAATTACTTATAAATAAAGTTTGTTAACGTTATTTATAATGGGTTGTGAACAACCCATTATAATTAACGTCAACAAACTTTAAGTATAAAATTTTTATAGAAATTATTTACAGGAATAACTTGTATATATATAAATAACAATTGAATTTTAACTTAGAATTTTAACTAGTCAAGGATGTTTTTTAATAAAAAAGGAAAGCATAAACTTTAGAAACATTTGACCTTAGAAATTCAAAGGAACGTTACTGAGATCGTTTACTTTATCGAGTCTAATATCTATATCAATTCTTTTGTTTACTGCAATATACTTGCTAGTTTCATTCAATGTATTTTAAAAGTATATCGCAATTTAAGTCAAATGAAACTACTTATTTCAAATTCAAACAATGGACAATTTAAGCGCGTTAACGTGAATCAAACCTTCATTTTTGCAAACTATTATAACCTTGCTTATATAATTTTGAAAAAAAGGAAAAAAAAAAGATTAAAATGTTTTGAAAGTTATTCGAAATTGACTGTAAAGTACATGAAAATAAACAAAAGTGAAATTTTTAGATAGATTTATCTTTACTTTTGATATTTATTAGTTATTGCCGATTGCTTTTTGGTGGAATAAATTTAGAAGAATTTTCTCAGTTAAATCTGAATACAGAATCAATTCACTGCTTAATTGAACTTAACATTCCTAAAATGTATAAATGGCATAAATGATATTAAATATTTCTGCTTAAAAAGGTATCTGATATTGCTCCAGTGCAGAACTATATTAGGTGCTTGGATATACAAGAAAATTGACAATGGTTACATAAGATCGAACTTAGAAAGACGTCTGATATAGCTCCAGTGGAGAGCTATATTAGCTGCTTGGATATACACGAAAATTAAGAATGGTTACAAATAGTGTTCCATGTAAATGCAAGCAGCTTAATGCTCAGGTTCTATTCTAGTAAAAATTCTTTAGAATATTTGATGAAGTGTATTTAGTCTATTGGTTACGATATTGTACTGACAAGTCGATAACCACTTGGCCCAACTTGCATTCAAAGAGATATCTTGCAATAGAAAATATATTTTAAAATATACTAAGGTTGTTCCATGACTGGTTTTCAGACTTGATACAGAACTGACTAATTTTGTTATTTTTGAAAAAGAACCATGGCCCAATTTATATTCAAAGAGATACTGTGCGAAATAAAAAAAATGGTTTATTATATAATTGAATCGTACTAGATTACTGCAAACCTAAATCACATAATTGATGCAAAAGATCTTGTCAACTGACTATTATTGCTGTAAGAGATTCATGAATCAATATCCATTTAAAGAGATATTATTTGAAACTTTATCATTGGGTAATAATGATTTGGCATATTATTTATAAAATATTTAGCAAATTGACTATTGTTACTGCAGGAAAGGATCTATGTGTGTGTGTGACTACTCATCCTTAGATGAACTAAAAAAAATATTTTTCACTATAAAAGTGAGTTGCAGCATACTTGAATCACGCTAGATAGCTACATATATAGTGTTATATACTTGGATTGGTCATTTGGTCGTCTGATTTTGTTATTGCAGGAAGAGATCCGTAACCACTTCTGCCCAACTTGCATTCAAAGAAATATTTTGCACCATAAAATTGAAGTATTACATAATTCAGTCATTATTACATACGTTGTGTACTTGGATCAGAATATTTCATCAATTAACTCTATTATTAAGAGTCAAGGTCCATAAAGCCACGCACCGCAACTTATATTCAAAGGATATCTTGTACAGTAAAACTTATATACGAATTTTTGCATACGTTGTTACTTTGATCAGAATATTTCGTCAACTAGCTCTATTATTAAAGTTTTACGGTCCATATAGATACGCACCGCAATCTATTTTCAAAGGGATGTCTTGTAGAGTAAAATTTACATACGAATTATTACATACGTTGTGTATTTTGATCAGAATATTTCATCAACTAACTCGATTATTAAGGGTCAAGATCCATTTGGCCAAGCACTGCAACTTATATATATTCAAAGGAATATCTTGTATAGTAAAACTAGATGATTGCATAATTCAATCTAGTTGCTTTCAAGCTTACTATTTTAGAGGTTATAATATCATGTTCTTATTTGGAGAACTTTAATAAAAATGATAGTTCAATATGCTTTTGTTTTTGAGTATTAAATCGCCAATGGTAAAGAAACTGATAATTTGGAAAGTCAACCCTCAGAATGTTATTAAAGACAATAAATTTACAAATCTTACTTTGTTATCATGGGAATTGCTTTTCTTAGTAACTTTTCTAATGACCATTTTCAGCAAGAAAAGTTTACACTATATATTTGTCGTTATTTCAACAAAATATTCTGTTTAAATATCAAAGAAAATAATTATGAAAAGAAGCCAAGAAATCAGATTTCAATTACATATTATTTGATTCAGTTTGAATGTCTAGTTGCAGAAATTATAAACATATTCAACTAAAAAATTTATTCACATGTATCTACTTTAGTGCATTATCTTACACTACACTGATAATTATAATGCACCAGCATTGATGATTATTCTGAAATATTTTGCTTTGTTCAAATGTCATTTTATCATTACATTATTACAAAAAAAGCATTGCATTCATTGAAACAATCACTTTTCACCCAGATAAAGCATTTTCATGTACTTATGACTACTGAAACGATGGCACACTTCAAGTATGAAAGCTATATTTTATGATGGGGAGTTTTTTAGAGTTATAATATAATGGTGAAAATTTTTAATAAAGTTTGTTAATGCAGCTTTTTATCTATGCCTGTAAATTAACTAAAAAAATTTCCATGTAAAATTATAAAAAAAGTTTTATGCCGTATTGGAATTTGTAGAAATGTTCATTTACTCTTTCAAGTTCATAAACTACTATCATAACATCTCAGAATATTAACTCCATCTAATAGAACGCTTTTCTGACAAAAGTAGAAATCACATATTAATTGTTTCCATTCAAATTAGAGTTAATTTTCAAAAGTTAATATATTTCTAATGAAGTATTTAATACTTCATTAGAATTATTTCCTGCATTAATAATAACCAGTCGTTTATTCATAGCTATAACGGTAAAAGTATATCAGGACATTATTTAAAATCAGGTAGAGAAAACATTAATTATTTATAAGAAGTGATTTTATTTTTTTATTAATAGTTTTCCTTCATGTGTAATCTTTTATTCAAAAAGTAGGGTTTGTATGGCACTTCTGATGGGTCTTAAAATAGGAGATGGAGAGTAAAGAGAGATTTCCTGTCAATGCCTGACCTATCCATTCATGGCTGGCATTCCGTGGCATGGAAGAAAAGATGCATGAGAGAGAGAGAGGGGGGAGGAAGAGTTTTCACTTTTCGGGGACTGCGTGGGCAAAACGAGTTGGTCCTATGTCGGTCGCCAGGAAAGGGGGTCAAATGCCCCGGAGGAAAAGGGTCATCAACCTGGTGTTATATAGCGTGAAAACATGAATTCCCCCAGACACGAATTTTCTTTTTTATTAAAGTTAAAATTTATTGTGTTGAAGCTATATGTCTTAAGCAAAAAGAAAGCTCCCAAAAATAAAATTACATTTTTGTGTGCAGTATCTACAAATTAAAGTATCTTTTTTTAAATGCAATCTAACATAGAATTTCAAATATTTATATGCATTTGGATATTGAAGAGATTATTAAAAATACTTAAATAAACCCTAAAAAATCCAAATTCATATAAATAGACCTTATGACGAGAGTATGGCGCAAATAATCCATTGACTAGAGTATAGAAACCATCTTAAAAGCAAACTTAGAATGTCTTTTAATTGCAAGTCATGCTCATGCTTAGCTTTGAAACCACATAATAACAATTGATGGTTGCAGTTAGGCTTTTTAATTAGCATAGACTAATATTTCCAGCTAAGGGAAATTTTTACATTTAAGAGATCGTATGTTCCCATTTCCGAACTGAGAGAACTCTGAGATCCTCAACATGAGCATGCAGTGAGCAGAAGCTCAACATCTCTCTTTTACTTGTTTCGCATCCATTTAAAAGACTGCAACCTTGGCCATGGTAATCCCAACATCATATGCCCGCGTTAATTATCTATGGTAAATGTTTTCATATTAAAACAATAATAGGCTTAATTTAAGTCATAAGTAATGTATATCTATTTCCTTTAACAATAAAGGTTTTTATATGCTACATTCCAAATTCACACCATTGTTTTATTATAAATTAGTCTTTTTTCTTACAAATTTAATAGAACTATTGTTTGTGACTGTATTACTGATAACCATTGGACGTTAAAAAGCTTTACAATAATTGCATACTGGAAATGAAACTAAAAATAACGTACTAAATACAACTACTTTTGTATGTGTATATATATATATATATATATATATATATATATATATATATATATACATTAATACATGAACAATTTCTTTGTGTAAAGACAACCATGACTTTCTAGCACGTCTGCTCGATAGGGTAGCTCAACCAAAATAAGAAAACTTAACCCCTCTCAGAAGGGTACAGCACACTGGTCACTCATTAGAGAAAATAGTGGCTCGAGATAACATCATCGGTCAGTTCGAAATTCCTTAACCTTATTTGATAATGTACAGTTTGGAATTCCACAATAGGGGTGGTTTAACTCGTACATTTGTTATATATATATATATATATAAATAATATATAATGTATATATATCTATCTATATATATATATATATATATATATATATATATATACACACACACAAAGTAGTTCGAAAAAATTAAATAGTAATTTTTTTTGTCACTTTCATAAATTTTAGAAATAGTTTCAGTCGGGTAAACATGCTTGAAATAATATAGAAATCTCTTCACTGTGGAATTCGATGATTATTTTTCTGTATCATATTTTAATTTGTAGAATGATTAATTTGTCAAATAAAAAGCGATGTTCTCTAGAATTTATTCTAAGCATTGATGAATAATTTTTCTCAATGCTTAGAATAAATTCTTGAGAAGTATTGTTAATTTCTATTCTTTTAGTAGACAGTGATGTGATAGAAATGCACAATTTGCTTCAACTTATCATTTAAGGGTACTTGAACTTAACATTGAGGGTAAATTTATTATTTAAGGGTTTACAAATGGATAACCCTTGATTTTCAATCGATTTTTTTACGCCATGGTAGGTGCAAAAATGTGAATAACAAAATAGCAACCATAAAATTAAGTTAGTTAAAAAGCTGAAAATACTATAAGAATTAAATTACCACAAATTAAATTATACCGAATTCCATTTAAGAATTGCTATCATTTTTAATCCTTCTATGATTTTTTAACGGCGATTAGACATTTCATCGCTGACAGTAACTGTGAAATACTATAAGTAAAAGATAATGTATATAAATAAGCTTTCTGTGCAGGAAATTTAGTAAAATCTTTGATCTTGACAAGATTGTCAAATTCTGGAGAAAATTCTAAAGTTTTATGTTTCATTTTAGAATATTTTGGTTTGATAATAGTGATGATTGATTTGTGTGAAACTAATTAAATATCTTATAAATCTAGAATTTTTTAAAAGTTCTTAAAATTAAATAAAAAAGAAGTTCTTAAAGAAAAGAAATTTTTTGAGAGGTTATTCACAAGACCCAAACATTTTTCCTACTTACGAGTCAAAAGGGTTAAATTATGTTACTCACAGAATCTCGTTGTGTTCTCGTAGTGCATCATCCGTGGTAAATAAGCATATGATATCATTGAAAAATAAAATGTCATCCGTCGCATCTGTACAATTGGAGGAAAAAGTCATCAAGGATTTTAATGTAGTAGTACTCCTGTAAAGTCGTACCATACAGACGGGAGTTCTTTTGGAAAGTTTAAAAAGTGCCTCTTCATTAATCTATTTGAAATACACTTATGTCCATAAATTAAGGATAGTTCAGAATCACACAGAAATTGAAATCTAAAATAAAAATTTCACGTGCAGAATTATCACACGCATCTTGAAGAATAATATGCAAATTGCAAGAAAACACCAGATGGCACAGATAATACGTTACAATGACGAGTGTGTAAGAGAGGGGTATATAAGAAATGGTTGCAAAAAAGTAAAATTGTTCACAAGCGCTTTAAAAGTCTTTCAGTGCAATAATCGCATAGTTATGGCACAAAGGAAGCATTTGGATGATGTTTTACGTGGTAGAATTATCGGCCGTCTGGAATGTTGACGTATCCATCTGGAAGTATCTTAGAAACTTGGAATCGTCCAGAGTGTCATCTCCAGGCTTTGGCAACGGTTCTAAGATGATCATAATGTAAATAGATATTACAGCAGGGGTCGCCCCCAAATTACAACCTCGGTCCGGTATTTCGCAGTTACTGCCAAAAGAAACAGACGGAGCACAGCATCAGACCTGTCTCGTCATCTCTCTTCAGCAACCGGTACGACAGTTTCAAGACAGACCATGTGCAGATGCTTAGGACACATTGGTCTACATATTTGTAGGCCTGTCAGATGTGTTCCACTTACCCTAACTCACTCTCGCTTGCGGTTAGCATGTTTTGTGTACACCGCAACAGTGTTCTTTTGTGATGTTTTCAGACAAGTACAGGTTTAGCTTTCAATCTGATTCTTGCCGGACTTTTATATGGAGAGAGCCAGGTACCCATTACCACCAAGAGAACATTGAACGACTCTGTTAGGGTGATTCAGGATTGCTCGTTTATGGAGGAATTATTCTGGGTTCCAGAACTAACCTATATGTTCGCACTGTAACCATGACACGCCACATCTATCGGCACGTCATTCTGGAACAACATGTACTCTTGTTTCGGGACGCCACGAGTGCAGAATTTCTGTTTATGGATGACAACGCCCGTCCTCATCATGCAAACATTGCAGACAAAAGACTTCATTTGGAGGATATCACCCGTATAGATTGGCCGGTATACTCACCGGACTTGAATCTAATGGATCATGTGTGGAACATGATTGGCCGATGAAGTGCAGCCCATAAATCCCCCTTCCACATGTCTACCCGAACTTCGGAGAGCATTGCTTGCTGAGTGGTGTAATATTCACCAAGATCAGATCAATAATTTGATACTCAGCATGCCTAGATACTGTACGGTCTGTATTGCATCGTCTGGGGAGCATACTATGTATTAACCATCATACCAACTATATTATATTGGTTTTCGTAAATGGGTACTTTTTTAAAATTTCCTCCAGTGAGTAAAAATTGTAATTTTTATTAATGATGTCAAGCATATAGCATCTTTTTTACTATTTAACTTTTGTTTAATAAATAGACTTTACAAATAAGTTATATTTGCTTTGCTTGTTTCTTTTTTTTGCCTTAGTTTGCATTATCCTTAATTTAGGGACACGAATGTATACTGAATTAGTTTAAGAGATTTCATGTTTTTTGATTCATTACCAGCTTTCGTATTATATTATGCAAATAAACTCTTAGGATTTTCTATTAAAATATCTATGCATCGCTTATTTTAAAAAATACAGACATTATATTCTGTAAACTAAATTAATTGTGTTTATTGCATGGGATTAGGATAAACTTATGTACTCCACGGCAAGAGACTTATTTTGAACCGTTTAGCAAAAATTCTGTATTGTTGCATTAGTATCTACTTATTCACAATTACTATGAGATCTGGTAACATCAACCTTGCTAAAATATTTATTATTTTTGACACCATTTTCGTGCAAAATAATTTTTTATAAATATCTATTAAAAAATTCATTATTAATACTGAGTAATTTTATGTCTTCGCTATCTTACTTCTTCAGATATAAAACAACTTTAAAAAAAAAGTCATTAAGTTGCAAACAACCAATCGCACTAAAATATTTTAAAAATTAACTATCCTTTGTCTCTTTATCCTGTGTTTATGAAATTTTATCCACCTGAAAGATTCTTTGATTTTGAAACTATCCAGAACAACAAACAGTTTGAATATAAAACCTGATGAACACAATCAAACCTTATTATAACAACTGTAAATGAATTAACTATCAAACACTAAGCAATCAGATCATAAATTATACCAACGGGCCAAGCATGGCAAATTTCCTGATGTGAAAAGCACTTCGCAATGCATTTTCCAATACGCTGTTGACATGGAAAATCATGGGCCTAAATGGGATAACCGAAAATACGTTCATTGTATC
This sequence comes from Latrodectus elegans, assembly GCA_030067965.1. NCBI lineage: Eukaryota > Metazoa > Arthropoda > Arachnida > Araneae > Theridiidae > Latrodectus > Latrodectus elegans. The sequence continues at coordinate 34,041,716 of CM057820.1, read as the reverse complement.
ACTACGCTGAACGAAACAATAATTTCAGAAATTAAATGTAAAGATCTTTACTTTATTTTAAAAATAAGGGAGAGAATGTAGAAGGATTAAAAATCCGATGTTGCATCCATAATTTATTTACTCCCAGAGATTACATTTTATAGAAGATACAAATTTATAGGAGATTACAAATATATAGGAAGGTAAACAACTATATACAGATCTCTGCTTTTGAAGTAATAACAATTCTAGAATGATCTAAATTCCGCGATAACTAGCTTTACAGTGAATCTAAATTAGTGTTAATCACTGGTTAAATTGCTTTGAAAACGCTATAATAAAATTCTATAAGGAACGCAGGTTTTCCAGACGCTAACACCATATGCTTTATTTGATGTTTTCATTTCATTCTATTGCTTGCAACTATTCTCAATTTATAAAGCTGTATAAAAGCTCTATAGGAATAACAATAGAGATTTCATTTATGTAAATCAATGTCAAGATATAAAATACTACCAAAATCAATAATTTCACACAGGTTCACCACTATCAAAATAGTTTTCTGAACGAATTTTCATTACACACTTTAATTATTTTAAAGGAAAAATCTGCTTAAGTAATTTGAGAGGTTGCACATGTTTACTTAATATTTATTATTCACAAGATTTAGGCCATTACAATTGTTTCCTTCAGCCTAAGGCACTTGAAAAGTAGGAGTGCCAAATAACTTATTGACGAGTTATATTTTTTATTAAGGAAGTTTAATTCTTAATTAATGTTTTTCCATTATTAAAGTATCAATTTATCATTTTATGAAGAGTGTTATAAAAATATTTTTATATACTGTCAATGAGAAGTTGAAACTACAGATCATCTAGTGTTATTTTATTCAAATTAAGGAATTTTATTTACTTCTCTTTGAAAGCATAAAAATATTGGGTGAATGATAACTTTTTTTCAAAATAGAGTTACTTTTTCATATCTTAATTTCGTTTAATTTCCCATTCCAGTTTTTAATTTATATCAGTATAATAAAAAACATAACTTGTGACAGTATTTTGAGACTTTGTTTTAACAGCTATCAAGTTTTATCTAGCTGAGGTACATTTTATAGATATTCGAATGCATTTAAAAGCAGGAATTGGAAAACTCCCAAGCTCACACTCATGCAGAAAGCAGATATGCATCATCCATCATTCTTTATTTAGCTGTTGATAAGATCGAATCTGGATTATCTTTTTATTCCGCAGATCTGACTCTTCTTTATCACATATTACATTAATTAGAACGAAATATCTATATCTTGTTCTAATTAATGTAAACAACCTTCATTTCTTAATGGAAATTTTATAATTGACTACATAAACGAAGCCGACCCAAAAAGCTTCATTAAATCAAATTAATACCAAATAATGTTGTTTTAACAGAAAATTGAGTCAACCCAATTAGTAAAAAAAAGAATTCTATATAAAATCAAAAATATTTTTAAGTAAAAATTTTTATGTCACTAATAAAGTAAACAATTTCAATTCAAAATTTGAAAAAATTTAAAAGAATCTATTAATTTCTAGTATTTAGTTTTGAGGACAATATTAGAAGAATACGTATTATTAACTAAAAAACTAAATATTTTGTGTCCTAGTTTGCATTTATACAAATTTGTAGGAGGCGAACAAATGCTATAATAATTGAAACGGCAAAAAAAGGGCGACTAGATGTTATTTGAGAAAAGTTTTGGATACTAAAACCGAATAGCAAAAAAATGTGAATAAAAAGTTTTGATCAAGCGCCAAGCAAAACACCAAAAACATCGCCAAATGGGAAAGACGTTCATTGATGGAAAACGTGTCATCCTGAAATAAAGAACACAAAGCATGCTTGCATTGTCACATCAAATGTGAGGATTTACTGAATACTGTTAACCTTTCGGCGGAATACTTGCGATTATTGCAATAAGCAAATTCTTGTAATGCTTCGAATATTCCTGGAGGAATTTCTGGCTCAGTTGACGTCATTAGGTAATCCTCATCGTATTTTTTCAATGAAAATTGTTCTAGAACGCGCGAGTGTGGGACGGTGTGTGTGTGGTGGGAGGGAGTTAAGTGAGTGACCAGTCTTACGTAAAATGGCTTATTTACCCTCGCATTTTTTTTCTGTGATCCTTAAAACAATGGAATTACTTCACAAATGATCCCTTTTCTTTCAGATGTTGATAGACATTATCCAGTTTTTTGTTCTAAATAAGATGTCTGTGTGAAAAAAAAAAGAAACTAGTTTAGAACGCAAGCAAAGAAAGCGCAAGTGATGTCGAACTTAGAAATATTTATCTGACTTCAACTGACCCATTCTGAAGTTGAGTGCTTGTGAGAGATATTACCCATGTATGCTGATGCCATGGAAAGGAAAGTATATAGTCATATGTAATGATCCCCAAAATTAAGACACCTATATTTAGATATAAAGTATGAACCTTATATCTTTTCTAATTCAGAACTGAATCATGCAATGTTGCAATTCGTGTCTTTCGAACCTTTTGTGTTAATAGAAGCAAAAAATATGGCACTATTTTTTTACTCACACTTCTAAGGTTAAAAAAATTTTTAGAAATTAAAAAAAAATTGTTAAGAAAAATAATAACATATGATATATATATATATATTAAAATTGATACTATTCATTTTTTATAAGAAATTTCTGAACCAAATAAATCTTACATTGGTAAGAAAAAGCTATGACACGCGAAAGTTCCTTATTTAAGACAATATCAAAGTTATGTAGTTAGAAATAGGGAATTAAAATAAAAGATAAAAAAATTGAGTTTAATCTTTTTAAAAATAAATTTTAGTAACTCCTGACAAACTTTACTTTAAGCAATCATTGTATACGGACTTCAAGCCTGCTTTTTCAAAATAAAAACTCAGATGAGATACAAGTTAACTCAGATAAGTCAGAAGAAATATATGTAGCAAGTATGATGGACACGTAGATGTGCAGACTTGGGAATATTCCAGATGTTGTTAAGCTGTCCATTGTATATCATTGAGTCATTAGGCTTGAGATATTTAATTTATGTTAATAAATATTTTTATTAAACTAATTTTTGTTAAAATTTAAAACATCTTTGGAATTTTTTTTTATATAAGGTTCTAATGGAGTAAAAATTAAAGAATTTAAATCTTGAATTTTTTTTCTGAATTCCTGTAAAATCCAAGTGTCTTATTTTTATGTAAAATAAAAATGTCTTACATCTTACTAGGGTCGTATATTGGACTTTTATGTTGAATAATATGCAGCATTAGTAATAATACAGTATTATTAGTAGCATAATATGTAGAATTAGAGATAAAATATCTACCTTTTATAATTAATTGGGATAAGGGCAAAATTTTGTAAAATAGATGTTTATACGTATACACACGTATGTATATCACACACAAATTCAAATTTGCAATATATATATTATGCAAATTTAACTCTTAAAATAATCGTTTTAAATATATTAAAACAAATTCAACTAAAACATTCATTGTAAAAAGGTTTTTGTTTCTTTGCCAAAGGTATTAATTTTATGCTTTAGACGATTTAAATCGAGAAAAATTAAACACGACAGCAAAACCATGTAAAAAAAAGTAGATTCCGTTATAATTTCTTAAAAATAAGTATTAAAGTAAACAAGGCATTTCCCTATTACAGTCACAAGTCATTAGAATTAAAGAATTCGAAAAGAATCCATGCCTAAATATTCCGAATTAAATCTGGTATCGTGCTGTTTTTATGGCAAAAAAGTGTGTCAAAAGTTCTATAGTGGAAAAAGATTTAAAGATGTTTGTAAAACCTGAGAAACCGATTAAAGGTGGGAAGTAAATACTCCTCGAAGTCTTCTAAAGTGGAAAAAAAGTGCTATTTATGACCGAAAAAACTCCCACAGTATTTCTTTTATTAATGAGAGGACAGTAAATGCAGAAAATGGTTAGAGAGGAGAAATCAGAGGTTATTTCCCTTTTAATGCTATTTATTCGCTATTAAATGCCCAGGATTAAATTCATTAAATTACTATCAATAAACGATGGTAAAAATGTTGGTATAAATCGCCAACAGTTGCCGTGCACGTTAAATTGTGATAGCAAATAATGAATTATCTTTTATTAGTATAAGCACCATAACGGTTAACTGATGCAAATAAAGCACATGTGTAATTTTTATATGTTTTAATAATTCATTTTTATATTTTATTTAAATATAATAATGATATTATTTTTATTATTACTAATTACTTATGAAGCACATTGCTTTCGAATTGAAAAAAAAACGATTAGGTAATAATTTAGGAAAGAATTGCTTATTTAAAATAGCATTTACGATGCTTCTTAAGAAAGTAAGGAAATAATTTTAGAATTTAAGATAACTATCTTACACAAGACAGTTGTTCGATTCTAAATATTCTGGAATTCGTTTCTCAATCTTTAAAGATTCACAAATTCTGCAAATTTTTATAGTTCAGGTTTCAGAAATCTTCACATAACAAGAAAAAATAAACTATTTTATAATACTTTATGAATTCTATGAAATATAATGCTATAATGAGATATTTTTTAATAATTTCATAAATACCAATTAGAATTATAACTTAATATTAAATTTAAATACAGTTAAATGTTAATTAGTTATCGAATAAATTTTTTTGTTGGATAAAATATGAAGCTTCACATTTGGCAGAATTATTTTCTTTCACCTATTCGAAAATTCCAAGGTTGGTAAAATAGCTTCAGAAAACAAAATTACCAGTGGTTTTTAAGATTCGTATTCGTATACTATTTTACGCAAATTCTTTATGAGAAATCAAAAATTTTAGTCTGGCAATGTTATGACATAGAAGATAACGGGACGAAATTTCATCTCGATGAAAAGTCAATGAAATTGAGATTAATAGAACGAAAAAGTTGCAATCAAAATTTAAAACAATAAAAACTGTGTTTTATTGATGTTTAACACATTTTTATTACGCAGGGTTATATTCATAATACATCGAGCAAAAAAATCTCTAAATTTAGATTCAGTGCTTGGTGTGATGCTTTACTTCAATTCAACAAACACTAAATAAACATTAGTTGAAAGGTAAAACATTTGAAATAATATTTTCATGCTAAGAAATGTGTTTATACTAAACTGATATTGATAAATATTTTTATGCTAGAACTTTAAATTAAATGATATAAATATTTTAATTAATATCATTTACTTCTAAATTATAGAGCTGAATTTTAAAAAATGCTTTATAATTTAAAATATTATTATATCAATTCTATTTTTAGAAATTTTCCCTGCATCAAAAAATTAAGAAATATTTTAATTATGCCCTTTATACCTTTTTTTAAGTATCTTTAAACTCAAAGTAAAAACTTAATGAGATTCATAATTTGTGTGTTTAGGTTCTATGGTTGCCTTTTTCTTACAGTTAAATATGAAGAATTAATTAAAGAATTAATTCTTCGGTATTTTATTGCCATGTTTATGTTTCCTAATACCATGTTTATGTTTATCATATGAAAGCAATGGATAATAAAGCTCTTATATAAAAAATATGATTAAATAATGAATCGTACAAATAGTTAATAAAGTATGTAAATAATATGATTGAATAAAATTGAAATAGATATCATAAAAACATCAATTTTACCAATACACGAAACATTTAACTAGAAAATTATCAAAATAACTAAAAAATTAATTTAATTAGAAAATTATCAAATAAAAAGACCCCTTACATCGTACATCAAAAGATAAAAGGGAGATATTATCTAGAAAAAATGTTTTTTGTCTTAAAATATCAATTATGTAAATGCTTTTTGCATCAAATGGTTTCAAAACTAAACCGTAGAATAATTGACATTCAATTAGTTTCCGTAATGTCATCCTTATTTGCAACACAGATTAAGTGCAGAGACAAATAGTTTTTTGAAAAAATGTAATAGTTATAATCTTAGATATAATTCCGATTGATTTAATAAACAAAATCTAGTTTAATTTTGTGTATTAAAAGTCAAGGCGCTGAGATCGATAATCAACAAATGTTATATCGATTAATATTTTTTTTATATCTTACTGCATTTTATATACTGTGAATTTTGAATTCTTCCTTATTTTTATTGTTTTGTATTCAGTATTGATAAAAGAAAAAGTGTATGAATCCCTTTATAATTAAAACTTTTGCATGTATGCATTAGAAGTAAATGGACAAATGTAAAACATTATGTAATCCTTATTAACAGAATAAATTTACATAATTATTTCGGAATATTAACTAGTTCTTATTGAAGGATTATTTGGTTAATACTGCATATTTGAATCGTTTGTTAAGTAGAATAAATTCATGTAGATTCACATTCCCAGATTAAATTCTGTTTGATTTACTTAACAAAATCGAGGCTTTATTTCTTATGATAAAAATAAAAACACCAAGATAATCGGTATTTAATAAACATTATATCTATTAACAATTATTTAAATCTATTCAAAACGTTCATTATTTTTATTGTTTTGACTTGGAATTTGCGAATTATAATCTCATCGGCATATATATACCGTTGCTGTAACCATAGTCATAGCAATCCATTTACAATATGAATCTTTTGTATCGATGCATTAAAGAAATAAATGAATGAATAAATAATCAAGAATTCGTGACCGTGGTTGTTTCCTCTGGAATGAATTTACTCTTAGACCTCCAGGTCTATCGAAGGTCAAGGGAAACTGGTCGCTGTGTGGTCAATGTAGGCCTAATCTAACCTTCCACTGCTCTCCGATTCATCATACTGCTAATAGACGGATAAGGATAATTGATAACGAACAGGTAAAGAAACTGGATAATCAATGGATTGGATGAGAAAGAAAATAATTTTGCGTAGGAGATAGAGTTACAATTCAGAATACACGAAAAAAAAAAGGGCTCTTTGGTGTTATCTTATTTTTTATGCTGTTCTCATTTCTAGTTATCGGTCTTTGAATGTGGTCAGTTAATTATGAGAACCCAAAGAAACAATTCAGTGGGTCAATATCCTAATTAAAATATAATATAACCAAAGATAAGTAGAGATTCAAATTAAGTTTATTTATTTACTTTCAAGAACAAATTGTTGCAGTTATTTTAAACAAACTAAATTTATTTTGTTTGTTTTCACTTTAAAAGCGATAAAGCAAATTTTTGTAAACAATTTTTTTTTAAAAAAAATTCTTTTTAAAACAAAATTTGACAGTTAATTATTGAATAAAATTGTATTCAACCAATAAATTCCATTCCATTTATAGGTTGAATACATACATATTTTTCCTTGACGATAAAAATTTCTAAATGAGTATAAATTTAACACTAGTTTGAAGGATTTATATACCTATTTCTGTCTGACACATCAATTTGACGCATGAATAAATACATATATTTAAAAAAAAGTAATCATTTGGAAAGCGATGCAATTAAATACTACAAGGGGCGAATTAAAAAAATGGATATACATTTGTAAAAAAGTAGTTATTCAATACGATTTAATATATTGTTTCAATATTCTATGTACATTCCGTGAACTTTTATAAAAAATACCCAGATTCTGTTTATAATTATGCATTCTGGGTCTCGTTTTTTCTAAGTTGCTTATTGGGCTCTGTTTCATTTGAGATAACCGCACCCACAATCTCATATTCATAATGTTGCGATTATATAATTGTACGTATTGTTGCAATTTTTCCAGGATTAAAACTAATTTGATAAAAATTTTGTTATGAGTGCTTCAAATGGATGCTCATACCTATATAGATAGGTATACCACATAGAAAATTTCAATATTTCAAAACTTTTTGAAGAAAATAGGCTTCAATATAAATTTATATCCTTTAACGTTTAAAATTAAATATGACAGATTATATAAAAAGTAGATAAGTTTTTGTAATCTTTCTAAAAAATGATTAAAATGCTTCAAAATGATTGATTTCGTAAACTTAGCGTTGGAAGGAAATTTCTTTCTTTAGTGTGGCTGAAATATCACTAATGTATTATTATGAGCTATATGGTATTAAAAAATCTTTATAAGAGCATGAATTGTTAGAAAAGCTAAGAGTTGTTGTAGAGTTGTTAAATCTAAGGGTAATTGTTTTTCGCTAAAAAATGTTTTCATTACATGTTAAAAATTATACCTTCTTAAGGAATCAGTTGGCACCATGTTAAGCAAAAGATGAAATTTATACACTGTCTTATTCTGTAGCCATTTTTAATCTAGAGAATATAAAATTTTGGAAATCAAATATTTAAATACATAAAGTTTAATTCTTAAGCTTTAAAATTATCCTATAAATGCCGAAATGTTAAGGTTGCTTTTTCATTAATTTTATTTGCTTGCAACCACGAAAATATGGTTTAAAGATACATTCAAATCAGATTATCATCTTAGAACATATATTTAAATTATATAATTAATTTTTATAATGATATATATTAGTAAAATTCACATCTTATTAAGAGTTTAAGGCTTTTGAGGGTAAAAAACAAAATGGTTTACAACAACATTTATTTATTTTTAAATCAAAATTTAATATACTCTATGCGTGCTAAAAATCGTTAATGGCAGAATTTTGTTTTTGAAATATTTTATAGAGCACATAAAAGTACTTATCAAATATATATGCATCTGATAGCACACACTATATTTATTTACTTTTTACATTATTATTGAAGGGATATTTTATTACTGAACGAAGATATATTTTTTACCTGTTTCTTTATTGGATTAAAAAGCTGTTGTTTACTTAAAGAAAAAGAAAAGTGTAATAAAATTCTATAAAACGTGACAAGTGAAACAGAGTCCTCTAGAAATAGCGTTCTGTAGCCATAAAAGCCACCTGGAATAATGTACGGCATTTTAAATTTAGGTTTAGGCCATAAAAAATCTCGTGAAATTCCCAACTTTAATCTTTCTTTGATAACGCGAATGACTTTGTTCTGTGTAATCAGATTTAAGAAAAAAGTTTTACTCTCATCGGCACCAATATGTATGCTAACTTGGTCTTAAGCTTGACACGAAAAGAATGGAATAGTAAAGTGCTTTTTATTTCAAAAAGCACTTCTCGTGAAGATGGCGTCAGTTGAGCCTTCAGCTAAGTGTCATCCAAACTTTCCAACAAGAGAAGCAGAAATAGTGTCAAGTATCTTTCTGCCAGACACGAACCCAATTAATTTGAATAATCGAAGAAAATTGAAAGACAAAATAATTTCTCACGGAAAACATGAAGAAAAAAAAAAAAAGATTTAACCTTGGCAAAAGTTATTCTGCAGATCAAAGGAAATTTAGCATTTTCATTAGCAGTGATCTTTTTTGTTTGCAGTAGACCGTGCACAACTCGTTTATTCTATGAAAAATAATGATTACCTTGTTGACAACGGAATGACATAGCTTTAAAAAGGAATGATCAGATTAAATAAGTGAAGAGTCATTTCGTCTGAAGACTCACTTAACTTCATTTTAAGACACATTTTTTTGCTCCATCACGTCATTTAGAAATCGTGAAACATGAAACTTTACATCATTCCACCTTGAGAATAACTTTGGAAAGTCGTTAACTAACACTGGCAAGGTCAAGCAAATAATGTAGAATATGTTATAGAAGCATTGTGTAATAAAAAGAAAATTAAGAGATATAACAAATAGAAGCAGTTCTTATAAACTGGGCACAAAAATATTTATGAGAAGAATTTAAACGTATGGGAAATGTTATGCATATTTATTTGCTTATAATTTTTAGACGTATCTAAAATGATTACCTTTTCATAGAAAGATAATTATGCTATGTTTTTAAGTTGGTGCTACTTTTATTTTGGGGATATTGAATACACGGTGTTGACAGTATGATTTCATTATAACTTAGAGAAAATACCCCAAAAATTTATTTAAAAAAACTCCTAATGTTCATATGTCGTAAGAAAAAATATTCATATAATCAACAACACCTTCACACACACACATAATCTCTTTTGAAGTGAATTCAAGCTAACATTTCCTTAATGATGTAAAACTTGAAATATTACTAATAGAAGATATTAAATGGTAAAAATTATAAAATGGAAAATTATTGAAATGCGTAAACTCAATTCAAGAAATATTAATTTAATTATAAGAATAAATGGCATAAAAAATTGTGATGAAAAATCACTGTAAAATAAATAATCAATTTCAATAAAGATGTTAAACACAAGAAATATTTTTTATTTGTTTAACTCTAGCTTTATTTAAAAATACTGACATTTTTAATGTAATCTACAAGAATACATTTGCTGGAATAAAATCATTTCATTAGATGAATTTGATTTCCAAAGTCACTGTAATCAGACTATGATTTTTTTATTTATTTGTATGAATTTTTATTCGCATTTAGTTTAATATAATACTAAAATCAGTGAAAAAGTTAATTTTCTATGTTCGAGTAATATTGTTGCTTTATTCAGATAATTTTTTAGTATAGTAAGTATTAGATGGTATCTTGTAGAACTAAAATATCATTAACAATACTTTATTTATATCTTTTTTAATATGTACAACTTCTTTTTAAATTTGCACACTATTGTATGAGAAACGTAGCTGCCTGAATAGAATATATTTTTCGAAAAATTGCATTCAAGTATTTATTAAGAAAATATACATAATTTTTTAGATTAAAAAAACTAAAATATGCATAATGGTGATAATAAATCATTCAGAATCTCTTTAATATATGAATAACATTAAATTAGAAGAATAATTTTTCGAGCAATACGCGCACTACATAAACTTATGAGATTAAAGAGTCAAACGAATTTGGAACGAATTGGAATGACATCAATTAAATCAGTATAAATATTCTTCCTCTTTCACACAGTTAGCGCAAGTGTAATCGCCAAGTTACTAGAAGGTGGCTCAAAACAATGGGCAGAAAAGATCGTGCAATATCGAAAATGGTTTCAAGGCCAATCACGATGTTATTTTAACTAGCCAGAAAAAATTACTGAATTTTCAACATGCGGTACGAAAAACTGTAATTTGATTTACAGAATCTGGCAACGAAAAAAAAAAAAAAACTCCTTTCAGTGCTAGCGATTTTTATAATGAAACGTAACGTTACATGATCATCTGAATTTATGGAACATGAAAAGTTATAAAATTTTATTTACATTTTTCTTCTTGGGAACTTTAGGAAAATCCCTTTGATATAATTTAGTAACTATATCAAAGAGACTTTGAAGGCATTATTTTTAGGATTTTGAATTAGGTATAGCATAGGAACAGTATAGTGATAGAGTGAAATCAATGGAATGGAGCGTCACATGTAGTGTGAGGACCTGAAACTATAATTAATATAGATTCTCCAACAGTTGTAGAATTCTCGACAATGTTCTAAAGAGTTAACCAATAAGTGCTGTGACTCCAGAACACAATGGTACTATAAGAAAATTATTTGCTGCTGTTAGTCATGTGACGTCATGAAATAAAAATATCATTGAACATTTCTGGATCCAATTTATATGTTGTTTTAAAGTGAAGCGTGTGTTCTTATAGATTCTCGACGTTTCATCTCAAATTGCAAAGATTTTGTTGTAAATTGGTGTCTCTGAAAAATCTAAAAAATAACGTATTCATGTTGCATTAAATTATGTAATAGACATCGTAATGTATGATGAAACCTGAATTTACTCTTAGAACCCGAAACAAAACGACAAACAACTGATTATCTGGAAATTTATACATAATCATAGACATGAAAAAGTTATTCGTGGTAAAAATGCTTCCGAAAAATGATTACTAGTTGTTTTTGGTAAATTTGGATGCATTGTACTCATTTCTTTGGAAGATCTCAGAATTATTATTGCTTTTCGGTACATCGTAGTTTATTTTCCAAAAAATCATTAATCCAGTCGATGAAAAAGTCCAAATTATTGGATTATTCTGCAGCAAGACACTACTTTGCCATCTATGTATTATTTTAAAACCAAATCCATGATTCATTGTCCATATTCATCGCTTTCATCACCAATATTTATGTGTTTCATTCCATGAAGAATAAAAAGCATCGTCAATGTTTCAACAACCTTGAAAAAAGCCTTGGCAGTTTTATGCTATATTTCTGTTATACAATCTCAAAGTACAATAACTGTTTTGATAACTGATTGATTTGTATGCAAAATTGTAAATCGATGCTGTAGGAAAACATTTCAAATTTAATAAAATATATATTCTTGGTGAGAAACTGTTTTTACATTACTTAAGTACTACTCTTATATTCAAAAACGTCGCATGTAAGTGATTAATAAATGTTAACTTACATTTTCATTATTATTATTATGTATATATAACCCAAAATAAAGTTATCGCCATTTTAATATCGGGGGCAATAATTTTATCAATGTTTTCTTGATAATTGTATCTTTAAATTCCGTAAGTGTTTTCCATTTAAATTCAATCACCGATTTCTTCCTGATCAGCTTAATATCTTTCTGTTTTTCATTGTATTCAACTTAAATGTGAAGAAACTATGATATCTCATATTCAAAATGTTATTAAAATAAGATTCATTGTTATGTATACGCCAAATTTTTCACAAGAAAACATTAATTTAATGAGTTTATGATAAACATTACAAGCAAAAAAATACAGTTACAAGTTAAATTGCAATTTCCTTTAGGAGACCGCAAACCCATTATAAAAACCTTAGTATGAATCTAGGATATTAAAATTAATGATTTGTACAAATTTAATTTAAGAAAAGTTGTTTTAACTATTGGTTTATTTTAGAATCGAAAAGTAAATATTTACATTTCCTTGTATAAATAATCAAATATATTTATCAAATTTACTTATTACATATATTCTATTTGGGGACATAATTCCCTATTTTCATGAACTGTGACTGTTATTGAATAACATGTGCGCTTATCTTTTGTGGGAAAATTGTGATTTGAAAAATAACAATATTTAATATTTTTTTAAACAATATTTACACACAAACACTGTTATGCATGTTATGCACCATGAAAAGAGGTCTCACATACAGATAATTTCAAAACAAATCATTAGTATTATGGTACATTAGAAAACGCCTTTTAATTACGACGTTCTAAATATATTGAATTCAAGATTCCTTTTATTCTCATACCACTGAATTTCTAATTGGTGCCATATTGAAAAAAATGAAACCACATTCGATAAAGCGATTCTTTTTTTAAAAAATTGTAAAAAAAATAGTAAATATTCGTGTTTTATGAAAATAATTATTCTTTGGGAATGTTGGAAGAGAGAAAAGGGGGATCTGATGCTGGAAATTATTTTTAAAAGCATGAAGTGTTCCAGATCGCTGTGCAGGGCATTATAAGCAACGTTACAGTGAGTTCAAATCGAATTTAAGGTATACATTATTTAGGAATGCTTGATTGAATTTCGAAGGGAACGGGACTTATATTTTATACTTACCAGTAACCAACATCCTGATATGTTGTTTATGTTTTACTCTTCTGGTGCAAATATTCTCAATTCAATTCTGGAGAAAAACTCGTCAGACAAGGATTATATTTACATAGATCACTTTAAATATATATTATTTTTGCCTTAATCAGTAACACTATCCTTCTCATTTAACTTCACAATAATTCAATTTATAAACAGAACTACATATTATCTATACCTTCAAAGCCTGGATTTACAACGAAATTATTCCAAAACATTATTCTACCTATAAAACATAAACGGTTTGCTTTTATAAAGAAGCATAAACCTTCGATATAACACGATAATTTGTAATTCAAATAATAAATAAAAATACATATTGAAGTAACTAATTTAAAATTTAACAATATTTCATTTTTTCGATTTTTGTAAGTTTTATGTTACATATATATTCAATACCACGAATTTATTCTATAATTTTGAGTTTAATGTATAGATTCACCTTTTTTTAAATTTTATATAAAATATAATATTTAAATTTCATCTATAAATTTTATATCAAATATAATATTTAAATATGAAAAATAAATTGATCAAAGAATCTTAAGAATTAACATGTATATCCAAGATATCTATTTCAAAATAAATGGATCGGTTTTGCAGAATGAATTTAAAAAATATAAATGTTTTTTAAGAGAAAAATTTACCGATTTTTAATAAATGCTTAATATAATAAGGTAAAGTAATATAAAAAATGAAGATTTTAGAACCTTTTCCTATATTTAATATAATATATAATTAGATGAGTAGATTTAAATACAATTTTCTTTAATTTACTTTGACATTGGGTCATAATAGCAATGACACAATTTGGCGACAAATGACACATTACCCATAATATTTATTAGTTTTTTTTTATCTTTTGTTTATAAATAATTTTACTATTAGCATGTAATTTTAATAGAAATAATAAACTTTGATTGAGATAATAATCATTATTGGCTGAAATAAAAAAATCTCTAAATTAATATTTGTTTGAGAGCCTACACAGATGCTGAATAATTTTTGGCGCGTTTTTAAATTTGGTTGCTTTTTTGACGAATTTAACTGTATTTATGGTAAGTTTCATTTTTTATGGCACAGGTGTAATATAATCCATACGCCAAATTCTGAGATTGGCGATTTTTTGGCGGATTTTCTTATGTATCTGGCAACTTGTTTTTGTTACGTCATACATATGGAGACCTATAAGAGTTATGCAGAGAATTCTGTTTTAATAACCCTAGTATATACGTCATCACACATGCCACGATTCGTCATCTTGGCAACATTTCATCATCGCTAAAAAAAATCAGAATTTGGAATCATAGATTATACGGCATCTGTGTCTTTTTTATTACTTTAGAAATATAAAAATTGCTAAGAATATTCAACAGTATGAAATTTTAGCATTTTTAGCTCATATATAAAAATTATGTCATTTTGGCGACAATTTTTAATCATCAAATATTTTTAAAATGCGCAAAAAGTATACAACTGATGTTCCAGTTTCCATACATTTTTCTTAAGTTAATAATACAATTAAATATAAGAAAGGCAATGATAAATAAACCAGCAAATTTTTTACAAAATAATTATTAATAATTATAAAAGTTCTGGTTTTTATTAATATCGTGAATGCTCTTCAGATTTGGAACAGTAACAAAATCAAATATGATATAGTAAAATCCTCAAAGTAGTCTTAAAACATACAGTTTTAATCCTTGTGAGAATGCATATGTTACTCTATTATTTGAGCGTTGTACCCATTCTATTAAAGCGAGAAATGACCTAATTATTTTTGCGAATGGCCAGTTTCTTTCTTTGGCTCGTCTTTTTTTTATATTTTTTTAAGAATCAGGCTGTTCAGCTGTAAGGATGGAATGAGTCAGTGAATCATCTCAGACACACCCTCCAACACAAGTAAGTTTTTTTCCCTCTTACCTGTCGAAGCGAGATAAATTTCATAATTTGCATGTTTGTTGCAGGCGGTCATACAGCAAATTTCATGCTGTTTCTCCGAAATGATAGTAATATTATAACAGCATTGTAATATGCAAGGCACATTGCCGTATATGGAAATATCAACAGATTTATTACTAATGTCTATATGTATGAATATGCATATTAAAATATATTCAACGCTCACAGTTTAATGTTAAAACAAGTTGATTTTAATTTACAATGTATTTTTTAAGGTAAAATATGCTTGAAATGAAATTCAGTTTAACTTAACCAGATAAAGACTAAATTGAAAATGCAACTTTCTACATTTTCATGTATGAATTTTAGCAATCATTCGAACTTGTTGGGCTGCTATAACTAGGTTGAACCTTCTCATGATTGGCAGATAAGGGATTCGAAATTAAATCCTACCGAAAAATGTCATGCTGGGTGGGCTTCTGCATGTGAGATACATTTTTCTTTCAGTGATATGATGTTAATTGAGAGGAGGATGCCAGCTCAGGTGTCAATCACGCCACTTAAAAAGGTTTCAAATAAGAAGGTAATTCCTTTTACTTATTAACTTCACAGAATGGAAATAGACAACTGGAAACAAATTGCAGTATATTCATCTAACAGGAATATTTTAAACTTGATACAAGGGTTAAATTATAATTAATTTGCATTATTTGCCGCCAATCTCTTTTATTACCAATCTTGTTGTAAGATTCCGGAAAAGTCAATTCTTTTATAGTTCCTTTTTATGGAAAGAAATAATTTAATCAATATCTGTATCAATTAAAAATCGATAGTCATTGATTTTATTTAACACTACAGGTTTAGTTGCTATTTAATTAAAATCCTACCACTGTTATTTTTCGTTTCATTCGCTAAATATGAATTTTAATCAATGATAATAAATGTTAAATGAGTGTGTGAAAATTTTATCAAAAAGGAATAATTTAGCTCTTTTGAAATATAACGTTTTTTTCACCGAATATTACTAAAAAAAGACTATTTAACTATCTTAAAAAATATAAAGTAAATTTCCTTTGAGTTTAATAATGGTTCTAAATTTTAATAAAGGTATGAAATAGTTTAAGAAATTTTTAAATAAAAATTACTATTAAAAATACCTGAACCTCCAATGAAAATATATTAAAATAACAGAAAAAAAAACAATAATTTAAAAAAATAACTTGTCTGCAGATTTAATAATATTTTTTTAAACATAATTGTCAGTAAAACCTCTAAAAATTTCTTTCATGAAAGATTTATGGTATAAAAGAAAAAAAATAAACAGGAAAAAACTTTATGATCGAAAAAAGAATATTCCACTCTATTTAAAATTTGTCAAACATATCAATCAATGAAAATTATAACTTTTGATTTTGTGTAACCGTGACCGCCAACAGTAAAATTTACAGTGTAGGAAATACGAGAAATAAAAGCACAATATTTCTTGCATTTCACGTACGAATACGTTTCGTGAATTGGTAAAAAAAAAAAAAAAAATTATTCCTCATTCAGAGGATATATTAACTTTTATTTTTCTTCAAGAACCGCTGACCGAGTTATTTCTTTGATTTTGTTCTGCAGTCACAAAATAATATAAATAAAATAAAATAAAACTTTGAATCGCACTATTTCATTACAAAAGAGCTCAAAAGACATCTTTATGAAATGTGCAAAGAAATAAACGGGATGCACTAAAATCATTGAATTCACGATGTTTCAATTTGTATTAATGCGATTTGATCAACACCAAATTACTGTAATTGAGGTCAGGACTCGTAGATAAGAAAGAGTTTGCAAAATGCAACAATTTATGCAAATTATCACTCACAAACTGCTCAGTACATACCAGGTGACACATATTTTAAATGTTCGGTAAATTTATAATTGAAAGTAATAAAAGATTTCACACATTTAAGTCATTTTATTTTACGAAGCACTTACAAACTATTACGATTTGATATTTGAATAAAGGATTTTTATAACATAAATATATAGAATAACTGATATTTAAGATAACATTTATATCTGAAAATTGCATTAGAATTTTAAGAGACAGTTGTTTTTTATAATACGTATATTGAAATAGTTAACTTAAGGAATTAAATTTCTAACTTACAATACATTCAAATATTTCTTTTTAAGAATTGAAAATTATTTTACGATACAATAAATTTATAGTAAAAGATAATTAATAACAATAATTAATAACAGACAGGAAATATTTTCAATAATGTACACGGAAGAAAAAGTAATAATTTGAGAAGTCTTATGGTTTAAAAAGTTCATTTATATTTGCAGTTGAAGGTGAAAGGATTTCTTCATCTTACCAAACCATTAATAAATCTTTGGCTCAAATCCCAAGTTTAACATGAATATTTCATGTACGTGTTCGCTTCTCAAATGCTGGTTTTATATATATATAAATGCAGTGTTGAATTATATTTTAATTATAGTTTATGCTCATGTCCTTTACAAGTCTCGTGTATGAATAGGATATTAAATATATATTGTATTAGTTTCTTTTATAAATTCCTGGAACAAATCTCGTGTTAAATATGAATATTTTATGCCCATGTTTCTTACAAGTCTTATGTCCAAACAGAATATTGAATTTATAGTATATCATTGTTTTTCACTAATTCCTGCTACAAATCTTATGTTAAGTATGAATATTTTGTATCCATGTCCTTTACGAGTAACATGTCTAAAAAGAATATTGAATATATAGTGCATCATTGTCTTTTGCAAATTTCTGGTGCAAATCTTAAGTTAAATACGAATATCTTCCCATGCCCATGTCCTTTACAAGTCTAATGTCCAAATAGATTATTGAATATATAGTGCATCCTTATCTTTTAAAAATTCCTGCTATAAATCTTATGTTAAGTATGAATATTTTGTATCCATGTCCTTTACGAGTAACATGTCTAAAAAGAATATTGAATATATAGTGAATCATTGTCTTTTGCAAATTTCTGGTGCAAATCTTAAGTTAAATACGAATATCTTCCCATTCCCATGTCCTTTACAAGTCTAATGTCCAAATAGATTATTGAATATATAGTGCATCCTTATCTTTTAAAAATTCCTGCTACAAATCTTATGTTAAGTATGAATATTTTGTATCCATGTCCTTTACGAGTAACATGTCTAAAAAGAATATTGAATATATAGTGAATCATTGTCTTTTGCAAATTTCTGGTGCAAATCTTAAGTTAAATACGAATATCTTCCCATTCCCATGTCCTTTACAAGTCTAATGTCCAAATAGATTATTGAATATATAGTGCATCCTTATCTTTTAAAAATTCCTGCTACAAATCTCATGTTAAGTATGTGAAAATTTTGTACCCATGCCCTTCACAAGTCTCATGTCCAAATGGAATATTGTATGTATAATATATCCTTGTCTTTCACAAATTCCTGGTACAAAACTGAATTTAAATGTGAATATTTTGTGCCCAATTCCTTTACAATTCATATATCCAAATAGAATATTAAATAATAGATAGTATTTTCTTCTACAAATTCACAGCGGATATCTCATGTTAAACAAAAATATTTTGTATCCATGTCCTTTACAAACTTCTTCAAGAAAAAAAAAAAACGTCAAGACCGAGTCCATTGTTGAACATGAATATTTTGTGCCCGTGTCAATATTGAGTCCTAATCCAATAATGAGTATAAATATTTTAGGTTCGTATTCTTTACAAGTCTTAAATCCTAATCCGTTTTGAATATTTTGTGCTCCTATCCCTTAAAACACGTGAAAGTTAAAATAAATGGACATATTAATGTTATGTATAAATCATTTCATGAGCAAAAGTTCTTGCATTCTTGATCAGAATTGATGAATTTAATAACACAGTTCATAATGCACAACAATTTTATCATTCAGAAGTAAATTCATATGTATTGTTCCGAATAGTTGTTAGAAAATATGGAGAATTTGTAAAACATTGAAATAATTTATTTAGGGAATAAGAATTGTTAATGAAAGTTAAATGGAAAAACTAAATAAATGAATTACGTTTGTAAAAATAATTTACCAAATATATTTCCATTTTTAAAATTTTACGTATACTAGTATAATTACACGCACTAGAGTCAATTGATTAATTAGCTTTCATGGGCTGGAACACTTGAGTGTACAGTTGAACAAATCTCAATAACTCTAAAGAAGCTTCAAAAAATGCTATCTATAAAGGCTTTTGTGAAACTAAACTGCTAATTCCTTATTTAAAATTGCTTTTAATATAATTTTTGAAAGAATAGTTTTAATGAAATTTGAGAAATAGTTATATTGAAACAGTTATTATATAAGGATTTTAAATATTAAGCTCCTTTAAAATAATGTTACAATTTAATTAACAATAAATTATCTTGAATTCCCTGTATTTTGAAGACAAATGCCTTTTAAAAGTTATGCAATGTCATTGTACTAGTTTCCTAATAATCAGAAAATACGTTGAGACAATATGTGTATATTATCAGTAAGGAATATTTATCAATATTTATTACTACGTCACAGAGTTGAATACAAGTACAAAATATGCGGCAGAGAAATATAAACTTTTTCATACGGATGGGATATTGTGTTATTTTTAATCTTAATGCACTTTATAAATACATACTGCCAATGAATTTGAAAAAAAAATCAGTCAACAATTTCTTTTAAGAGAGTTGTGCATCACTAGGCAAAAGGATGTTTTCGTATTTTTCCTGTTCATTTTTTTCGTAAATGTAATAATGAAAAATGGAAAACAAATGATGTGCATCACTAAACTGAGAAACCTTTTTATAGATATTAAGAATTTTCTTATTTTCATTACAAATTTGATCCGCTTTTTCTCAAAATGATATTAGGTTTCATATTATTAGAGATCATGATATTTGGATCCATATTTTGGCAATCCTAATAGACACCCTAATGGCTGAAGACCATTGAAAGAGATTTTAATATCGATGGCATTAATTGCCTTCTGAAAGTATTTTCCATTGATCGAGGGCCGTATTCAGGTGTCAGAAGGGAATAAATCCGGAAAACTCTTAAACATCCATGTGCATGCAGAAAGCAGAAGTGCAACATTCCTCTCCCATTGTTCAACAAGAAGTGACATCGAAGTGGGAACTTTCATTCTGAAGAGTGATATTTTACCACCAAGCCTTGGTGAGGGTGTCCGAGCTTGAGTTCCATAGTATAGTCTAGGATGCCGCAAACATCGCTAAATTTATTGTGTAGGCATTTATTACCTTGCAAATTACTTCCTTTTTTCATTCAGGGTTATTAACGTGACTAAAGGATAATTTTAGGCCATGCAAAAATAAAATTATCTTTCTTTTAGGTGATTCATAATAAGAGCAAGTTAGAGAGTGCATATTTTGGTAGGAAGTCATGAATCCAATTCTCTATTCTGCCGACAGTCATAGGATCTCGGTTTACAGTGATGCAGTTTGATAGATATCAATTTTGGATGGCTACAACTGAACCCAAATGAAAATCAAAAAATCTAGTAGCATTTCTCTTTAACTTCGAGTGTCATAGTATCTTTCTTATCCGAAAATAATATCAAATGTAACTCTTGGGTGAATAGCCAATTCTAAAATCCCCTTTTCCATACAAAGTATATGTTGTTCAGATAACCTCTTGCCGACAGCTTGACAGACGGGAACTGTTTTATACTATTTTGCCTTTTCTTGATTTTAGGATAGATTTTTCGTGTATAGTAAATCAGAGAAGAAAACCGAGAAAATTTCCAAAAACTTACCTGAATAGACTTGTTTACAAAAAGCAGGAGCACGCTACATTCATACCTCACAGTTCAACAGTAGATGGAACTGAATCCCTAATCTCCCACTTCGAATAACGTAATATTACCATTTAATTACGATCAGTATTAAGCATCTGGTTTGACATTAGGTAGATGATAGTCAAACAGCTAAATGCTGTTATAAAGTTTTTTAATATTCACTGCATAAATTGCCTTTCGGAAGGAATTACAGATATTAATAAATTTTCACGTATCGCATGAAAGTAAACTGGGAAAACTCGAAAACACCAATCCTGACATAACTGGCTTATGGATGTAATCATTTTGGATAGCATACAACACATTCTATTTATCATACAAATCTTACTAGCTTCACGTGATGTCTTCCTATTAAATGATGAACAATAATAAGTAACGCCATTTAATTAGTATGCCTATGTAAATGATTAGCCTTTATCAACATTTCTACGTGAAATTTTCATTAATTAAAAAAAACTTTTAAACAACAATCTTAGATTTGTGTCAGTATCTATCTATCTATCTATCTATCTATCTATCTATATATATATATATATATATATATATATACATATATATATATATATATATATAGTGTTATACTAACGTATCATAACTTTCTTTTAATTTTAAATTTAAGCAGGAAAATAAAACATGATTCATTGGCAAAGAAAGCAATCAATATATAAAGCAATTTACAAATAACAGATGTAAACTAATTTCTTTTTATACCACCAAATGATTAATTAAGAAATAATGTAGAGAAGATAGTTGGAAAAACATAATAGAGATGTAAACAAAGACAAGAAATGGATAAATGAAATCCCAAATATTCTATTTTGTCCAAAGGACTGATCTGTTGTCATTTTTCATTTCGCTACTGGCCACGATCTTCTGTCTAAACATCTATATCTTATAAAAAATACTGTTGAATCCTCTTTGCTAACTGTCCAACATATGAAAGGAAATGGGCAAGAACCATGGAATAGAGTCGTGACACTTGTGGGAGAGATACTGGTGATCTCGTCACAAGATAAACGACACATTTTTTATGGTTTCAATTTTTTTTATACGTGTTCGTATTACTTTTGTTCTTTGTTCTACTTTTAATAGTTGTTATTCTACAGTTTTCTTCTAATCTGCCCTTAAAAATTATAAAAATATTTAGTGTTATAAAAAAAGATTCACAAAGATTCCTACATTTGAAGGAATTGGTATTAAGATTCGAGGATCTTTTACATGAAAAATTACTGACATTTCTATTTTTCACTTGAAAGTAGCTTAAAGAAATCACTGACTTCTTAATTTATCCAACCTATTTTCAGAAATATTCCGTAATTAAAAAAGATATATCATCCGATAACGTATAGTCATATGATTCTACTTTCCTTATGAGAGATTTTGTAAAATATATGTCTGCAATGGAGTAAATATTTGCTTTTATTCTTTGAGTCGTGATGTCTGGGAAACATTAACTTCTCTTGAACACGAAAATGCATCAAATTCTATTATGGAATTTAATTGAGGAAACGAAGAGCTATACACAGTTAGGAGGAAATATAACATAACCTAAGCATTCTTTCATCCATTAAGCTTGTTCATGTCTCCAGTACTGGTTCATAACCATCAAAATTATTTCGCTTTGTTTTGCATTTCATTACATGTTAGTTAAATTATGGGAAAATATTCTTATGATGAATACTTCTGAATCTCAGTTTAAGAGTGCAAACGTGTTGTTCTCTCTCTCTTTTATTTGAAGCATGCGCTTCCTGAAAATTTTGATAACAGAGTAATATATGAAAATAAACTTATTTACATAAAAATATTTATGCAGTGTTTATCAATAAAATTTTTGATTGTAAATTGATGAAAATTGCATAAGAATTTTATCAATATACTCACGTATTTACATACGTCATAAGAAAATTATAAAATGGTAATATACGTAAAATTGTGAGTTAATTCTTTTTACATTTAAAGACAATATTCAAAACATTGAGAGAAAATCTGTACAATAGGTTATCTATTTGTTTATTAATGATAGATGGATAACTTACTGTGTTACAACGTGTGTTATATAATATATAATAATCTTCTATAATTATATTTTACTTGGTGTATTTTACTTATAATTATATTTTATTATTGACAAAAATAATTTTTTCATTAAGATTTTTAATTAAAATTAAATGTTTGGAACAATTATATTTAAGAAAAATTATGATACTCCTTATTTTATATTTTTTAAAATTTTCATTCTATATTTCATTTTTATAGCTTTTAATAATGATTTAAAAGGTAAATTCAATCAATCTAATAAACTTTTCCTTTTCGCATTTGTTTTATTTTCTAAATAAGCCAAAATAGTTTTCTTTTCAAACATTTTTTTAACTTATTAGCAAGTTTTTTTGGCTTGCGAATAAGTTCTTTTGTACACCAAAACTCAATATTTAATATATTTTACTCAATAAAGTACGATAATATCACCAAGGCGTTGATCAACAATTTGGAAATGATTAAACATTTTATATTTAGAGAAACTAAAAAAAAATTATATGTTTTTTTTTATCCTTTTCCAATTTTTAAAATAAAATAATCTTGGTATTTTTACTAAAAGAACTTTAAAATTGTGTTATAATAAGACCAAATATAGTAAACTTACCAAAAATTATACTTAGAGAAAAATATATAACAGCTGAAACTGTAAAATCAATAATATTCATAATTCGGAAACAATAAAATCTACAAGCTAATTTAGTAATTTTTAATGGGAAAAAGGTAGAAAAAAAGTTGCATATAAATTGTATAGTGAAACATTTTATTTGGAAAAAAGGAAAATAGACCTTATATCAGTTTGCTTAGTAGATTGTAAAATGAAATACGTTGAAACTTTTTTTTAAAAATTTTTTCAGATAAAGTAAAATAATTCAATTTTTTTATCCTATTTATGTGATTCTATTATAAACTGTGTTTCAAAATAAGTACAAAATGGTCATATTTTAAGAGATGATTTGTATGAAATGAATTAGAAGTAACAAATTTATTTTTCACAATTAAATATGAAAAATAAATCGGATAATACTTGTATATATATATATATATATATATATATAAAATAATATTTTCTGCCTAAATAAAATATTCTATATCAATTTCAATAAACATTTTAGATATAAAAGTAAGTTATGTACATAAAAAACTTTTAAAATATTTAAAACGTGCTTAAAAAATTATGAATTTTATTAGATTCTGAAACTTTTTTCCATTTATTTTTATTCGATTGTATTCAGTTCATAAATACTTCAAAATTTTAAATTCAAATTCAAACATTTTATTGAAATATCAATAAAGAAATATTTTCTATCCTTCAGAAATAGAAAATACAGAAATGTTTTACTTTTGATTAGAAATCTAAAATCTTTTAATTTCGATATCAACAAAAAAATCTCCAGTAAACTTAGTACTGTTCATGCTTATGTAAAAAACTGCTAAATGAATCTATTTTGTCTGAATATTAGAAAACTCAAACACACACGTTATTTTTGCAGACATTCCTCCTCTAATTTTTTCCATGATTTATTTTAAAAAACTGAATTTCTTTATAAAGAAAATAATCTTGGAAAGTCCTCTATTAATAGCAAGATTAAATTACCTTATGGCGAAAAATAGCAATGATAGAAGATAAATCTATAACCCAATGTAACCTTTCAAATATTTATAAGGAAGATTTCTAGCTGATTAAATTCGATATTCATAAAAGAGGAAAAAAGAAATCTATTGTTCAAACACTGAAGGTGAACAGTCAATATTTAAAGTTCTATACTTCGAAATAAGATCAAGTGATAGGAAGATATTATGTTTCTTCTTTTATTAAACATTAAAAGATCGTCTGAAATAGAAAAAAAAATGATTCAGTTTCATTTATATCCTTATCTGAGAGCTCATCGCTATCCTTACTTTCCCTTACCACTTTGGAAGGGAACAATAAACTCCTTAACCGGTTTGGAACAAATTCATCACCAATTCTCTTTCTTTCTTCTTACGTGCAGAGTCCAGATTTACGAATATCGGAAACTAGGAATCGGACAATAGTATTTTAACAGAGCGTGAAAGGATGCGTAAAACGGAGTTGAGTTGGAGTTCTGCTACAGAGCAAAAAAATCTAAAGAATAGAACAATTTCATCCAATCGTGAAACCGATTCAATTACTATAAAGAATAGAACTGTTGTAGGTAGAATAAATTTCCGAACGCTTGTAACTTTGTTTATGTATGAGTTAAATAATAAATGCAACAGGAATTCTTTATTTAAAGACTGGTTGTAGCAATCACATAATTTTTTATTTGTATTCAAGTACTGTGTTAAAAATGTAAGAAAATTATAATTTTCTTTCTCAAATGCTTGAAAAAAATTGGAAACAAACAATATCTCTTCTTTAACTAACTGTATGCTGTTTGAGGTATGAAAGTATAATATTTAGAGGTTTTACTTTAGGTTTTTATTGCGTATGTTTTTTTTAAATACAAATGATTCTTATTTAAGTACAGAACAGGCAACAGGATTTTTTATGTTCTGTCTTTCGGTTTAATAGTTTAAGAGTTCAACTCTAACCTCTGAAAGTGTTTATAATGTAGTTGTTTGAAATTCACTTCAAATTTGCTATTATTGCTCAAAGATGTTTGCATTATAATAAAATAACAAATTTTCTTTTAAAGTATACGAACAATCTAAAGGAACTTACAGACATCTATTTGAAACCTCATTTGCAATCAGTAATTTTGTAACTGGTTATTTTTTGAATCAAATTAGTAATGTAATTTAACTTGCAATTTTGAGATTTTTATACCATATTGTCTGAAATTTTACTGATAACGTAATAGTTTTTTTCTTTTAGAAAATAAATTGTTCCATTGCTGACAAATGTTATTTCAAATGAATTTGAAAGTACAAGATGTGATTAATTAAATTATAAATTTGAAAATGATTTTTAATTTATAATTTAATTAATCATATCTTATTTAATTTAAAAGCTAGATATTCTTTAAAAACATTTTTATATTTAATATATTTACATTTATTATCTTTATGCAAATTGTTTTCATAAATAGAGTATTATGTAAATGTGTTTTTAATACATTCATTTAGTACTCTATACTTACAATCCCCTCAACATATCCTGTATAGATTTACGTAAATTTCCCAATCTGATAAAATAAATTAGCTCCTATTCTTACTACAAGATAAAATTTCTTATAAATATTAGTTCAACCTCATTATAGGTCTTATTAAATTATTAATTCAATTCAACTGTGTGTATGTTAGTTACAATCAATCGTATGCTTCAACTTTTAATCTTAAAAATATTCATGAGAAATCTCTCATAAATCTTTTTATATTCACTAAAGACATCAATAATGCAATTTAAAATGTGAATACATTACCTTTGAGATAAAAAATTGAATACTCTTTGAATACAAGTCGATTATGATACAAATAAGTATGGTTTTTTCTTTAATAGTATAATTATATAATTTATTTAATAATTTACTCTTTAATAATATAATATTAAATTAGACATCAATAGATGTTGTTGTTGTCATGTGACAAGTGCAAAGAGAGAGGAAGAAAAGAAACGGTAAAAAAAAAGGACAAGTCATATGGGACCAAAGGAATGGAGCACTGCCCTGACCACATCTTCAGCTTTTTCGGCATAGAGGGTGTCATGGCAGCAGTTGGGGTCGATGCTAAGAGGGTCGAGGCAACAGAAATGGAATGACATCCCAATAGATGATTTTAATTAATTACATAAATGTTTAACCTTATATATATTCAATTGCTAAATTATAGTAAATAAATGTCTATGATAAACAAAAAGTTAAGCAACCCAAAAATAATTTTAGTTTAAATTTACTATCATGCAAAATCCCTAAATTAAAAATATTTCCTAATTTAAAGCTATCCCTTATGTGATTTCTATAAACTGAAAAAAATTGTGTTTGCTGCTTTATAAGTCGGAATATTTGTAAGGTAGCACATTACTTAAGGTCAAAGTTCCAGCATTTGGTTTTCTGTATGAAGGCCTGTAGGAATAGGTATTTGATGTTTGTAAGATTTTCTTTCTTGAAATCTTTAAATATTGCTTTGCACCTATCAAAAGACCATCTTGAATAATATCTCGGAATATTTTTAAAATTTTACAAATCTCAGATGTTAAGCTGTCACTTTAAAATCATATCGGTCTATTTCTTGGCTTTAATTATCACAGAATAGGCGTAAAATAATCTAGGAAAAAGGATTTTCAGCGC
Organism: Latrodectus elegans; assembly: GCA_030067965.1. Taxonomy (NCBI): domain Eukaryota; kingdom Metazoa; phylum Arthropoda; class Arachnida; order Araneae; family Theridiidae; genus Latrodectus; species Latrodectus elegans. Next base: position 34,014,188 of record CM057820.1, on the reverse strand, counting down.
TATCTTACAGCTGGAGGACGTTCAACTGAAACATCCTCATTCTGATTCAACTTAATGTGCTTCGAAGATCACCCATTGCGTACGCAATTTTCATGGTGAAATGGAAACTCTTATTTCAACAATAGTTGGGTAACCTGCTGTTGAGAAGAGTAAAATACAGTGCCAAGCAAACATTGCAATTTAGGTTGCCATGTTTCTCCGTAAAATGAGCTTGTCTCCCCCTCTAAATTTTAGATAGAATGATTTGAATGTGTATCGGTTCTAAGTACCATATGTTGGTAAAGGTATTTCCGAGTTAGGACCACCACGTACGGTGGTGGTAAGATTATAAATTGCGATATAAATTCCCTAAATTATGATATAAATTTTAATTTATACAAAATTTATTCGACTAAAAGAATAAAGTGGTTTGTCATTCTGAATGAAAGACACACCTAAATTAAAAAAGATATACTCTAATAAAAAATAAATAATAAATATTTCTAATAAGGAAAAATTGTAGCAAATGTAATTTCGATATTTCGTGTGGTTTTTTCTATTTTTAATTTTATTGTTGAAAAATGCAAATCAACCTTGCCTATTTAAACTAACTATAAAGTGAATGTGTTTTGTCTTGTCTTTTTCAGTTTGCTTTTCCTTCTGTTCCGTTTTCAATGTGTTCAATTTTGGAAGCAATATTCCTAAAGATTTGAGAATTTGAAAACCGATTATATATATATATATATATATATATATACTTAAAACAACAGGTAATTTTTTTATGATTTTTAAAACTTTTACAAATAGAAAAACTTATAATTAAAAAATACATTCTTATTACTGGTAAAAATCATAAATGGATTTTTTCTCATCGCCACCGACACTCAGACAGACATTTGATGGTGAACTTTGCCTTGTTTCCGTCCTTTTTGAAAGCCACTGGATTCGAAGGCAAGCAGCAAATTTGTCGACAAGTCGGATTTACAACACAGTTTCAATCAGTGTGACGTAGATGAAACATCATCTAATGTCATGGATATTTTAAACCAATGAGAGTTGTAATAAATATCATGATCTCAACTAGAACAAAAGAAACACCCACTTTGTGGTTAACATTGAATTCAATTCAAACTAGAAATGTGAGATGTTTGAAAATGGCACCAATTAATATCAATACTATTAAAATATTATAAAAGTCAAAATTTGGTTTGATCGCATTGTCTTTGTAAGTTTAAAAACTATGATCAATTATATATTTTTCAAATTCACCCGACTAATAAAGGTTATGCAGCTTCTTTCGGAGCGTGAGGTCATTATTGAACAATGGGAAACGGATGTTATTTTTCCAACTTTTGTATGCGTGCCTATTACAGTGGTTGTTTCAGAGATTTGCTGGTTTTCTCCTTTGTGACACTTGAATACCACCCATTATTCTGAAACGTCATCTCAAAAGTGGTTAATATTAAAATGCCTCATAACAGTTTTCACTCATTAGATTATCCACTACACTTTCACTCATTAGATAATCCAGATTAAATTATCCACTACAGTATGTCAAGATGTTATCATTTATCAAAAATTCATTCTTTTTATTTGATTCATAATGTATATGTTCAGTTCGCTTCTGAATTTGTATATTTTTTTAATTTTTAAAAATGCATATTTCTGTTTCTATTTTGAAATTTGTACTTTAAAAGAGTTCTAAAAATAAATAATTTTATGAAAATAATCTTTAAATTTCACTCTTTGACTTATACTTTCACTTTTTGATTCATAAAAGTCTTGTATATTTGTGAAAAATGCTGTTTCACACAATTAAATGAAATACAATAGTAAACATCTCTCTCTATCTTGTATATAGCTATTTTATTAAAAACTATGTTAGTTTGAAGTTTACTCATTAAACCATATCTAAACTCACTTTCTCCTGGTTATAAATAAAAGTGTATAACTTAATATTCTAAAAATTTCGAATAATTTATATTACAAAAAAATAAAATAAAATATTATAAATTAATTTAAAAATAGTGTACTGTTTTTCCATAGCTTTCTTTTCCTAAAATTATATTTTTTAAAGATTACTAAAACTGATTTTTTTATATCTTCAGATAAATAAAAATTAGATTGATTTAAAAATTTCTGTTAAAATTTCACTCTAATTATTTTTTAATACACGTACAAAAATAAAAGCAAACTAATTTGCTCTCAAAATATTTCTGCTTTTATTTTTCAATTATTTTATAAAGACTCGCAAAAGCTATTTATTATTAAATTTTAATACTATTTTTTACATTTATTTTTTTATTTATATTCATATTTATTTTTTATTATTATCATTATATATATTATATTTATATAATATTTATAATAAATTTTAATACTACAATATAAAATAAAAAATACTACTTTTTTAAAAATATTTTGATGATTAAAAAGAAATATATATTTTATATAAATATAAAATTCATTTTTTATTATTACATCTTAACCAAATAACAAACATTTTAAATACTCATTCATATATATCTACATTAATCAGTTATTAATAAAAACTAATAAATGTCACTGATAATTTATTTAATTGGAAATGTATGTTTATTTAAAAAATACGAATATCCGGCCAATTAATTTCGTATTCTAAGAATTACGAACAACGAGTTCATCATTTCTGGCATCTTACTGGTTCTTTAATAAATCGGAAATAGGATATTTAAATGTAAATTAAAATCTGTGAGTGTGTTTTCTGTTTGCATCAATCTATTTATAAATTCACGCGGGCGTTGTTTTCTTTTTACAGTTCAACAGCCGTTGAAGTCAAGAAGCCAAGCCATAAGTTACCGAGAAGGTGCCATAACCTTCAATCGCTGGCTAAATGTGGGAAAGAGAGGACCTCGGTAGAATCTCTCTGAAAGATTGATTTCCAGGCAGAAACAAGTGCAAAAGACCGAACATGCTTCAACCTCTGGCAAATAACAAATTCCTTCACCTTGATGGAAAGGGATGGAACAATTTACATCAAAAGATGCGTTGTCGTAAAATATTTTGTAAAAGAAAAGTGGTTTCTATATACACGGGTTTCCGCATTTTTTAAGCGCAATTTTGGCGAAGTATTTTCCTTATGAAAAAGAAGCTATATTTGATTCTTTCGCTTTGTTGGCGATCATCTGATGGATTTCCTTTTTAAACTCTCAAATTGATTTGAAAAATAATTGATTCTTGTGGTAAATTACTCGATAAAAGAATTCAATTGGCAGGCTTCCACTTTCTGTTACTAAGTGGTGAGGATTTACCGATGCGAATGCTTCACGCATACGCTTGAGTAAGTATCAAATAAACGGTTTTGAATCTCATTTCACTTTAAGGAAAATTTTAGCAATCGAATGATTCTTTTCACCAACCGTTTTGTTGACTTTATAGACGTACACGCTTGAACACATTGAAGTAATGAATTATTTAAAGAATATAGTTTATGAAATTTAGTGAAAAATCGTGTCTAGCATCTGCTTTTTTTATAGTAATATCATTAAAACATTTTTATTAATTGTATATACAATATTTTTTTATGTATATATATATCACCACAATACAATAAGAAATAATAACTTTCGTTCAACTTCTAAACATATAAATACATAAAATTGCAACTTTGTTGAAGATTGTAGAATAAAAACAGATAGACTTGATGGAATTGATGACTTTTAATATAAATATGTCATTTTAACCCAATAATCTCAATTAAGTCTTGAATCAAATCTTTTTTAGATGCAAAAATGATGCTATAAATTGTGGACAACATTTCAAAATACTTTAACTAAGGTAAACATAATTATTTTTTGTTATATTTATTAAAGAGAAAGGGCGAGTCTGTGGAGATCTGGTTGGTTATGGTGTGGCGTCGTTCTCATAATAGAAATGTAATGAATTCGAATCTTGGCTTATCAGAAGATTCCGTCTTTTTAACTGAAGGCCCCTGAGACACGTTGTGATAGCAATGTCCTTTAAAATGTAATATTGATACCTAATGAAAAACTGAACCTAAAAAATCACGTTATTTTAATTAAATAATAATAATAATTGTAAGTATTTTATGCAAATAATAATCATGCATTCCAGCATTGTGATTTTATTTAAGTTTAAACATGTATTTTAAACACAAATCGAAATTTTTAATTTTTAAATAAAAAGTGATACCACAAAGAAAACTAGATTAAAAAAATTCATAACACATAAATAAATGTTAGCAAATATTTTACCTCAAACAAGGTGACATATTTTTAAGTAATATATATTTATGGCATTTTTTATTATAAGCAAATATTAGCAGAGATAACACCAGTTTGAAATTCGAGATTTTAATTAAACTGAATCATTTAAGTAAACAAAATAAAATTTTAAAAACTCACTCTTAACTTAAAAGTTTCATAAAATCTCCTTTCATATTTCAGACATAACATATATGTACCTAAGAAATTCCAATAAAATAATTAAATGCTGTAAAATCATAATATTATCTATTAAAAAATTGTACATAACGAATTCGAATGTAAATATTTAAGGATTAATTTTTTTTTAATGCAGTTGTTCAAATCCATTTTACAACAAATTTATTCAAAACTAATACAACTCTAATTTTTTTAAATATTTCTTTTGAAATTTGAGATTATGTTTGAAATTTTTGTCGCAATCATTAATATGTCAATGATTATACATTTCCCTTTTGTAAATTGATTTATATCTTTCACAAATTTACACTTTCACGTTTTACGTACGGAGCTATAAGACATTACATTTTACGGTCTTTGGACCAAATATTGCCTTCTTTGCATAAATTCATTATCTATTGTTTCGGATAGAAAAATTTAAATATTTGTAAGTAATTAGTATTAAGAAACTGGAAAGACTATTTTCTGTAAAATTCTACGAGATGTGAACTTATCTTAATAGTGAAATTTCTGTAAGAATTGCATTTTGTGTAGTCACTTTTCATGTTCAAGAGATACATCAAACACCGTTGGTTTTTAATGTGAAAAACATTAAAATAAAACTTGAGAGATAAGACTTTAGAAAGATTTTCCTTATCACAAAAATATAAGTAATATAGTTAAAATCAAATGGGTTTTATTATAATTAGCATGCCAGGAATAGTGTTCGAGGGAAGTTCCTCACAAGTGTTACATTTTGACAACAGCAATTGCAGCCTTCAAAAATATATTACTTAACAACAGTGTTATGCATCATTAAACCTTCCAACAACTTTCAGATTTTGACATGTTTACTAAAAAAGGGTGATGGAGCGAAAAAGTGAATAGAATTGATTTCTTTCAAACATTATCACATTACTGTAAGCTCAAACACCATTTTTAAATTAGACATCAATTTATTATTGAAGCAAAACGGAATTCATTGATTTTAATATGTGCGGTATTATTAGTTTATAACATTTATTGCTAAATTCTTAGGATTTTACTAAAAAAATTTGGAATATTATGATGTTTAATATGTATCATATGTAATCTATCATAAAAAAATTCGTGAAAGTGAAGAAAAGATTTCGTTTTGAAATTTAAGTAGTTTCAGATGAGAAACTTTAAATGTAAAACATAATATTAAAAGGATTGATAAAAAGGAAAGGTTTATTGATCAAAAGGGTGAGAAACATATTAAACACTAAAAAATTTGCTAGACTTTTCCATACAGCTGTGACAGTGGCTACAAACTGCAATATATGTCTGCATTGGCCCAAGACTATAGTCTTAAACAAGCAAATACAGCCCAAAGCCATACTAAAAATGTCAAACCAAAATAAAAGAAATAAATGTCAAACTATAAGTCACATATAATTTTAAAACCATTGTTGTGCTAAAATACACAATTAATTTATAGTAATCAAAATTAAATCCAGATTCAAACCCGCAATTGGCCAAACCGTGTATTGGTTTATTTAAGACTATAGTCTTAGCCAACGCAGAAAAGCCATAGTTTGTGCCAATGTGGTTAACACCCCCTAAAGAAGCTGGCCATGTTGGTACTTCGTTTCATTTTCCTTTTATTCTATGTGTTTTTTTTTAAATTTAAAACTGTCTATTGAACATATTTTCCATCTCTTTACTATATTTCGTATTTTCAATGTATTATTCTCGATTTGGTATATGACTAATTTTATAAATTTATTATTATTATTATTCTCCATTTGGTTTTTGATTAATTTTATAAAAATTTACTAATATATATATATATATATATATATATATATATATATATATATATATATATATATATATATATATATATATATATATATATATATATATATATAAACTCAAGAGGAAAGATCATAACGAAGAGATAAAATTTTGTCAGTGACAAATGGCAACAACCTTTAAGGGCCACACCTCCTTCCTTTTATACGCTACCGGCATCATCAATTAAAAAAAAAAAACCGGTGATATAGAAGCCGAAAAGTGAAGTGGCCCACTGCCCGACTACCCGGTAACTGTTGGTGATATCCAGTGTCCCGAGGGTATTTTTATTTTACCGGTCCTGCTGCGGAAAAACCCGTGTATAAACTAGTCGGCGGAAAGGAATCAACCCTAATGTTTTGAAAATAAATTGAAATGATTTATTTGTAAGTAACATTTGAAAGTAACAGTTGAAAAATTATGGAAATCATAAATTTGAGCTAATAACAAATAGTTTCAATATCAAACACGAAGTGATAACAAAGAACCACCATTATTGTTTGATAAATGCATTCTACGCTGTAATATATGTTGACAAATGGTTCCAAAGTTGTTCCCTATTGTTCAAAGTAGGTTGGAAATAAATGGTCAGATACATACCTGAATTTCTGATAGCGACCTAAAGGTTCTGTCAAGAATTTAATCTTAGTGTTATTTTTTTTATATATATATATATATTTATTTATCACTTTAATATCTGAGTGTATTTTCGAGTTAATACCAACGAACTTTAAGGAACTTTTTCTTTGTTTGAATTTTTTGTAGTAGTGCTCTTTGAAATTAATGTTAAAAATTTCAATTCAACAATGTTTCATTTTATATTAGTAATTAAAATAAATTAATTTTAACTTAAAAGATAATTATAGGGACTATTTTTTGAAAATTTCATATAACAAATAATTGATTACCTCTACTTTTCTAACAAGGTGATTAAATTCCCTAACAGATTAAATACTATCACAAATTCTTAGCAATATTCTTGTATAGTATCTTGAAGGTAGCAATAATCCAAACTCTCATTTATAATTTCCTTTATCATGGAAAATTTGTATTTTTTAAAGGCAGCTTTCTTGATTTTGCATTTGAGTGAATTTAATTAGACTTTAAATGATAAAATTTAATACCATATATCATCCAAGCCTGTATAGCTGAAGGCTATAATAAATTAATAAGCATCATGCGCATTATTTTCTAGTAAAATTTTCATAAGTAGTATTTATGCATCTCAAATTTAGGTAACAGAAAATTCCCATGATATATACATACACTTATAAGATGTCCAGAAAAAAAAAAACTTAACATCCCTTTTCCATTGTTCAATAGTCACCGAGAAGGAATTTATGAGCTTCCAATTTAAACTTTATTACTAGTCACGATAGCCTGTCAATTTTGGATAACATTTTTTACAAAAAGAAACAAATGATTTATGAGATTTAAAAAAGTATGATTCTAATATAAAAAATGATTTCCTCCCCTTTTATTAAATATTATATATATTTTCACATTTTTGTTCATTTGAAATATTTATTGATACAATAAACCTCATGCAAAAAATTTGTCTGAGATTAAAGGTTATAATAAAAATTAAATGGTCAAATTTACTGTTGTTGTTGCACCAGCATGCTTCCCCCATGTATAAGGTTCCACCAGTTAGATGAAAGCAGCTATATGGTAGTCTTCGTATTTAACCAAGCAGAAGACCGCCGAATACTTGACCTGTTACTTCCAGAGGTATCATTTCACCTGGAAGACATTGCGAACAAGACTTATTTAACGTAAAGCAGTGGCCTCGACGGTTATCTTCGGTTGATCTGGAAGTCGAACTCACCACCTTTCGATAAGGGGAATGATGCGCGAACCAACCAAATCACAGTGCCTACCAAATTCACTGTAAATTGTTGGAAGATGTATATGAAGATGAAATATCATATTTTTAACTATCCTAATATTTATTTATTGACAAACATTTACTTCTTATTTTTCTGCACATGTTTACAATGTGTGGTTTTTATCTCCATTTTGTCAGAAAGAGGAGTTATAAATACTTCTAAATTTATTATGAAGGCATAAGAAATTCTCAGATATCGACCCATGATTAAAAACGTTTGAAAATAGTTGATATACTCAATATAGATTATACATTGTAACATATTGTATATAATTCTAAAAGGGTCTAATTTGTAAATTCTGTTTCTTGGTTTGATAAGGAAGGAATTATACTTCCAAATGGGAAATAAATTATAAGCTGCTCAAATTAATTTCATTGTAACATCTACAAGATTAAACTGACTACATACTTTTTAATTAAAAATTATTTCTTTCAAAAAACCAGTTAAACCAATACTCAAAACTCTGTAAGCAATCTTTTGCAATTGTTTTAAGGGTTTCATATATTCTTCACAAGCTATTCATTAATCCGTCAAAACATGAATGTATATAAAATTAAGTTTTTTCTTTGTAAAGAATGGCATCAACATATTCACTGACTGTAAATCTGCTCTGGAGGCCATTAAAGAAGGTAAAACCAGACTTGCCCAAGACATCAACGTGCTTCTGTCCACCATAGTTGCAAGGGAGAAAACCTGCATCATCCAATGGGTCCCTGCACATGTTAACATCGATGGAAATGAACAGGCGGACTCCCTCGCCAAGGAGTCTAGAAATATCAATCCCCATCCCACCACTACCACTTGCTTCGATGGAAACGCCATCGTAAGGCATCAGCTCTGCGGAGGAATACGGAATAAATGGTTCATACCGGAGTTAAATCCTGGCCGTGCTATCACCTCTACCATCACCAGAATGCCGACTGGGCCCATAAGGGGTATGAAATTCATGCCGGACGGATCTAGAACATATGCAAAATGCAGTCACTGCACAGGGATTCTACTGGATCCGAGGCACCTCTTCAAGTGTATCTAAGTTGCTCCATCCTATTCAGTATCAACCCCAACTGCTGCCATGCCACCCTGTATACCGAAAAAGCTGAAGATGTGGCAAGGGCAGTGCTCCATGCCTTTGGTCCCACATGACTTGCCTTATATTTTTTTACCTTTTCTTTTTCTTTTTCTCACTTGTCACATGAAAACAACAGCAACAACATTGGTGAAGAAAATTACCTTATTACAACACATCTTTAAGATTTCTTACGGGGAAAATACTGAAAGATTTAATTGATTTTGTTTATATACTTTTATAAAGCATCATAAATAGTCTCACATAAAGGAGGATTTGGAACACTGATTAGAAAACAAGCTTTATTTAGGAATAAGTTACATTTCGATTTTTTTTATCCAAGTATATTTATTTTCAAGTAAAAGGTCTCAAACATTTTCCTCAAACGTTTAAATGAAACAAGAAGGATTTAGAAACTAAGTAGCGTTTCACACTAGTTTAACGGTGTCAGATCCATCATTTTTTTGTCGATACAGCCTCTAGGGATGAATTGATTTTTCGGACCGTTCGGTTTACTGACCGCCAGACACCTTACCTGTGCAAAGGAGGTTGACCATCGCCAATTGAGGGCTTCACTTTTACTTCCTCATCGATGAAAGAAAGAGTAATTGCAACCTTCTTTCATTTTTCTTAGTTCTTTTTTCTTTTTCCGCGAAACCTCTAGAGCGATTCCTTGTTCTCACTGTAACTGTAACTTTTTTTATACTCTCGAGCCCTAAACTGATTCGATACCGAGTATGTGTCTAGTTTTTATTCGTTTATCATGTTATCCATTAATTGTGGTTATTGTGATGCCGTGTTTATATGGCCAAGAGCGCGAATGGTAAGAAATGGCTGGAAGGATTTCCTTTATGTGAACAGATTTATTGTTATTAATTATAGGCATCGACGAGGAAAAAATGTCGTCTCGCACTTTTTATTTATTTCGATTTATGGAGCGTTTATTTCCTCTGTCGCTGAATTACATTTAAGAATAACTGGCATAAGATAAGCAGGATGGTATGTAATTAAAAAAAATAAAAGAAACTGGTTTAATTATTGTTCGTATAAAATTTTAATCATCTTGGTAAAACATATATACAAAAAGACAAGCCAAATGATTCTACATTTACGAGACCTTTTAGAACATTTATTTTCAATTGTTGCAATACAGATAGAATTTATCCTATTATTGTTAAAATGAATGCTGGTAGTAAAAGAAGTTGTTTTTAGTCGTAAATCTAAATATAGTTTACATTTTAATCATCTTCATAAAAGGATTAAAATGTGGTATTTAAGACTTTTTAAGACATTTATTTTAAACTGTGACAATTCAGAACGAATTTACTCTATTAGTGAATGCTAGTAATAAAAAAGTTGGTTTTATTCATAAATCTATATATAGTTCATAACATTTTAATCTTCTGCGTAAAATCTTATGGAATAAAAGTATTCAAAATAATTTAACCATTGAGAAAAGATTTTATATGGATAATTTATTTAAATTTCTCAGACTCTGCATTACCATTCTCAGACTCTGCATAATAGCATATTTAAGATGAAAATTTTAAAAAAAATCGTGCTTTTACACAACAAAAAAATTATAAGTTTTTCCATTCAGAAATTTAAAAATTAGCTTTAATTATACTAACAATCTTTAACGCTACTCTTTTATAAAGACTTAGGAAAGTGACATTAAACATTATTATTTTTTATGTTTGAAACTAAGTAAATTATGTTAATAATATAAAACAGTAATTTACTTATATAAAGTAAATGTTAAATTAATATACATAAATAACATAAACGTATCTATAAGTAAGAAACAATATTTATCTTCATTAGTCTGTTCTATAGTTTAGTAACTGAAATTTGCAAATAATTTACAAGTGCCCCATTTTAATTTTTAACAGTTGTAATCACATCTACTTCTTTGTAAAATTATGTTAAGTAAAATAGAAAAGAGAATCGCACGCGTTATCTAACTTCTATATAAAGGAGAAAAAAGTGACTATAAGCAAAAAAACCACATTTTACTATTTCACAGACCTATTCTATAATTAAGTGGTTAAAACATAGAAATAATTTAATTACTTTTTAACTATTGTATTTTCCATTACCTACTTCTTTGTAGCAAATGCAGATCTGACAACCGAAGGGTTAGTTCTCTTGTCTTCGGTTCAACAGCTCGTGGGTTCGAGTCCCAGCTCTGACTTGGGAGTTCGTAATAGTTCAGAATTCAGTTTAAACTGCTGATTAGCTCTCGTGAGCAGAGAATTAATTAGCTTTCGTGTGCACAGAATGACTGTTGAGTGAGTTAACAAACCTTTGTAAAACTTAATACAGTATAGTGTGAGGGAAAATTTTGAAAACTATACTTCTATACTTTTTAATTTTTGATGGCTATTATAAGTTAATAACCTTAAATATAGCAATTCCTAACAAGTAAATAAATATTTTCTCTTGGAATTGAAGAATACTTATAATATAATTGGATAAAAAATTAAAGGTAAAATATAATTATCAATAAATGACAAAAAATGTATAATTTTAATGTGAAATTATGATATTATAAATATTTTTCTCCATTAGATATCTACCTGTAAACTCAGTATCCGTTTCCTTTCACAGTTAATAAGAATGATGCTGCTAAGAAATACAAACCATAAGTAACCTGATTTTTGGACTTTGATTTTTAATCCTGGAAATTGTATTTTAAGCTACAAGGATGGAAACTAATCAATAATTGAGGTACGATTATTAAGCAAATATAAGAAATTAAACTATCATATATTTCAATATTGGTTGAATTTGTTTCGTTTACGATTCCAGGATAAATCATCAAATTCACTTTTCTTGATTGGGATATTTATTAAATTCTTCACATTTATGATGGAGAATTCTGAAAGGAGTATACGTTGTTTTTGTTTCTTATCTCCCATCTGCTCTGACGGCGTGAAACCAAATCAATAAAAGCGTTGACGTTACTAAAGTCTGATACAAGAAGTGGATATTTGTAGATATCTTCACAATGCAGACCAAGGCAATCCAAAATGTGTTGAGAATGTCTCTGACGGCATTTGGGGAAACCAAAATACGGTCATGGATGTATACAAGTTTTGTACGAAGTAACATGTTTTATAAGAAATGTTTTTCATTGAGTTATTATAATAATTCTGGAAAACAAATAAATTCAGACTTAATTTCAAGCTGAAATCATAAATATAATATCTTACTCTTATTAATACATTCATTTTTCATAAATATTATACGAAGCATTATCATTATATTCATATTGCCATTTAAAATTTAAGTTATTTTAAATAAAAAAAAACTATTTTTCCAGAAACTTGATGTTTTTTAAAATCCCAATAACATTCAAAAATTGCTCTTAAGTAAATTTAAATATTTTCATTTGTAAAATTTTATAACTTTAAAAATTTCAGTAACTTGGACAAAAGTTCTCATTTTAATTCCAAATAACACAAGTATTATCAAACCCATTTTGATATAGATTCTTTTTGTCATTTAAACGAAATTTTATTTGTTATGTTAACCTCATTATTTTTTACTTTTCAATTTCTATATTTAAACTGTGCACATTATATTAATTTCTATAACAAAATAATATGTAGTTTTGAAGATAACGTTTTTGATAAAATTAATTATTAAAAAGCTAAAATGGTTTCCGATTTTATAGAGCAATATATATATATATATATATATATATATATATATATATATATATATATATATATATATATATATATATATATATATATATATATATATATATATATATATATATATATATATAGCAATAATCACTTTATTAATATGATATCTGATAACATAAATCAATTAGGTTACACTCAGATTAAAAGCAATCTACATAATTTTTAATGGAATCATTCAGAAATTATTGTCTGATAAAAGAAATTTTAGTCGGTTATTATAACTAATTTATTCAAAAAAATAGGAAGTTACTTAAAAACAATTTCTCTCAGTTATTTATTATCACTCTCTTAGTTATCATTTTCTCTTTTAATTCTTTAAATAAGTATTTTCCTTAAGGAATTAAAAAATTTAGGTAAACAAGAAAATGCATAAGTATCAAAATTCATCAAGTTAATAGACTCCTCCTATACAAATGGAAAATAAAATTATTTCCTGGAATGAGACAAAGTGCTCTATTAGCTTATTTAATTAAATTTTTCGTTTTATGTTTTCCAAGGAATTAGATAGTTTTGTTTCCAGCTAAAGATTTAATATGGAATGAGCGTTATAACATTGTTTTTCTTTACGATAGTAATGAAATCATATTTCTTAAATGAAATAATTTTTTGAATCATTTTTCCAATGTCATATAGTTAACGAAATATTCCTAAACTACATTTTTGGTGTATTACATACTTTGTAAATTTAATAAATTATGTATAATTTATTAATTATTTGAAAAAGTAAACACATTTTTATAATTTTTTGAAAACGCAACATTATACTTGTTCATTTAAGAACAAATATAAACTCAATATTCGGATTTCTTTTTAAATTATAACAATGAGTTTCCTACAACTTTTTATGGATCAAAATTAATTTGAAAGAAATTTTTTTCAATTTTTAACTTTTTCCAGTTTTTTTTATTAAAATATTTCATGATTTCATTTTTTTATAAATCATAAACTTTATTTTCATGCGCAATTTTTGTTCCATAATAATATTTTACTATTCCAAACTTCCTTTATACCATGGCTTCCCCAACTTTTTTTTTCTCGTGGACCACTTTCAGAGTTTTACTATTTTCGGTGGACCCCGTACTGCTACATTTCTACTGTATTCCCAAAACTTTTAAGAAATATCACCCTAAACGGAGGATGTTAAAAAGAAAATAAAGTTGCATATTTTCTTGTACCCTATTTAAAATAATACTTGTGGTTATACAAAATTCTAAACATTTATATTATTACAAACAATCAACAATTGACAAAAAAATCAACAATGAGCCCTGAAATGTAAATCAATAATAAAAACTAGCCATACTTTTAATGAAACGGATGCATTTGGTGAATTGACAGATCAAATTATCAATATTTGACTTCAGTTTTGTAAGTCTGCTATTTTTTTTTTTTTTTTTTTTTTTTTTTTTTTTTTTTAACAGGTTGGTAATGGCACTAAAACAATTTTTTGACAAGATATGACGAGGGAAATGGTATCAAAAATTTTCTCAAAATTTGCTACAGTCACGTATATTTTCAGATAATTTCTGCCTGCAGCCAAAATGTTTGATAACCTTTTTTAAATTTCACCTTCAGTTCCTCGTTGGTACTGAGCTCAAATAGCTCCTCTTGTAATACCACATTCTCCTCTTCCGTTTCATCAAATGGGGTTATGATCCATGGTGGTATTTCTATCGTCAGAAAATCTTGAAATCTATTTTTGAAGTCATCATGCAGGATATTTAAATGTTGAGTGTAAGTCTGAATATCCTCATCAAGACATTCTATCTGTGACAAAAGCGGAAACTGGGAGATTTCGCGCTGACTAATATTTTACTTCATTAATTTCAATTTACCAAAAAAAAAAAAAAAAAAAAAAAAAAAATTAAACTACACCCTTTGTTTTTATTAAATTAAGGCTGTCCCCTTGTAACTGAAAGGGGACAGCCCCTTGTTTGTTTTGAGGTGATTTTACCAGTATATAGCTTTTATAACACAATAACACAACAAAATAGAATTATTGCAATAAAAAAACGAAATGTCCAAGGAAACACCGCTCTTTTAATGAATCTGCGTCGTCACATAAACAAATATTTTTAAACAAAAAAGTACCTATGTACCTAAAGTTTAATCTTCCCTGGCTTTTTGCTCTTTTATAGAAGTTTTGAATAATCTCTAGTACTTAATTTTTACTATATAACTAACTACTACACTCAAATAATGAAACAAATATAATATGATTGACAAATCACAATATACAATAAAAAATATATATAACTAATAGGCAGATATTTACTTTTTCGGCACTGCAAACACTAACAGTCACACTTTTATGTTCAAAATTCCGAAAGCAAATGAGTAACGTTTTGTTCTTGGAATTCGTATTTATACTAATGTAAATTGCAAGCACTGTTCAAATCACATTTCATCCCTTTGCATGTCTAAACAAGCGTCACGAATGAGCAGGCGCCTGGGTAGCACTTTGCAAGTCTCGACATGTGGTGTATACTTGTACTATTATCTATTGTTATATTCAAATCTGTGTTTCAACTGAGTTTCGAAAATTTTTGAGTACCTACCTTGAGAGTGATGCTGCATGCCGACGTTCATAGGTAAATCCAAGCCAAAATTTTTATTTTTTATTATGAAAACCAGGAAATTTTTCTTGGACCCTCACTTACAACTTGTGAGCCCCTGTTTTTTCTTCACATCTACGTGGACCCCCGTGTGGTCTCCTATGGACCCCTGGGGGTCCACCTGGACCACTTTGAGAACCTATGCTTTATACTGAGCGATATTCACAAAACAAAGCTACTCAAAACTGAAGAGAGATTTTTGTTCCTTTTTTAATGGAATGAAATTATAATGACCTGTCATCAGATCTAAATTATTGATTTAAGTTTAAGTAAGTGAACAAAAAATTGTAAAGCTTCTTGTAAAAAAAATATTTCTTGGATATATAAATTTTAATTTAATATCAAGAATTTATTTAAAATGAAATTATTTAGTCCACGTTTTTTCAACCATTTTAAAAAATGATGTTTTAAATAAATTCTTTTTTTATGTAGATATCGTAAACAACCAACAGAAATGTGAGTACAGCATTTTTAAAATTAAAAAATTACTTACATTTATATAATAATGCAAACACTTTTAAAAATATTTATGGAAATAAAAAACTGATTTATCGTAAAAAGTATTTAAAAATAATTATCATATATTATATTAAAGAATAATAATTTTTAATGGTATTTAAATTATTCCTTTCAGTATATTATTTTTTCTCTGATGCTACTGTTTATCAAGTGCAGTCAGAAATCATAACTATTCATACGCTGAATGAATCTTCATCATTTTGGTTGGTCGGTGAAGCGTTCTTATTGACAATCTGCCTAAATGACTGCTCACTAAATCGAATGTTTAAATATTCATGCAAATCACCACCAAACACTTCAACCCATTGTTCTCTGTGGACTTGTTCATGCGGTTACAGACAGTGAACCGTGTTTTGACCGCTAGAGCGAATTCCCCAAAAAGGTAGCACCATCGAATCGTTTTAGCACATTTAAAGCAACAAATAACTAAATTTTATAATCATATAAACAATCTATTCTGCATCATTGCTTGCAATAATATTTAAATTAACACAAATATATCTATTTTCGAAAGAAAATGCATTTTTAATTGGTCGATACTTCTTTGGATTTCATTTCATTTCTTATCAATTCAAATGTTTCAAATTAATCAAAGGAAGAAGATTTAGCTTAATTTTTTTTCTGAGATCAAGTTTTTTTTAAATTAATATAAGGGAAATATTTTTAGTTTACAGAAATTTTTCTTCTTGCTTTAAAATAGAGCATTTAAAAACTGCTTTAAATGTATTTCATACGGCTGTAAAAATGAAACTCTGAGAAGTATTTCGGAATTAATAAATTTCAACAACACTGATAGAAGTAACCATTCAATTCAAATTTTATTTCTAAATAATAATTTCTTGTTAAAAAGTTCATTTATAAAGCTTTTCTTATACAATTACAACTACAATAAACTATTATATGTGTTTTTAATTTGATAAAAGACAGCCAAATATTAAGTCAATGACTTCAACTATTTTACAAAGTTCAAAACGTTCAATATCAGATACATATGAACAAAAGCGTGCCGGCGAACATCATCAATGTTATCAACCAAAATGGAATCATGAATATTCATTTGAATATTTAAAGCTTGGTGACTTTGGCGTTTAATTAAAGGACTTACTGCAAACAATCATGCATCAAGTATGTAGAGTAATGCCCATAATCACCTTGTCAAAAATGACTTCTAACATGATAAGTAAAGGATAAAGGAATGTTAAAATCGTATCAATGAGCTGTAAATGTAATCGATTACTAGAAGAAACCGTGAATCAAAAGAAATGGAGCTCAAAACTTATATTTGATTTGACTAAGCAGTGCAGCATTTTATATGAAAGGAGATGGTATTGAAATGTTGGCGTTGAAGTCTCTGAAGTACGGAAAAACATCTTTAAATATTTTGTAGCCTTTTAGATTTAATTTCAATTCTATTGGAACAAATTTCTATAAGTGACTGATGCCTGCTTCACTGAAACTGTACTTTTGGTTATTAATCCACTTAATTCCTCAAATGTAATATATATATATATATATATATATATATATATATATATATATATATATATATATATATATATATATATATATATATATGCACATAGTTATTAATATCATTCAGCATTATTAATGTGAATATTGTTATGAAATTTTATCAACAAGTGCTTATATATCACAATAAACAAACTATATGTGATTATATTTTATATTAAATTTATACATAATATGAAATAAATATCTAATTCTAAATATGTGAGGATTTTTTTACTAATAAGGCTCAAAGTAATTTTTTTGATTTATGCTTCTTAGAAACCATTTACCTCCATAACTTTACATTGCATAAATAATCGATAATTTTATCATAGACGTTTATACTTATAATTTCCAAGAGTTGGAGTGACAAGAATAAGAATAAGAATAAAATCTAAGAAAAAAGAAAACAACTGCAACAGCAATAACAAAGTATTGAAGAGATAATTGGTCTTCGAGCAAATGCCTTCTTGCCTCCCAGTATCGCCATAGAAAATTCTAAATTTTGATGTTTGTACATAGTGTCTTTTTGTCATAAAGGAATCAGGCAGCCTTGGAAATTTATATATATATATATATATATATATATATATTTATATATATATATATATATATATATATATATATATATATATATATATATATATATATATACATACATACATATATATATACATATGTATGTATGTATATATATACACACACACACACTTGAGGAGTTAAGTGGATTAATAACCAAAAGTTAGTTGATTATTGATACTCAAGTCTCATAGTGTTATAAACAGTATTTATCATTTTATGAGAAATAGAATGTAAAATTCTACAATTTCTGCGAAGCAGGCACCAGCAACTTTTCTAAATTTTCCTTGCCATCAAGACTTTTTCTGGATGGATCTACCTCACAACCAGAGGCAAATATAAGTTTACTGATTTACCGCGCTTGTACGTACACGTGTATATATAGTTATTTACATCATATATTTCCATATTAGAATTATATAAACTCTTTTTATAAAACAATCAAGACAAGATAAACAGACAATTCTTCAAATGTGGTGACATACATGTATCGGTATTTAAGTTCACCCATTGTTTTATATACACATTTTTTAGTGCTACAATAACCAGTTGAATGTAAAACATTTTTATTTTTCTCTGGCATAAAATAGGGTTTTCTTTGTGAATCTACAAAAACATCAAACTAAGTCATTGATGATATAGCTAAATTCTTTCATCATGGTCATGTGCCATTTATCACGGGGATGAACTCTGTCCATGATAACATAAAAAGATAAGATTGTATGATATCATGAAACAAATTTAGCTCTGACTAACAGACTTTATTCTGGAAGACACAAACACATTTTTAAACAGAATATCTTATTTATATTCCTCATTAGAACTTGTCTGGCATAGGATCGTGTTAAAAACATAGACACTGAAAAGTTATCAAATGATACTATCGATGATATTCAGTGACACGCTGATAAATTGAGCTTAATAATATGGAAAGGAACAGATATATTGCGTGAGAGAGAGCGTTGTAAACAGAGCACACACCTCCCTTAAATGATCCACTTTTCAAATGTTATGATTCGCATGGATAATAACGACGACATCCTGAGGGCCCCAATAAAAATCTTTGAGATATCGTCTACAAGACTGAATATGATGCTCTCCGGAAGTAGAAGTCTTCCCTAAAATGTGAGATGCATTTCAAGTATCATTAATATAAGGCACTGGTGAAAACTTAACCTAACGCATTATATAATGTATGGAACATTTACAGTTAAGTCATGGAGAATTATTTAAATTGCTTTATTTCCATGAACACTAAGAAAATACGTCATTAATGTTATAAATATGTTTGTAAATTACCTAGTTACATTAATAATTTTTGCAATTATTTTGTTATTTATATCCACATTTATAACTCATTAACAGGAAGCATTTCTGTTAAGATATTTCAAGATCTTCATTTTTACGGCGAAGTCAAAAAATAATCTTAATTATAATTTTTTACCAAGATGATTAAGAATCTCGTAAATGCTTATCCTCTGGAAGAAAAATTTTTGACATATAATAACTTTAAATTTTCCTTTTTATCTGTACTTTATATGTTATCAAATCAATTGCATCTGTACTATTCCATTTTAAATTCACAGGTGATAAAATCACCAAATAATTAATAATTAGAAGCTTTAACTATCAAGTTTTGAAAATGTAACTCTTTTTAACAATGCTCAAACCACATTTTTAATTATTGTCAAATTGTTCAAAATGCTGAGCCTCCAAAATAAAAAGTTTGCAATACAATGTTTATTTTTTTTATCTATGTTATTTATACTGTCTCGGTTTGGCAGTATTTGTTCCAAAAAAAAAAAATTGCTTTTGCGAATCGAAATTTTTACTTCTCAAAATATTTTTTTGGAAACTAATTGTTCTATTTCGTCAGTGCAAGTGATAAAGTTGCCAAATAGTTCTACTGATCCAAGCAAAATATCTTTCATTAATCGCAACCTTTTACATTTAGAAATAACTTGAAATGATATCAAAATAATAATACCCTTAAGACATAGAATATCTTACAACAAATATTAATATTTTTGAAAAATCTATAACGTTTGTTATACCAAAAAGTCGGTCCGAATATTTGCATCCGCGAAATGGAAAAGTAACTTCATGTATTCTCTAAAACAGATTTAAAGGAGTTATTTGGGCACAGGTGCCGTATAATCCATGATTCCAAATTCTCTCTCTTTCCTCTTTTTTTGGCGATGAAGAAATGATGCCAAGATGACGTAGCGATGTACGATGATGATGTACAAGTATATGCACGATAAGGTAAATACTAGGGTTACCAAAATAGAATTTTCTGCAAAATTTTTTAGGTCTCCCTATGTATGGCGTAATAAAATTGAGGTTGCCAGATACATTAAGAAAATCATTCAAAAAAATAGCCAAACTCAGAATTTGGCATTATGGATTATAAGGCACCTGTGCCATTATTTGTAGCACTGAATATATTATATGCTTTCTAAAATGTAAGTCACTAGAAAAAGAGGACCAAACAATTTTAAAGCTATATTAGCTATAAAGTGGTGTTAAATTGGTAACGAAAAAATACATTGACATTAATCGTTATTGAAAAAGATTCCACTTTACAAAATTAATTGGTATTTTTCCTATTTTGGAAATTTAAAATAATATATGAAATTAAATTAACAAATCATATGCAAATTATAATGTTTACGAAACTTATTTAGTAAAGCATATATTTTAAGAATATAAGGTAACGCTGCTTACCGGACTGTGTACAGTAAATAAGATGAATGATGCTATTTATTATGCAATTTGGACAGCCAATTACTTAATTTATTTTACAATGGCCCCATAACCTTGGCGAGTTTTTAGGGCATAGCAAGTATATACTCATTACTGTAATCATATACATACTCATTACCACACTAACGTAAAAATTGGGTGAAATGAAGTGTAACTATAAATTAGGTGGTCAAGCATGCCAAAATTATAAGACTGCAGTAAAAAGTTTCAAAACAATGTTTCCTTCAACTTTAAACTGAATGATCAATGATTTCTGAAAATCAAAATAACAATTACTTTCGAAAATTTATATGCTACTGAAATTAGTTTTTCCACTATGAATTCCAAGTAACTGAAAAAATGTCTCTTTGAAGAATTACTATATTGCACAGCAACACATAATTATCAAATATATCATTCCAAAAGATTTGCACGTTACACATTCTCCGTAGTAAGTTTCAGGGATCTTAATGATATGACTGTAGGCAAAATATCCCGTTTACCAATGTTTTATTCTAAGCAATATATATTATGTCATGATAAAGGAAAGAGATAGCAAGGGTTTATACGCACAACTACTGTTTTTTTCATAGTTGTTATTTCCAGATCTTTTAAATAAATGTGGCTGGTAACAAAATATTTTATTTTCAACTGAGCTTTTAAATATTTATTCTTCAAATCTAATTCAAAATCAAATGGTATAACAGTGTTAGATATTTCGCGTACACATCATCTATTTTATTGCTTCTAAGGAAATTTAATATTATTTTTTCATTGTTTATGAAAAATAAGAATTTCATATTTGTAGAATGAAGTAACGGTCAGTATATATACTTATAAGGTTTTAATATTTATATATATTTAAGGGGTAGCAAATTTGTTATTTGAAGTGGCCATTTTTTGCTTTTATTCTATATGAAATACTTCTATACATTATTAGAGCTTTTCTTTCTATAGTAAAATCTATGTTTTTTATAAGGTATATACGAAGGTCACTCTGAAATTTTTGAGATACAACTAGGTTTTTAAAGTTATACTTAACAAAATTGTAGGTGTGTTCAAAGTAGGCTCCTCCAGCATCAATGCACTTTTGTAGACGAATTTTCCACTGACTAAATGCCTCAAACCATTCATTTCTTGGAATAGATAAAAAATTACATTTATAGCCACATCAACATTTTCTTCTGAATGAATATGTCCACGCGTAAGTTCTGTTTTAGACTAAAGAATAACCAAAAGTCGCACATAGCTAGATCAGGTGCATACGGCGTATGTTCAATCACTTTAATTTGTTTTAAGAAACTCAACTGTTAATCCGGCTGTATGTGAAGATGCATTGTCATTGTGAAGCATAAGTCCCCAAACATTCGGTTCTTGTAGAATTTCTGGAAGACTAGTGGTATACTACTGGAATGGTATACTAGTTTGCTGTTACTGTCTTCTGTCCTTCCAACTTGATGGCTTTGAGCAATCCCGTACTTCTGAAAAAAACGGCCTACATAACTTTTTTCAGTGCGCGTTGCTTTTTCACCATTGTTTGCGTGGGATCATCTTCAAAGACCCATACTTTGCTTTGTTGACGTGTTGGAACATCAAAAAATGGTATGTACGTTTCATCACCTGTTACAATTTTAGAAAGGATGCGATGGACTCCGTCATTTAGCAATTTAAGAGTTTCTTTACTGATTCTGACACGCTCCTCTTTTTGGTGCTCAGTTAGATTATGGGGAACCGAACGGCAAACTACTTTTTTCATACGTAATTCTTCATGAATGATTTTGTGTATAGCTGCGGATCCAATGTTAAGTTCCTTCTGTATCATTTGATAGGTACAGCGATTATCATCTATTAACATTTTTCGTATGGCAGACACATTATCCAGGATTACTGTCGACGGTGGCTTTCCTGTGTGTTCTTCATCCTGAAGAAAATTGCGACTAAAAATTCTAAATTCTCTAAACCATATGTATAAAGTAGCACAAGCTGGGGATTCATCACCAAATGCTAATTGCAACCGTTGAACGCATTCTTCTTGATTTAATCCTGCTTTAAAATCGTAGAAAATCATAGCGAGAAAATGTTCTCGCGTCAACTCCATTTTCTCTTTTGTTTAAAATTTATTCTACGCTAAACAAGTTGAAGTAAGTCAGTAAAAAATCGTCTTCTGAGTTAAAATACTTTGTATTTTAAAATTAAACCGTTATTTTTATTTTGTAAATTCTCGTCTGCGCATTTTCTAAAAAATTCAGAGTAACCCTCGTATTTTTATCTTGGTTATCCGAAAACATTTTATTAAAGCGCGCGTGCGATAATAATTTATATAATTAATATAAATGTAAATGAAAGATGCTAGACTAGAGCAAGGTTTTCTGTTATTAAGAAAAAACGAAGGATGTCTTATCAATGATGGTAAGATTCGGTAAAACATTCTATATTTTTGTGAAAAACACTCAGTAGGTGCAGGTAAAAATTGCTGCATAACAAATCTGTTTTGGTAAATAATATATCTGCATTTTTATTTATGGGAGGCTGTTTTCATAAATTGAAAACTCACTACAGATTTCATATAAGCCTTTTGGCGATTTTCTGTCTGATGGACTTTTTGGTGAGTTTTTCCATTTTTGCTGGTAACTGAAATTTATAGTTGCTTTATCATGAACGAAAATTTTTACTACATTTTAAGGAGATTTTCTATTTATTCCTATTCTAACCAAGCAAATGTGAAAATACTTTACGTATATATATACAAATATAAGTAACACTTCATATATTTTCTAAAATTATTACAAAAATAATTTTTTTATAAACTCCACTATGACAGGTGTTTTCCCGTTATAAGAAAACGCATTGAACAAAAATTCCCGTAAATCGCGCTCGTGTGACCTACTATAACGCATTATGTATGCATAATTCGCGTTTAACTTTTCCTGACAGAAGTGGTTTAAATAGAATATTCCGGAAAAATTATGCTACAAAATATGTGCTTTTTATTCAAATCAAATTTAGAAAATTTTAAATAAAACACTTATGCATATATAACTAAAAAACAGTTAATTTCAAATAAATCTAAAAACTGTTTTATTACATGTTTATTCTCTGTCATAACGTTCCACTGACATCTTTTTTTTAAATGATTGTTCAAAGGTTACACTTTTCGCATTTTTGTTATTTGCTTTATTTAAGAGAATATTTTCTCGTTCCTTTATATTAATAAAAAATTTTACTAATGATTGATTTTTTGTTTTCAGTTTTACATTTTTTCCTGCATTCATACATACTGTGCAAGACAATGTTGAAGATTTATTTTGAAATCAATAGATCATTGATTTCAGAGAAAAATCTCAATTCGTAATAAGTATAACCAATTTTGTTTGAACAGATTTACTATTTTATTCAGGTTATCTATACATAAATTTTCATCTACTTTGTCAATAATTTGCATTCAGCTTTCTTCAGCATTATTTATAGTATTTGCAACAGATGTATCAGCTAATTTTCTAAGCTTTTTCTCATCTAAATCTTCAGCGTTATTTATTAATTCATGCAGTCAAATCCTACTCCACACCAACTAGTTTTCTAATATTTATTTCAAGTTCAATATTTATACTTGAAAAATCTAACAAATTGCTTGCAAAATGATTTCAGTCCAAATATTTTTCCAGCAGGCGTTTTTTTAGGGAAAAACACATTATTTACGAGGGACAAGGAAAACGCGTTATGAGAGTACCGTGTTACACGGGGAATTACTGTATTATCAACCACCTTCCAGAACTTTTAATCAGCATTAATTTATTTATTAGAATATTTACGCTGATTTTATTATTTTTTTAATAAATAGGGTTTTCTATATGACATCTGTTGCCAAAATGGGTAGTAAACCAGAAGGATATCTGTTTTTTTTTACAAATAATAATCGATATTAAAATTAACGAATAAATTTCATTAGTTGAACAGAAGCAAGCAAACGTATACGCGTTGTACTAAAATGTCAGTTTGGTTGAAATTGCATCAATCCTTGTGAAATAATTCCATCACAGCGCTGACAGCGCCATCTGTAAACAAGAGATATTTAGTTGATGATTTGTATCGAATGTGAAAACACGATTATTTAACTCTTTTACAACAATGAAATGAATTTTTAAGAAGGATATCATACTCTTAAAGGCATTTGAGATGGAATTAGAGCCAAAAGACATACAGACGGCTACTTTTTATTGATATTGTATTTTAATGATTTTTTTTCCAACGGTGGGCACTTGGGTGACGAACCCTATGCCGTAACAAAGCCAGAAACTGCTACTCATTTATCGTTACCTTGCGGGCATCTGTGAACCAAGTCTCGGAGAGCAGGAGCGTTGCTCACGCCATACCACCACAAACCAAACGTGTTTATAGAGTGGGCCACATTCATACATCATCACCGAAGAAAGGACAGGGAAACACAAAGTGAATCGATAAAAAAAGGAAAATCTATGCCCGGGCCGGGATTCAAACCCGGCACCCACTGCTCAGGAACACTAACCACTCAGCCATTGGTCGGCTTATTTTAATAATTTAATAGACTTTCAAGTGCTGTGATAAAGATAGTTTTGCACATTAATTGTCACTTAAGACTTTTTTGAATGAGCTTAGATCATTTTCAATGGGACATCTTCATTGTGAATTAAAGTTTCTCTATTATACTTCAGAGAATTAGAATTCCTTAACTTTAGATGGGCAACTAAATGTTTGAAACTTATCTGTTGATTACTATACATACCCGGAAGTTTGTATCTAAGATATGTTTGGCGCGTGTTCTGCATTCTTAATGAAAGAAAGTGAGCCGTCACGCAATTATAATTAAAAAAGACTTGATTACTACTTAACAGGCGACGTTGTACGTGCTCTTTTCGACCTGCTTGTCTGCGAAATTCAAATTCTGTGACGCTAGTGTCATACGTGATTGAGTTCCGTCAACGGATGACAGTACATTTCCGCCAGGTAATGTGGTACTTTGGAACACTGTTTCTTCTCGTTTTCTTGTTTTGAAGGAATCATCTCAAATAACTAAGAGAAATCAGAATATTCGCCATGATTATGAATCTTCTCAAGTTTTATGGCGGAAGTTGGAAGGAGATTGTAAACAATAAATGAAAGAGAATAAGATATTCTACTAAAATATGTAATATTTATCAACTATTTGCTTGTAGAACTTCTTAAGATTCATAACAAACATAAAAGAAAATAAAAAAGAATCAAAATAAGGATATAAGAGGGCATTTTTCTTTTCACTTTCTTCTGAACTTAATGTAATTCTTCTTTTATTTTCTTCTATGCTCATTTCTATATTTATAGATATAGAAAAATAATAATTTTATATAGGAATCATAATAAATATAAAATCAAATAAGAAATTTTAAGAATTACTTTTAGCTAAGAAGAAAATAAGAACTTTTAAAAGTGATTATAAAAGTAGAAATAAGCAATTTTAATGATCACAATATAAACTTAGAAATTTTAGTT
Source organism: Latrodectus elegans (assembly GCA_030067965.1). Classification (NCBI taxonomy): domain Eukaryota; kingdom Metazoa; phylum Arthropoda; class Arachnida; order Araneae; family Theridiidae; genus Latrodectus; species Latrodectus elegans. Next base: position 33,987,830 of record CM057820.1, on the reverse strand, counting down.
AGCAGAAAATGAGAATTTTTAGGAATTAAAAATAGAAGAAATTAAGAATCATAATAAACACAGAAGGAAATAATTTCTTAATAATTATTTTGTGGATAAAAGAAAACAAAAATAATCAAAATTATTTTTGAATCAATTTTTAAAAATGAGTGTTTTCGCAGAAAAAAAAATTAATTAAGAAATTCTCGTAAATCATAATTTAAATGTATCATTGACTAATAAAAATTGTTTTCTTTTTAACTTTTTCTATGATTATAAAATGCAATTTAAAGAAAATGTTGTATTTTTAAAAATTCAATTAAAATACAGTTTCCCAAAATAGATTTCCTGATTTATAATTAATTTTTTACTTTATATAAAACCAGTTTTATGTTCATGTAACCAAAGTCTTGGAAAAGCAGAGCAAGTCTGTTACAGAATGCACTATTTCAAATTTTTTATGAAAAACTCTTCAAAATAAACATTTTGATAGAAAGATTATACAGTAAAATTTGGAAACAGAAATAAAAATTTTTAATTTCCTTCTTTGTTTAGTGATCAAATATTTTTCAAATTAATTTTATATCAAAAGAAATATAACTAGTATTTTTGTAATAGATATAATAATAAAAGAAAGAACTAGAAGAAAGTTCCCGGCAGTCATAAAATTTGCATGCATTTATGGAATGGAGTTACCTTAGATTAAGTAATGCTTATTTCAAAACAGCAAATTGTCAAAGTATAAACCAGAACAGAAATATAATAACAAAACATTTAACTTTAATCTCAAGTAATCTAACATATTTTTATCATTATATACAAAGACCACAAACTTTAAAAAATCTTAGCAATTTGAATGAAACCCGATTTATGATGAAATTTCGTGGCTAGATATGTTTAATGCATTGATTGTGATAAGAATATAGCATGCAATTATATTTTATTGATTAATTGATGTAATAAGTAAATGTAGTGCACGTATTATTACAGCAAATACATATTATTCTTGAAATTTATTTTTATGTGAATCAAAATGAGTGTGTAGAAATTTATAAAGACTTCCCGTATTTAAATATATAAAATTTTCTCTCGTGTCATGAATTTTCTCAACAAAAATTAATAATTCATACAGAAATTGATTATCGCCCTACAAAAAAATTGGATAAAAATTAGTGCATTCTATTTCTTCCTGTGACACATGGAATATTTATATTACTTTGACATATGATTTTAGTGAAAGTTGGCAGTGATTCTTCTTTTTTAATTTTCAATTGCAGCTTTCACTTCAAGTAAAAAAAATGTTTCCTAATTCCATTAATTCCATCCAGTCAAAACCATTTAAACCATGTTTTAGGAAAAAAATTAGAATAAATTTCTGTCCATTTAATAAACACTTCCCGTCAAATCCATCTTCCAGCTCTTAAATTGATATATGAAACATTCTTCAAACTGCTCACAGCAAACATAGGATTAGAATGGAATGTTTTATGAAATTAGAATAAATTTTATATTTTAAACCATTACAACTAATCAAATTCAATGAAATTGCTGCAATTTTCAGTATATTTTACAATATACTGGAAATTGTAGCAAAAGTTTTGCAAATAGTTCTCTTGCAAATATCTAATCCAAATAATTCAAGTTTCCAATTAAATATCTTCCAGGTAGCGTTAGTTTAAGCAATTTTGTATATAATCTTGCTCTGAAAAAGTATTTTAATCTTCAATTATTTTTTTTGTTTAATAATAATTATTTAAATTAAAAATAATTGGTGATAACTTTAGAAATTTAAAGTTATTTACAAATTGATTTTCCGTTAAAGGAAACTTGAATATTTTCAACATTCAATTTTATTTTTTGGTGCAAAAACTTGGTTATTTTCATTCATGCACTCAACTTATATGATTTGGCTATATTTTCAACTCTCAAACTTACTAAAGCGTAAAAATTTGAAATTTAAATTTTGAACACGGAAGTTTTCGTTAAACATAAAAGTCTAGAGAAAAAATGTAAATCAATCTAAATATTTACGGTTATCTAAAAACTTTCACAAATTGAAAGTTTTTTAAAATTTATTACACTTTTTTTCTAAAAAATTATTATAAATTTACTTTTATTTTACATAAAAATATTACATTATTTCTATAATAAATGTAATGCATTTAGTTTGATTATTTAGAGGAATTAAGTTGGCATTTTTTATAGTTTTTACATAAAGTTAACTGTATGTGATAAAACAAAATTTGTAGATACTGCTATTGTATATATATATATATATATAAAGTTATGCCTCTGTATATATCTATGTCGGGGTGGGTGCATGAGATTTTTCTGGGTTTGCTCTCTTATAACAAGTGAGTATGGCCAATTATTAATGAAAATTATTTTGCGAAAGGAGCGTCACGCAGTAGATATTAAAATGTTTTAAAAATAGACTGATAAATCTATTTTATAAAACAGGTCCACTTCAAGACAAATATACAGGGTGACAACTTTATCCTGTTGACAAAAAATATTGTATTAAAGTAAAAATAAGCAATCTATTTTCATAAAACTAATTTACTTAAGTCATTTGTTACTTAGATACAACATATTTAAATATTTTAAAATTGGCCACTCTAGGCATCAATAAAGAATCGTAAACGTCGCGTAAAATTTTCTGCAATGGGCCGCAGTTCATCAGGCGTTAATTTAACTCGATCCTTCTTAAGAGTAGCCTTTAGGCATTCCAAACTTCGATGTGGCTTAGAGCATACTCTTGATTGCAGATTTAGACCAAACACCCTATTCCATTGGGCTTAAATCAGGTGAATAGGAAGGCCATATTCCCTCAGGTATGAAATTTGGAAGATTTGCTTGACACCAGTCTTATGCTGCTTTTGCTCTATGAGAAGGGACAGAATCTTGTTGAAGAGTCCAGATGATATTTCTAAAATGTTTTTGGCCCCAAGGCAGTAAAATCAACTGTAAAATATTATTGCAGTATATGGTATTGTTCATTTTTACGCTTTGATCTGTGAACCAAAGGAATTTTTCCAGATTGACAAATGCCTCCCCAAACCATAACTGACTGTGGTTTTTGCTGACATTCTACTCTTGTGGAAGTGCCAAGATGATCAGATGAGCAGTAACGGTCATTTTGTCGATTATAGGATTGTTCAATTGTGAAAAGTTGAACAATGCTATAATCCGAGAAGATAAAATGCTCCTTTTGCGGACTTTTGAAGGAGAGTTCAACATCTTTGCAATCGTGTTCGCTTATTTTGCTCAGTTAGTTTCTGTACTTTTCAAAGTTTATGTAGCTTAAGTCCAAGTTCTTCTTTTGCAATTTATCTATAACTGATGCTCTATTATTCCCTATTTTTTTTTTTTTAGCTATTTTACTCATTGAGTTTCTATGATATTGGTTAACTGATATTGGTTTTGCGAATTTCATTTGTATTCACAGTTCTTTTTTTTAGTTTTCGGAGTATATCACCGTCATAACCAAGCTCCAAGAATCATTTTATAGTACGTGATACCGTTTTTCTGTGGATATTCAGCTTTCTGGCAATGTGAATTAGCTTTAATCCAGCCTCAAATAAAGCAATTATTTGTCGTCTTTGGTTTGGCATATTATTTCAAACAAGGAAATAAAAACTACCTATTTGTTTTACTATCATTAAGACCTCTTAAGCTAATGAAATTATTATAAAATGTGGGGGTCATGAATTAAACTAATCAAAAGCAGTACAATTTTGTCAACAGTATAAAAAGTTTTTTTTGTCACCCTGTATAAATCTATTTTATTCAAAATATTTTGATACTGCGTAATGGAAAAATATTTTGAATAAAATAAATTGCCTTATAATGCATGAAGATCTTCTATCTCATTAAGTCATATCTTATTTCATCAATGTATATAAGGATTTTTATAAAGTTAACTTCATTAATTTTATTTTTATTCATAGAATGTATCATTTCATTTCCAAAATTGGCCTTGAAGATTCGGAAACGTTACAGTTAAGTTATTTTTTATGATTTTTTTTTAGCTTGAATGGGGAATAATGTTTTATGAAATGCATAGTCTTTAGCAATAAAAACAGATATGTTAAAACATTTTTGAACAGATATACAAATGAATAAAATTTTAGATTTCAAATTTAATTACATACACATTACTTTATATAAAAAAGTTAATTATTTAAATTTACTTTGTGATTTTAATTTAAGAAATAATTTTAACAATAAAAGTTTAAATATAGGAGAGAAACATAATGAAACTCTATTTTACACTTTGGAAAAACATGAAGTCTTGAGAAAAAAGAACATAACAATTTGCTGTACTACAAGCTCAAAGTTAATTTATTTAATTAACTAAAAAAATTTTCTAATAAGCTAAAAAAAACTTATTGTTGTTTTTAATCGTTAATTTGTGACTAGGAAATAGATTTCAGTTAAATTTTATGGATAGGTATTCTCATGGAATGCTAGGAGAAGAAAAATAAAATATTCGAATATACAAAAGATTCTATTTAAACTTCCAATCATCTTCTACCTAAATGAGGTTTGAAACCAGTAATCAAGAAATAAATTAGAGCAATTAAAGTATTTTTGAAGTCTATAAAAAAGATTTATATTATATGTATCAAAACAAAATTAAATCCTGTTTGCAAATTGGCATCAAAAATCAAATTCAGACCAAAATAGTATTTTTATTTTTCTATATCTAAAATTCATATCAGAAAAAAATCGAGGAAATTATGTATATCTTAAAAATTATTATAAAATTTTCTACAGATTATCCACCAATTTAATATTTATAATTTATGCTTACAAGAAAAGAAATGTGTATTAAATTTCTAGTCTCTAAAAATAAAGATTAAAAAAGGTATTTACATTCACATTCATTGGTATACAAAAAATTATATTTGTGGTATAGCATCGAGGATCGAGAAATTTAACATTTGCTGATTTTTTTTTGTTTTAATTTTAAATGTTGATCTCAAATAAATTTAAGCTACACCAAACAATATAAAAGAAATAATAAATTTGTTAAATACAATCTAAAAGAAAATAATAAATTTACGAATATTCCTTCATTTGACCCATACACTGCGGTCAATTACTGACTTAAAATCTCAAGTATCTACTTAATTCCTCAGAACATTTTTTTTTACTTTAAAGAACCCCATAGCACACTCAATAAAATGCTACCGATTATTTTAAGAAGAAATAGAGTTGAATACTTCAAATCGTTATGAAGTTTACATATATACGCCAATGATAGACAAATTCGTCTATTTTTATTGATATAATGTTTATTGCAAACTAAAAAATAATTTCTCCCATCACGTCAATGAATAACACAAATTTTTAAATTATTTGTTTCTAACAAAGGTACAAGAAATAATCAAGGATTATATTTTCTGGATAAATTTTGTTAACAATCAGTCTCAACAGTAAGAAGTTTTTTTCTTGATCTTTAAATTCAAAACACGTCGGCCAACTTGTCTAGTGATCAGCGTGCTTGACTACGGATAGGGAGGTCCTGGGTTCGAATCCCGGTTCAGGCATGGATGTACTTTCTCTCTCTCTCTCTATCCTGTCTTTGTCCTTTCCTTGTGTGTGTGAATGAAGTATGAATGATGCCTACCCTGTAAATGGGTCCCTATGGTATGTGTGAGGGTGCAGTGGTGGCCCATCCCCTATAGTGCACCCGGCGCAACGCCTTGGCGGCTAAGAGGTCACTGTGTCAGGCCGGTTCCTTGGTATCAGGGAACAATAGATTAATAGACTCTGTTGCAGTTGTAACTGTCTACAATCTGCCATTGGAAAAAAAATCCAAAACACTTATGAAACCACAATAATATTTCATATTAATTTCTAAATTTCATGGAAAATCCATTTATATATAATTTATATCAACCTTAATAAAAGTAATATTTTTAACAAAACTCACACATATTCATCTTTCAGTTTCGGTTTATAAAAATTTTTTTGTCAGGAAGTAATTCCAAAACGAATCTCTCCTTTGAATCTTTTAAATACTTTTGTCTCAGTTAAAAACATTATATATATATATATATATACATATATATATATATATATATATATATATATATATATATATATATATATATATATATATATATATATATATATATATATATATATATGGATGTATAAAGATTAAAAAGAATACGATAAAAGTAACTAAATATATCACTAGTTATATTTCTATATTAATAACATGTTTTTCTATATTTCAATTTTCAGTAGTACTTTCAAAGCAATACGTTTTATTGAAAACATATTTTTGTCCATTTATTTCAGTACATATTTGAGTATTATTGATTACATAATAATATGATCAAAATTCATTTTATTGTAATAAATTATATTAAATAATAAATCAAAATTTAGTTTGATGATTGTTTGACAAAATATTCGGGTAAATCTCAGAGAATTGAAAGAAAAATACTATTATTTCCTAAAAGAACAAAGCTTCAGTGATCTCGTGCACTTCACAATTTCCGTACCAATTGGATTAAGATTGACGGCTTACGAGGTCAACGAACAAATCCTCAATCCCAGACATTTTTGTTTAGGGGGTATGCTAAGAATTTTGTTTATGGAAAGCCTGGTCCAGACGTTGTGACCTTTCGACATCGCGTCGGGAATGTATAAGAGTCACACGACAAATATGAAAGAATGTATCGCGTGCAATTGAATAATATTTTTATATTTTGCCAATGGAGCTTTCCTAGTAAAGATTTCACGTTAAACTACATGAAATATCTCAATTTGAAGCAGTATTTTAACCAATTTCTGACGGTTGTTCCCCAACAAAATTATTCATTATATCAAATTTTTTAATATTTTGTTTGCAAAAAAGAAATAAGTTTGGATTATTTACTTTTTCAAGGTTCATCATATTTTTTCTTATTACTCTTATTATACATACATACATAATAAATATATATATATATATATATATATATATATATATATATATATATATATATATATATATATATTCTGTTGTTTGAATTTATATTTATATTTACGTTTTATTTATGTACATTTGATTTTCTTTTCCAATAAGGTTTGCTTTTTAATACATACTTTTAAGAGTAATGGTCAAAACGGTTAATATTTTAACCAATGATAACAAAATTAAAAAATAAATAAATAAATTTTGCGAATAAATAAAATAACTATTAATGAATTCCGTCAACTATTTTCCCTAATTCAATTTTGATTAGATTTTAAATTACCAATTGTCTCAGAAGAGCATTTAAATATACAATAATCAACCAAAATTTCTACAATATTTTTACCTTTTTATTAAATAATCATAAGAATTAAACTTGAAAACATTTATTAAAATATTTAAGAATTTTTATTTGAATAAAAATATTTTTCGCGTGGTTTTTTTTGTTTTTTTTTTTTTTTTTTTTTACAAATTTATGATAAGTTTAGATAAGTTTTTGTTTTATATTAAGTTTAGATAAGTTTTTGTTGTCTAAATTCCTTTCCAGGAATCCATGAAAAATTTAGCACATTATGTGATGTGCATCACAACAATAATAGAAAATCGATAAACCGGGAAGTTGTAGCAAAAGCATTTTCCTTGCGACATTTTGTCACCAATAAAGACACTATTTGGAACATCTCCAAACAGTTTTCAAGACATAAAGATTTTTCTGTATATGTGCTGGTAGACTTTTTTTTTTTAATAAAGACCTCTTATTCTTTTCACCGAAGGCTTACCTCAGTTAAACAAATTTTTCAAACTTTGAATGAAAATATCAATATAAATAAGATAGTAAAAACAATTTTTTATCGCCAGAAAAATAATACTTAAAACAATAAAATTTGTTAAAACTATAGAAGATGCTTATGAAACAAATGCTGATTTACTTTATAATGAAAAATGATGATATAATGAAATATGATTATATCATCATGAAATTTATAATGAAATATGATTATAACTTAGCTATGTTTAAAGATGAATCCTTAAACATAGCTAAGTTATAATCATAAAATTTACATGCATGTCATCAAATGTTAATATTATATATGCACATAATTATGTATACATAATTAAATCATAAATTACCTTAAACAATTAAATTTTCATTTGAATGAATCGCTTTCTGAACAAAAAAGTCACAAGTTAGGAAAGAGTTAGTGCTTGTGTATGCAAAAATCTTAAAGAAAGAACAACTATTTCCTTTTTCAACTCAAGTACATCATGAAAATTTTATTTTTAAAATTTGAATATTTCACATTTAAAAACAATGCTTAAAGAAAAACTGGCGATAAGTTTATATTACTAACGTCCCTTTCAACAAGAAAACATGACATTTCCGAGGTTTATTTAGTTTCATTCAACTGTAGTTTACTTTTTAAAATAGATAAATAACTTCAAGGCAATAATATTTATTTATAAGTTTATTTGTTTAAATGTTAAGACACCCAATTGGTCAAGCTGACCCTGACTAAAAGCGGCTTCTGTCCCCAAATAAGGAATATCTCGTATCCTTCGGAAAGTTTTTCGAACCATAATAAAAAAAAGTCCTCGATGTTTGCTTTCCTTAAAATTTCAAATTTTTGATACTTCTTGCACTTATCTATTTTCGCCAAACCTTTTCTGGCCATAAATGTCTTCTTTTTCCCAAGGCTACGATGCAAATCTTTCAGCGAAGGATAGATGCTTGATTTGAGAATCGGAGCAATACAAACACGCTCGACCTTATTCAGAAAAACAAATTTAAGGCTGCCAAATTTGGCGAGTTTCGCATTGCAGATGAACTAACGGTTTCATTTTACGATCGAATATAGTAGTGAAAATACTAACACATAACTATGAAATAGAATGGAGAGAATTTAAAAATTTTCTTATATTTTCGGAATTATTTTACTATTTTATCTCTTCTTCCATTTTTATATTAATGGAAACAATCAAAATTGGAATTAATTTGTTTAAAGATAATAGCCTTTTATCAAAATAAAAATTAAATTCTTATCTACCACAAATTATTCTACGAGAACACAATTTGAATTATAAAATTGTTTACAACCATAATTTAATATTTTAAATAAAGATGTTAACACATTGAAATAAATTTATTCTTGGAGTAAAAAACATAATCGTCAAAACTTTTACATTACCTTTGCAACTGTTTTATTTACAAGAATAAATGAGGTATTTCTAGATATAAATATTTAATTAAATGAAAGTTAATTTATTTAATTAGTTTTTAAAAACTAAATGTATGTGTCACAAAAATGTAGCTTACATTTTTCAGAAATGAAATTTATTAAAAAAAAAGTTAGTTTATTTTTCCAACCAGTAAATAATAAAATCTTTTGACATTTTCTTTTACTCCTTGAAGAATATAATTTGAGATAACGTATTAATGTATTAAGAGACATTTGGATATATCAACAATTTTTTAATTATAAAGTATATAGTTTAATTTTTTTAATGTGTATTAATTAAGTAAAATTTTTTTATTGTTTATTAACTAAAAAGTACTCACCATTAAATTTTGCAATTTTATAAATTGTAAAATGTTAGTCACAAAATTATTTTTTTATTATTCTCATATTAAGAAAGCTAAGTAATAATTTTTATGATAATAAATTATAATTTTTATGTGAAATGAGAGAAAATTACTTGATAATGAGACGGTGTCAATTAATTACTTATTAAAATACTGATAATATGTAACACTATATTAACCATACATGTTTTAAAGTTATTTTTTATAATATCTTAATAAGTGCTTAAATTAAATTTTATAACAGAGTATAACAAGAGTTTTATTTTCTGATAAATGAATTATAAAGTCAATTCAAAAACATAAATTTAACTTCCTTAAAATTAAATTAAGAAATTTAAATCTATATCTTTATAATAAATTGCGTAAAATGAAATTTAATTTAAGGAATTAATTTGGTTAAAATTATTTATTCAATTATGTTTAATTTGAAAAACGATTTCAATAAATTAACTTTAAAAATTGAAATTAAATTTCATTTTCTCTTACATCAAATTAAGTAAAAAATAAATTCACTCTAATCAAAATTGTTAAATATTTTTGCAGTTTCCTTCTCATATAACATTTTTGTAAAATGATGTTACAACAAATGTCAGTAACATTGGTTATTTATAAAAATATTCACAAATATAGTTATATATTAACTATAAAAGGGAATTTAAAATCACTTCTTTACTGCTCATTAATTAGAAAGCCCTTAACTCAATTTTTTTAAAAATTAAGATTTTTAGTTTCAGAAGAAAACTATAGTTAAAACTTTCAAGATTTAAATGTCTATCAGTTCTTAAAAATTTTAATCATATTTTCGAAAATTGATAGGCATTGAAATCTAGAAACTGTTTTTCAAATAGTTAACTTATGTTTTTATATTCTTAAGTACTTTTTAAAAATTAAACTATATAATAAATGATAAAATTCATAATTTCTTGAATTATTGTAACAGCTAGATATCTATGGAAACAAATTACAGTTTTAAATCTTAATAGTTCCTTTCTTACTAATAGATATTAGACAAAACAAAAAAGAAAAAAAAACTGACAGTTTTACAATGAATTTAGTTATTTACTATAAAAAATATTTAGACTTATGATAAAAAAATTCTTTACATTAATTGTGGTACATTTCTGAATGAATGATCTTATAAATAGTTTTATATAGTGGAATAAAAGTGTATTAAGAAATAATTCTCTGTATTATTCGGTTAAAATATTATGTTATGTTTTAAAGTGCATGTTTTACCCTTTCGATTGTTCTATTCACTAATGCAAGTAATTCTAGGTATATTAAGTTATTTTTTTATTTTTATATTATATTAACTTTGACTAAAAATATATTGGTGTTTTATAAATTCTTTCACGGAATCAGTCGTTAAGAATAATGCAAATATACATATCTTATGTAGAGAAACAGAAAAAAATCAGAGTCTTGATTTTATGAAGAACGTTATCTGAAGTTCCAACAAAGTATAAATCATTTCTTTAATTCTCAAGATTTTTTTTGTTAAACGGAAAATTTTACGACTTGACAGCCAAATAACGCGCGTAAATATCTAGGAAGAGCTATCCGTTTGGTTGCTGCTTGGCGAGATTTGTTCCGCCGTTTGAGTTTTCAATTGGCGATCTCTGCGAAACACGGCAACCATTTTTCTAGATTGGTATTGAGTGAACTAGCTCCTAACTGTTATTTCCTCTCTGATCATCATCCCTAACACTCCTCCTTTTCCTTCGCTTCCCCGTCGTTTCTTCCAGACACGTGGTAATGTGGAAGAAAAACATTTCCCCTGTTTGAGTCACCTGGAGAATTTTAGCCAAAGCATCTTGTATTCTGTGGATTACGCGTTTCTGAAACAGTTTTAAAGATGACACTTTACCATGAATGTTTATATTTATTCGTGGAAGATGAGCAATTACTGCTCTATAATTAAAGGTGTAAAAGTGTCCTAATTTTTCAGTCATACACAACGATTTGTGTTTGGATTGTTTGTGTTATTTTTATTTAACTTAAAATGGTTAAATCTCAAGTAGAGAAAATCGCTGTGGCGACTAATGCCATTTCAAGTGAAAAACTTACGGAAGTGATTCCGGAATCGTATTCAGATGTTCCACCTAAAATTCCACCGAGAATGAAAAAGAGGGGTCCAGCTCTTCCAGAAAAGCCACCACACATGAGATCTACATCCAGCAATCCTACAACCACTAGTCAACCTGTGCGAGAACCTCTGAGACCCAAGATCCTCTCTTCCATCAATATCGAAACTAAAAGTAATGGTGGTAGAGAGGTCCTGGTAGCTGCCAGTAGTAAAAGCTCCAGAGAGAGACCCGTTGAGAAACGACAACGAGAGCCAGCAAAGCTCTTGGTACCAACCACAAAAGGTGCATTCAGTGTGAAAGATCTGTGCGTAGTTCCTTCCCAAAAGTCTGACCGTCAGAGGATAGACTTCAACAATAAAACTTCTCCAGTTCGGAAATCGAGAACGTCAGCCCCACCGATTCTGCTGATCCCTCGTAGTATGTTAGGGTGGGGTTCTGCACCCGTCTCCTACGCCCTCTGGATGCAGAGGGACGTTGCCCTCCCGAAAGGGGGTGCACCTCGCAGGGAGCCGGTGGCCAAGCAACAACAACTAGTGCCCAAGTATGAGTCATCCTCCCACACCAGGTCCGGCAGTGTCACCAGATCCGGCTCTCTGACCAGCCAGGACTCCAACAGCTCGGACAGCGGAAATGAGACCTTCCCGAAGTCGGTCCTGAAGAAGCAAAAGAAGAATTCTCAAATCTCCAGCTCGAAAGATTCCTCCAGCAATTCTCGCAAAATTGAACCGAAGAAGAACGTGACATTTAACGCCTTTGCGACTGTTCAGCTGATGGAGGAATGATTAACCTCAATGGATAATTTGTGTGACGCGTATTGTTCTCATCTGTTTTGTACACTCAGTTATCCATGACTCTCAAGTCCCATTCCTTCAACTGCTAAGTGACAAGAGAATGATTTGGAATGAAGGGATGCCTGTAATTTGTTTGTAATTTCAGAAGAAAAACGTGATACAATAGTGTACATAAAAAAAACTGAAATAACAGAATATAAAGTACTGGTTACTGTGTTTTATTGTTCTGTGTACCGTTAAAGTAAGAGAAACAAGTTTCCTACAAAGATTGCATTAGTATCTTGAACAAAAATTTAAATTTATGTTTGTCTACTTCTAAGTATAATGATTTTTGTTAGAAACAGGTTAATGCTTTTTTATTAGAAAATTTAGAATCATTTCAATTTCCAAGTAAATTTTTATTTGTAATAAAATGGATGTTTTTTAAAGGTAAGATCTTTTTCCTATATTCATGTGAAGTGCACGATTCACATTCTTTGGTGTAATAAAATTGTTAATAGAGAAGAAGATGAATAAAACATACTAAAAAATTTGTAAAATAAATCAAATAAAACTAAAATGTAAAAAAATTGTTGCAATTTCTTATAGTGTTTCTAGATTATAAATAATATTAAAAACTGTTTTTTTTTAATAAAATTTAATTAAATGTGTTATTTTAATAATTTGAGTAAAACAAGTATGTATTTGCATTAAAAACAATTAATTATGTTAACACATGAAAAAAATTAAATTAAATACCTTTACTAAATAAAATATTTTCAATACTGGCAAAAATGAATTAAGAAATATAAATTTTTGAGCTTTTGGCTCTTTTTCTTGATGCTAAGATTTAATTTTATATTTTCAATAAAAATATCCTTATTTATATATCTCTTCAACGATAGTGATGATTTTCGCAATTAAAAATCTTCAATTAAAATTAATTTTATGTATATAAACATTTTTACAAGTATAATTTAATATGGATCTTTATTTTATTTAATCATATATTACAATTTAAAACTATTCATTGAAACAATTTCCAGTATTAATGATGAAACTTGTAATGGTAAATATTTCCTTATTTCTTTCTTTTAATTTTAAGTGATATCATATTCGAATCCCTTAAAACTTAATTGAAATTATTAAAATGTATTTCTTGAGAAACCTAAAAACAATTTAATAATTTTCTAATTTAAATATTAACATTTATATTATAATGAAGTTTTTTATTTAAAATCAATTTAAATAATTGAAAAAATTGTCTCAAAAATTATTTATTAATTATATACTAAATTTAATGAAAAATTTGATAAAGTTTATATATTATATGAAATCATTAAAAGTTTAAGGAAATATTTGTTTAGCTATATATTTGTAAAATTCTTTAGCTATTTCTTGAATATACTTATCAGTTTTTCCTAAACAAAAATATTGATTATTGATTATAGATTGTTGATAAAAGCATATAAATTTTAGAAATATTAAAAACAAATATAATTCAAAAAAAGTAAATTCATTGAGGAATACCTGACGTAATATTTTAATTTTAAATAAAAATATATAAAAATACCATGTGTACAACTTCAACAATAGAATGTTTAAAATTTATTGGACATAATATTTTTTATGCATAAACTATTAATTATATTTATTCATTTAATATTTATATTTAAACTCCTTATCGATATATATCAGTTTGTAATCTGAAAAGTTAGTTAGGTTTCAGTTAAAAAATATTCATACCATTTTTAAGAAAGTTTTCGAAATGTTTTTATTTTATGAAAATATTTATAAATATTTATGTTGACAGAAGCGCAGGAGTTTCCCCTTTACAGCGAAGAAAATATTATTTCCTTGTAGGGAATGATACAAACTGAGAACTTGTGTTTTTTTAAGGTGACATTTTAAAAAAATATAAAAATAAATTAGAAATATTCCATAAAAAATTGAAATAGAAGAATCATGTTCCATTAAGAATTTAGCACGATTATTTATTTTACAGAATTTAGCAAAACAAAATTCTTTAAATTTGGTTTAAATTAAGTAAATCAAAGAATTCATTAGTTTTATAAATTACTGTTCTAATGTCTTTATTATTATAAGATCAGAATAGAAAATGTTTCTATCTTAATACAAATTTCAAACTAAAATAAGATTTCATGATTTTAAAGGTTTTAAATAAAGATTACATGAGAAATGATTTTGTTTTTTATATTTAGACTTACTAATTACGTAGTCTAATGACATTTGTAATATTTCATCAATGCAGTGAAAAAATATTTACACAATTAAAATAAAACTTTTATTCGTATTTTTTTATTTAAAAGATTAATCTACATGACACATCAATTTGTACGAAAAAAGAAGCTTTCTAATATTCCGAAATTTTCTTTTAAAAATATATTGCACATGCTGATAAATGTCACTTTTCATTTAATAAACTTTGAAGTATATTTTAAATGTATAAAATTTATTTTTATAATTCCTGAAATCATTCACAGCATATTTGTATAAAATTAAATTTCAGAAATTTATGCCATAAAACTAATGTCATGAATTATTTTTTAAATTTATTTTAAAATAGCGATGAAACTTACAAATGAAAAATAATAAAACAAAGGAAATTTTAAATTAATTAACAATGTCTATTTTATAAAAACTTAAATTAGGAATTTTTACATAACGTAAAATTGAACAATTTATTTCTTTGTTTTTTTTTCTGGATTCAATGTACTTTATTTATTAATTAACGGATAGATTGTTTAAAAATAGATAATTTTTATCAATGAGTTATTATTTTGAAAAATATTTTTCTTATGTGTTTGTATTATTTTAATGTTGTTTATTAACTTCTTTCTTATTTAAAAAAGACTTACTTCAAAGAGTGAAATGGTTTTCTTCTTGTAAAATCTTCTCACACTCTCTCTTAATTTTTAATAATAGGTTAATTTTATGGCCATTTTTCAAAATTAATGAAATTTTTATAAAAAAAATAAAAACGATTAATTTTTTAAAAAATATGTAAACTTTATTATATTTTTCAGTAAATGTATGTTTAGCTTATAGTGAAAAATAATTACTATACAAATATATATAAAATAATCACTATATAAGTAATATAACTGAAAATTAATCTTTACTACAAATAAATATTTTTTTTATTTACAAATATGCAAAAAGAAAATTTATATTATTGCTACATTTGCATGAATTGAAAAAATGATTTTTAAATCATTAAAAAAATTTCTGTTTTGACAGACACTGAGAAAATACACAATTACTCTATAATTTTGCATAAGTTATTTAAATGTCATGACAAATATATACTTTATCACCCATGAATTATTATTAAATAATACAAAATATCAATGGATAATAAAAACGTTCGTTATTAATTAATATCAAAACGTTCATGCTTATGATAGTAGTAAACGAACAGCAGCTTAAAAAACAGTTTCAGTAATATATACTATTTTTAGATTTTCTTTAATAATATCATCAATAAAAAAGTTGTTGAACTTCGGCTCATCTAATATGATTAAAAGGTTGTCAATCGGGAAATTTATTCTCAAAAATGATTTTGTTTACAAATTCTCGAGTTATTTTTCTCATCGTTAAGCTAAGCTGCGGTTCCATCCAAATACCTGGAAATCGAAAGCTTATTTCAATATCAAATGTAAGGGAAATAAGTAAATAAAATGTGGATTAAAATATAAATAAAATCTTTGACTTAGATACTGAGAGAAGTCTTAAGAAATTGCTTCATCTTAAATTCATTTAATGAGTACAACAAACTTTTTATCCAATGAATTAAATATTGCTAATTACTGTTTTATCGTAGTTGTATGATGGTGCGTATGTGAGGTGGTTTCATTATTTTAAATTTTTTCTATAACTTAAAAAATATATTGTTAAAAGAATAATTTATTGGTTGTAAAATTACATTATTAAACATTTAAATATGGTTAATCAGTTTAATTAAGGATTCGCCGAAATTATTCAGTATGAAAAGTTTTTTGAAATATCAGTAAAATTCTTGTGAGGAAATTTCATAGAAAACAAATCTGGATCATGGTTATGCAATACAATTCAACACAAGATGATTAATTGAAATTTTAAATTAATATATGATTAGTTGATTTATCACAATATAATCATATATTGGTCTCGAGAGTTAATTCGACCTGGATTAAAATTTGAAATGAAATCCAAATCACTGCAAGTAAATACATCTGCCAAAGGAATTGAACCTATGAACATCTAAATATAAAAACCAGAGTGCTAAATAACCCTTCACTTGACAGCCTGATTGAATCTCATGTAAAATAATTGTGTTTCTTAAGTTGAATTTGGCTGTAAATTGTTAGCCAATTGTAAATGGGCATTTTAGTAAGAAAATTATTACTCACGTCTTAAATTACATGAAGTAAAATATTTGAATTTGTATTTATTTTTTTGGCAAGCATTATGAAGAAAATGAAAAACATTAATTATGCTATACAATAATAATGAATAATTAAATATATTATAAAAAATCTATTAAATCGATTTAATTAAATCTCCAAATGCAATTTTATTATGTTGTCAGCATTTCTTCCAAATGACTTCGAAATTCAAATATTTATATTCCAGATAAAACAGGTAATTAGAAGCTAACATATGATTAATTTTTAAGCCAATTTTCTCTTCAATAGATGAAAACATACAATAACAGCCAGTTGCTTATTTGCATAAATGTAATTTATCTTATCTTTCAAGGGAGATCCACTGTTACTTCAGCATTTACCGAAATTTATTGTTTGGAATCAGACGTTTTACTTATTATTTTAACAATTTTTAGTTATACTCTTCCAAGAAATGTGCAGTATAAATTTATTATTTCTGTATAAAGAAAACACAGGAAAATAATTTTTCCCCTTTATTATAAATATATTTATAATAACAAAAAAATTCTTTTTAACTATCAGAGTGTTCTTTAAAATAGCTTAATACGTACATGAAAATTTCAAATTTTCTCTATACCTGCATTCGAATTATTAAAGCATACAGAGATATTGCTTTATATATATGACCAGAAATAATTAATATTTACAATATATTTTAATTTTGGAGAAAATATGAATTATGTGAAAAATCCATTAAATTATCAAGCCGATGATAATTTGAAGCCAGCCACCTTAAAACTAATTTTATGCAGCATAGCATTTCTTAATTATATATGTTTATATTTTTTGGTGAATTATTTCGTCATTAAACTATAGTATATCTGTAATATACATCTCTTATGTTGTTTAATTTAAAATGAGAAGTATGAAAAGAAACTTATTCCTATTGATAAAAGCTGAATTGAAATTATAATATATATATATATATATATATATATATATATATTGCAATAACAAAAATTAAATATAAGCACCTCAGAATATATATATATATATATATATATATATATATATATATATATATATATATATATATATTCTGAGGTGCTTATATTTAATTTTTGTTATTGCAAAAGATTGGAAAATTATTTTTTTCTTCATATTATCGAACTACTATCTGCTTTTCATAAAGCTCTTTTGTATAACTTTAGCTACAAGATTTGCATAAATATAAATTTTAATTTTAGCAAATATTCATAATTTCGCTGTAACTAACTATGATATAAATTCGCACTTATATTAATCAAAGAAATAATTATCTTTAAAAATACTTATTTATAAAATGCATGTCTTTAAACTAATATATATTAAAATACATACTTTAATAAAAAATTATTTAACATTTAATAAATTTATGATATTATATATAATTCTAGTTAAACGGAAAAAATTCATTTCATAGTACCAGAAAATCTTGCAAAATTTTTGCAGCATGCAATCAAATAATCATTGTATTTATATTTCTCTTTATATATTATAAATATATGTCCCTTTATTACGAAAAAATATTTACATATCAGTTTCATTATTATAAAGTAAACATGTAGAATGTGTATATCTACAGTATATCTTAATACAACAGATCAGAAATTACAATTGATCATTATTACTGGTGAGTTAATCAATAAAGATGAAATAATAAAATTATAATTATTTTTAATGCAGTGCATATTTCTTGTTATATCTGTATTTAACATAAAAATAAAATAAAAAGCTGTTGGAGATTTTATGTGTTAATGTCTAACAATGAGCATGTAACATCTAAAATTATAAAATTCTTAAAAAATAAGAAGCATCAGAAATACATGCATTTTTACACATTCATCATGCCTTCAGAAACATCTCTTCATATTTAAATAATATTATCAAATTATTTTCAAACTATAAAGCACCCAATCTTTGTGCATAGTACTTCGGATAAATATTTAGAAAATCCAATTTGAATTATCACTTTTATTTAATGTATGAAATCAAGCCAACTTTCGCTGGTAAATGGTAGTCCTTATTAATTATGCTAATCATCATTAGTATTTGTGTGTGTAATTTTTTTAAGATTCTATGTTCTTGCACACTAAAAAATGATAAATTGCGCAATCCTTCAATTTTATCTCAATTATTCAAGTAGTTGTTGCATCCCTAATAGCGCAAATTTCAACCATCAAGAGGAAACAACACAACTTAATCAATATTGTAACGTCAAATTCATGTACAAAGGGTTCATTAAAAAAAAATAAGAAAGCTTTATTTTTTCAGAGCAATCAAGATAGAGAGAAAGAACATTCAAAAAAAATTTTTACTGGGTAAAAAATCTTTTATTAATATATTCGTAAAATTAAACGGAACACATAAATCACCGGTAAAATTATATGATAATTTATCTCATTCATGTACTACTATGTGACAATACAGGCTTGTTGGATTTTCAGATTAAGGCAGATTAAGGAAATAAATGATTCTAGAACTCTTAAAAATCTATAACTTTTTCTTAAATAATAGGAAGAGCGAATATATTTCAATTTGTTGCGATAATATTTACAAATATTTGAAAAAAATTTAATAAGTCATATTTTCCTAGAATACTAATGGTACATGGTCTTTATTACTATCATAATAACATGCCATGCTAGCCAAAACTTTTAGATTCATTTGCCTAAAATTTAACCCGGACTTTATCCTTTCACCATTATAAATTTATAATCAACAGACAGATAAACATTCTAAAAATAAGGAGAAACAAAAGTATCTTAACTAGTATTAGTCATTTCGATATATTAGTTGAATTAAATGGTATGTTGATTGGTAAACAACTAAAATAGGACATAGGAACCAAATAATTACTAGAAAGCTTATTTGTAATTTTGATGAAATTAGTGAAGGAAATAGTTTCCTCTCTGCTGTGTTCCTACAACTCAACTTCAGATATTGAATGAAAATACATTTTTAAATAATAAGTTGACAGAAAGACACTTTTGTATAAATTGAATCGAAAAGTTCTGCATAACTTACACAATTCTGGGAATCGTTTTATTAAACAGCAAAAACCTAACTGTATATTTTATTTTGAAAGATTGTACATTGAAGATTCTTGATGAATATTTAGGGTTTAGTTTTGCCAGGAATTAATTTATTGTTTCTACATTCTTACAATTAGTTCATTCATAGAAGAAATATAAATTTAAATATTTTTTATTTAAAAAAAGTAACTTTCGAGTCGGTGCCTATAAAAATACATTTTATATTTCAATATCTAATCGAAAGTAAAGTCTTTCCCTTTTTGCTAGCAAGAAGATAAAACAGCTGCATTCTCATTGTATGCATAGTAAAAATAAAACTGTTCATAGTAGCTTGTGGAATAAAATTTTTGGAAGCGTCTATTCAGTTTTTCAAAGAGGCATACCAAAACAAAGAAAACATTCTACACACATCATTTCATTTTAATTGAAAAGGTTCAATAATTGGATATTAAAATCTAAAGGAAGTGATACAATCTGAATTTCTTCTTCAAGGTGACCCATTAACACTTGGCTGGTTTCTCACTTGGAATATTAATAAAAGTCCAGTGCGTAGTGAAATTATCCCCTATAAAAACAAAATACATTTCACACGGATTTGCTTAAGTAAACTTTCAGAAACAACATCTGGAAGGAAAAGTCTATAACAGTTTAAGTATTTGTGCAGAACCGCTTATGAAGAGTAATGCTGGGTGTCGATTCCGTAATTCAATAAAAGTGCGATACAGTCTTTCAATAGTATGAAACTTAACTACAAGGAGATAATGATAATTTTCCTGAAATAAATGATAGATAGAGCACCCGATTAAGTGTGGCTTCAATTTAATTTTAAAATGGGGACAATTGTGATTGTAAAAATTGTTTCAGGGCAAGTATTGATGCATTACAAAATGCGATGATTTACAGGGCTCACTGTGAAAAAATTGTGAATTAATGGCCCCACCTTAAAAATAAAACAATGCAAAGTTGTTGAGCAGCAGTGATTTATTAACAAACACCTCCTTGCGCATAGAAATGCGAAGAATAATCTGTACAAATTTTATAGATTTTAACGCTTGCACAAACTTTTGGATTTTATACAACCTACAGAAACGAGCAACTATTTATCTAAGCATCGATATTTAATCTGCTACAATAAAAATACTTGCGCTCACCGTGACCTAGTGGTAGGACATCGCTCTTCAGAGCAGAAGGTTCTGGGTTTGTTCCCAATCATTGTTGAGCAACAGAAGATGGATGCTACCTTTTGAATGCTCATGTGTCCTGGTGGATGCTTGAGAGTATTCCTGGTTTCTTTTCTTGCTACATGGGAATACGGCCAACTATTTATGAAAAGTATATCCGGAAGGCACTATATGCATAAAATATGTAAAATATACCTTAATAAGGCTTTAGCCGTTAGACTGCTCTAATGCGGAGTCAAATCTATAAAACATATATGTTGTGCACACACACACACATATATACATAAAATATACCCTATATCAACAATATTAAGTGAAATACTAGCGTTGATTTTCTAGTGCATTGCATGGCATAACTCGTATCCGATTTGTAGAAATCGTACTTAATATGCACTTTATGTGTCATATCTTTGCGCAGAATATTATTTGATACTAAATTGCTGTTGCTCTTCATCATTATTACTAAACAGACATTTACGCTTCATATTTGTTGCAGATGGCACTGCTATATCGTCTCATATGGCATAACCTATTTATTAGACTTCAAGATTTATACGACCACAAGTGTCGGCGTTCTAAAATTGAGATGTTTAGAGAAACCTTTAAAAGTTATATCCAGTATTTTTCATTCATTTTACATAAACTAACATCAAGTTTAATTTTAAGCAATAATAGATTAAGTTTAATTTTATTTTGCTAGATTTCTTCACTTAATGACTCTTAAACTCGTGGGTAGAGAGCGCTTTAAATACATCAAAATAAATGGCTGTTGTGATAAAGTGTTTGTCATGAATATTCATATGTGACATTGATTAATCGATGTCATGCGACATCAGCCTACAAATAAGTCGTTGTTAATCAACAGCTGTTCCAAATATTTGGAAAACTTTATGAATTTCATCATCAGACAGCTCAAATGCATGCCAAAGTTTAATAAATATATTCTATTTTAATAAATGACACTGAAACGCCCAATGTCACAGAATTAATTAAACTTATTAAGATCACAATGTAATAGGAGGTTACGGTTAATAACTATAGAACTCAAAAGTAAAAATTATTAAGTAAAAATAATTTTGGTCTTGAAGCTGATTTATGTTTAAATAAAATTTATTTTGCACTAGTTACATACATAAGCAGTTCATTTTTCTTTTATTAGACGTGCATGTTTCATATAAATTTTGATTTTTCCATTTCCTTTATATACTGATTCACTTTTATAAAATATAATATAATTAAAAGATTATATAATTCAATATGAGATAAATTTTCATTTTAGAACTAAAATATAAAAATTGCATTCTAGAAGGGTTTTTTTCAAAGCAAAAATATATGGCTATTAATAATGTTCTAAAATATACCATAATACTATAATATAATAATAATATAATTACTAAATTATAGCATTAAAAATGTCTTATATTTTTATCTATTTTTTATTACTTCATGAATTGCAAAGTTAATTAAATATTATAAAGAATTATTAAACAATCTGTTTGCGATTGCAACAATGTTAAATAATAAAAATTACAGCTATGCAAATGATTATAAAAACAATTATATATATATATATGTATGTATAATATATATATATATATATATATATATATATATATATATATATATATATATATATATATATATATATATATATATATATATATATATATATATATATATATATATATATATATATATATATATATATATATAATTTTTTCATTTCCGATATTGTATGATCAAATTTCAATTTTGTTCCAACACAATTTGCAGCATCGATTTCAAAAACAATAAAAGAAATGCAATAAGAATTGTTTTAATATTTCATAAAAGAAAACATTTATATCCAGATTTAGAGAAAAATATATTACGATATTGATGTTTGATTGAATTTTTAATTCTGTAGTTACCAAAATTCGTACTTTCAATACTTATAAAACATGATTGATTTCACACATTCAGAGTTATATTGTCAATGGTGTTAAAAAATTTTGAAAATTTGTATGTTGTTGCCCCTAATAAAACACACACACACAAATGCAATCGAAATAAATATATTTTTTCTATTTTTAAGGGAAAATATCTTATTTTATCAATAAATGTCTTGTCTACTCATTTTAATTTTCAAATTAAGTATACATAATTATTTAGGAAATTATGGTAATTAAGTTACAAAAGCTATTTAATTATATGCAGGAAATTAAAACATAGTTATGATTTTGAATTTTGCTTTTAAATCTTGAAGAAACACTGGAAAACTAATAACAGATAAATATAAAATAAACAAAGTGTAATAATCTTAATTATTTATAATTGCTTAGTTAAAGAATCCTTTGCATGTGTCAAAGAAAACGATATAAAATATTTTTTATTTAATTTATACTCGCTGATTTATAACGATACAAATCAATTCTATAACGTAATGGATGTTTCCTAAAGTTTACTTTTTTGATTATATTCAATTTATGGTGTAAATCAATATTCCATGATGAATTATTTTCGAATAAGATGGACACTCGGTGAAGTAATAAGCTCCTTAAAACGTTCGTTTTTAGATTAATAAAATGGCCGAATACTATTAATTCCACAACAGTAAGATACTGAAGTTTCATGCTCACTCTTCTTACATTCAAAGACAACAGTTTTATTTGTACTGTATTTATAAATTGAAGAGGCGGATCCAGCTCAGGTCACCTGACGGAGGCTCAAAATGACGTGGCACTTGGTGATAAGCGAGTATTCCAAACCCGTTAAAGTGCAGTTCGGAATTCATCTGCACAGCTATGCATGTGTGTTCTTATTACTTATGATATTCCATACAAAGGACATATGCTATAATTTATATAGACTATATATTAAAGAATAATTTCTAGTCCGGCCGTTTTTGATATTTTTCTGTAAATATTAAAGTATGTCCTAGGAGTATGCAGTCTAGTATTGCAATGAATCAAGCGAAATGTTGATGATTTATTGTACTACATAAGTTTATAAAAGTGTCAAAAACTAAAAGCATTGATGATAATGAAACAACACCATAATAATTAATTGCCCTGCAATCAGAATAGGTCACATGCAAAAAACAAGCCTTGCATATTTATGGTCAAGACAGCAAATTTTGAGTCTTATTAAACAACAAATTTTTGCAGGAGTCAATTTGTAATACTGTATTGGAAATATCTATTTATAATTAGTGGTAATCGTTATATTGCATCTCATAAACTTGTTTTATAAATGTCTAATTTTGAAATTTTGCCCCTACACATTCTTACACACAAATAAAAGTAAAACAATATGGATGCTACTGTTTTTCTTTGTTCATAAATATTTTGAACAGTTTAAAACAAGTGATTCCTTATGTAGAAAGTTTAACTATGCAATTCCAACTGATGAACCAAATTAATGAAAATGAATGACGAAAATTAAATTTCACTTCACTCAAATTTTTCATAGAAGTACCGCAAAAATATAAATACAGATATCTTCTTCACCGTGAAATCTTCAAGAAAGTGATTCGTAAATCATGTGATTAATCCTTTACATGCTATCGCTAGAGTAAAGATTTGAGGACTTAGAAAACACTTCTATAACTCCACTAAAAGATTAATCAATGTTGATATTTTCGACAAGAGATTCAATTTATAATTTCCAAGCAATATCATTCATCAATGAATTTGGAAAAGAGATAATATTCATTATCATTCAAACATTTGTAACTCTTCTAGTAGGCATATGCATCTACTATTTTCTAAGCGAAGCAATAGAGGGTGATTTTTGCAGAAATGGCATTTTTTTATATTATGCATTCCTTGAAGCAAAATGCAATAGTCATTTTATAGTAAAGAACACACAACACACACGCTAAGTTACTTGAGATTAGCACTGCCTTACTGTTCTAAATAGAAGAGATTAAGAGCCAGGTTGTCAAACAGATTTAAATCTCAACGAGTATATTTCTGTTTATAAAAATAATATACTTGTATTCAGCTTTTTTTTTTCTCAGATAGCAACTAACCATGTTTAAGCACGAGTATAACTACTCTTAAAATAAAATAATACTTGTATTAGTTATCTTGTTGACTCAACTGGCATTCGAAAGATTCGCTCAGTGGTATTCACAATTCAACAGTTCATGGGATTGATTTCTGATTCACTCATGATTCCTAACAATGATTTGGAATCTTTTAAATTGTTGGAACTAACTGAATTGAGCTTCGTGTACAAAAAGTGATCATAAAGGGTAAATGCAAGATAGTTTGATAGTTTTCTTATCGAAATTTTGGACTGAATTACTCACCGCACTATATATCACTGCATAGTTTGTATTATGTCGTCACAAACTGATCATATCTCAAATTTAAAATATTTATTACGTACCAAAGAGATAAATCTAACTTTTTGCTCTATTTTTTAATTTACTCTATTTTTAACTACACTGAAAATCAAATTTATAATATACTGTGCGTTGATTTTTGAATATTTTCTACTTCTCCAAATTTTTCAATTTTTGAGGGAACCAATGAATATAATTTTATTTATTTTTTAAATAAAAATATGCGACGTAATAATAACTTCTGGTTTTTTACATATCTTTGGTAACAAAAATCAATAACTTTTCTTCTGTTATTAATATTTCAGATATATAAGTATAGATATAAAAATATTTTAAATCATTACTTCGTTACTTTTTAAAAACATTTAAATAAATGAAAGTATTAAAATGAAAATTAAGATTTTACAGTCAATTGTTTTTATAAATTCTATTCAATAAAATATCTTCATATTTTGTCTACATAAAATAATCTATGTTGGGATGTCTGCCAAATTTTTGCCCGGGGACGAATTGAGAACCGTTTCAGAGAACCGAAGAAAACTGATGTATGAATATTGATCATCGTCTAATTTAAAACAGCGTATGTTTCATTTCGAAATTCTGATTGCTACGTTTGTCATTAATTGAAATTATAATTAACAAATAAATTCACTGTACAGCTATTTTAATAATGAGAAATAATGATCACAAAACCTTATAAACTTTTAATTTATTAATTTATGTATGGATCTTCTTGACCTCAGCGATCTTATGTTAATAAGCTTATGACTCATACCCAATATTTATGAATTTTTGTAAGTGAAACTATTTATGTATGTCAAATAATTAATTAATAAGTTAGATATTGGATACTTTTACAAAAAATTATTCATTTAACACATAAATTGTTTACATTATAAAACCTATATTATATCAAGAGAAGTTAACAATAAAACAATAACGTTTTCAATTTTTTATTCATAAATACTGCAATGTAGTGCTTTTAAAGTACTCATTAATGAGAAGTTATATCATGAAATCACTTAGTTTTTTTTTTTTTTTTTTTTTTTTTTTGAAGAATCTTGAGGTATTTGTTATATTATTAATATTTTTATAAAAAGATATTTAATTTATTAGTTTATTTTTCGCCCATTTTATTTTAAGAAATATATACTAAACATTTAAAACAGGAGCAAGCAAAATTCTGAATGTATAGGTAAAACAATCATAATAAAAACATTTATTCTTATAAAGATAAATGTATGTACAAAATTTGGAGTATTGTCATATTTTATATATTTTAATAAAAAAATGCCATGAACAGAAAGGGATATTTTTTTATATGATCAAAATCAGTTCGGAGAAAAACCATTTATTCTCCGTGTAAATAAAATATGCGGTTACAAATTTTACTTACTTATTAAAGAATTGAATGATGTGATGCAAGCAAATTAGTTGAAGAAAGGTAATAGATATTAAATTTTTAAATAGGTAGGCAAAATAATAGGCACAAGTGCCGTATAATCCAGGATGCCAAATTCCGAGATTGGCTATTTTTTGGTGGATTTTCTTATGTATCTGGCAACTTCATTTTTATTACGTCATATATATATAGAGACTTAAGAGAGTTATGCAGAAAATTCTATTTTGGTAACCTTAGTATTTACGTGATCGCGCACGTCATGATACGTCATCTTGGCAACATTTCTTCATCGCCAAAAAATTTCAGAATTTGGAATCGTGGATTATACGGCATGTATGCCAAATAATATTTGTAAGATTGCTACTAAGCAGTCATGAGTTTCATTTCAGATCACAATTTAGAAAATTCACATTATCGAGATCCAAGACTTGCGAAGAAAAATGGGTAGAAAATTATATATATAATTTCACTGACACAAAGAAATGAATATGCTTTGACAAATTTTCAATGTTACTTCATCAAATATCTTAAGTAGTTTCCCGCTATTGTCGATACACCAATTATAGTCTGCGAATCTTAGAAAATACAATTGTTTTTATCGAATTATCTCAAATATCCTTCCAGTTTATCTTTCGAGATTTCCGAGTGCTTTATAAAGACATTGCACTAAAGAACTATTATAAAACTTGTTAGCATTGTCATTTTTCATTTCTAAGCAGCCAAGTCTGCAAAGTTTGGAAGAACTATTTCCCTCATTATAATTGGAAATGAGACCTCTTTGTGTTGCCATTCACCCTTAAAAAATTAATCAATAAGCTATATTATGGATGTTTTGTAGGATTTTCAAGGTTGCTTACTCAACTAGAAAAGTGATGAGGCTGCTTTAATACAGCAAATCAGCTTTTCCAATTGACTAGCTACTTAAATGCTTATGCTGGAAATTTCTGTGAAATTGGCAGGAAATAAGTGAGAGAGAGAAATTAAGTTTTGTAAAAAGACTTTATATAAAAGTACCATATTCGTTATTGAATCTGTATTTGTATCATTAAATTATATAATGAAAGCATTCTGTTTTACATTCTTTTTTCAGTATAAAAGATTATTAATCTTTTTATAATTAAAAAATGATGGCAAATTTTTAAAAGTCTTATGAGTATTTTTCAACATGTTCAAAATCCGTAAGATGGAAATTATAATTAAAAAGATATTATTAAGGCGAGAGTTCTTAGAAAGATGAAACTATTAAGATAGAATATAAAGTAATAAAAAGGTGCTACAATAATAAATGATTATCAGCCAATAAATTTCTCTCATTTGTTTCGGATTTTTGAAAATTCTTTTCAACTGAGCTTACAATCAAAAAAATAATACATTTAGAAAAAATAGATTTAAAGTCAATTCCTTTAATTACTACTTTACATTAAACTATTCAAATAAGAAAGACTTTTTCTTATTATAAGTAAAATTTTAACTATGCTTTAAATAAAAGTTATTAGGGGATATACTATTAGTTACTTCTATATGATATTTATAAAAGATGTATAGATAAGTATTTTATAATTTAATACTGTATTGAAATAAAGATAAGAAATTTTGAATGAAATGCTAAAAAAAAAACATTTTATTAATGCAAATCACTTCAATAAAGTAAATATATCTGCTTCACAAAAAAAAAAGTTTTTACTAGATTCCATGGGGAAAAAGACTTAATTATTTTTTTTAATAATGTTGAAAAAAACAGGTATTTTTTTCTTAGATTTAAATGGCAGTCAAAAACGGTTAATACTTTTTAATTTCTAATCGTTCGTAGATGAAATTCAATGTTGTTTAAATTAGCATCGTTAAATACTTTATAATAAAGAATAAAAAAAGAGGGAAGTCTTAAGCAAAAATTCAGAAAATAAATTTTCATAAATCTAAGGATTTATAAAA
The DNA here is from genome assembly GCA_030067965.1 of Latrodectus elegans. Taxonomy (NCBI): domain Eukaryota; kingdom Metazoa; phylum Arthropoda; class Arachnida; order Araneae; family Theridiidae; genus Latrodectus; species Latrodectus elegans. The sequence goes on along the minus strand of CM057820.1, from coordinate 33,959,130 downwards.
TAATTACTTTGAATTTTTATATTTTATTGGTTAAAAAATATCAGAATAGTGGTTGAAATCTTATTAATCTTTATTTTCGTGAACGCTAATTGAGAGTCATATTCAAAATAACTGTTAAATAGATTATAGACTGTTAGATAGAATATTTCTGCCCTTTCTAGTACTCCAAATGTCGGGCATCATAGAACAAAAGAACTTTATTTTAGATGAACAATATTTTGGGATATGAAAATATTGCTCCAAAAATGAAATTAAGAAACAACTCACAATTAACTTTTAAATACTAATTTATTTAACATAATTGAAAAATAATTTCAACAAACATTTATTTGTTGAAATTATTTTTCAATTATGTTAAATAAATTCAAAACTCCTTCCTCTAGGCTGAGTAAAAAATGTACTACTTAAGTTAATAGGGACGCCCATCTATTCTTGATGATTTTAATACAAGGAATAAGATATACATTTTAGTAAAAATAATGTACTGCGGAGAAAGATTATACATTATTCTATCAAGGAAATACGTAAACACAAACATAATTACACAGAAAACAAGTATTGATCATGTTTGATGAAGTTGATTACTCAAATTTAATTGCCGAATATTCTTTTTTAAAAACAGTGCTTTGTGAGTGCAATTTAAACTTAATAGAATTAAAAATAAAATTAAAAAAAAACGTTATGTGCCGATTCTTCTCTTGTTTTTTCTCCAGTATTAATCAGTTGTTTGTTATTTTAACCAGGTTAAGAATGTCAATTTTTTCTGATAAAATAAATTTGCGCAGATATCTTCATATAGGATTAGATACACACACACAAACAAGTTTAAATTTTCAACAACAAAACACTTATAGAGGTTCATTTGTTAATACTTAAGAAAAGCTTCGTTTTGTTTGTGTATGGTATAATATTAATAACCAATTTTATTAGTACATTTTTAATTTAAAAAAGGAATTTTTATCATCATAATTTTATAAAATATATATGCATATTAAAATGAAGAGAAAAAGAAATTAGAATTGCACGTGTGTATATACTTCTGGTAAATAATATTTCTATTTATGGATTTAGTTTTAATAGGTCTAAGAAGGTCTGCTGGAATGTATAGAAAACGCGTAAGCAAATGTCATGTTTTCCATCCTCAGTTGTCTTCTTCTTGAAGTGAAAGTATGTAATAATGTGATGTAGCCATTATCTCAACTGGTAAGAAAGAGACAACCACTTTATGGTCAATAAAACATCAAAATTGAATTACAAAACTAAAAACATAAATTGAAATAGTTCTTACCAATTTAAATTAACCATAAAGTGGATGTTTTGTCTTCTCTTTTTCATTTTGCTTTATCCTCTGTTCTGTTTCCAGCGTGTTCAATTTTGGAAACAATATCGTTAAACATTTGAAAATTAATTATTAAGAACAGGTAATTTTTATGATTTTGAAAACTTATGCAAACGGAAAACGTTTTACTTTCTTAATTTTCTTATTACTGGTAAGAATCATGAATAGATTTTTTCTCATGGCCGACGACACTCAGACATTCAATAACAAATTTCGTCTTGTTTACTGTCGCTCGAAGAATACGATTGCCAGGCAGTCAGCAAATTTGTCGATAAGTTGAATTTACGAAGTCGTTTCTATGTGATGTGACGTAGATGAAAAATTATCTGATGTCATACATATTTTAAACTAATAAGAATTTTAATAATGTGGGGTATTCATGATATTAACTGGAATGAAAGAAACAACCACTTTATAGTAAAAATCTTTAATAAAACGGCTTTAATAAAAATTTTAAGAATAAAGTTAATGTTTTGTTAATGTCACACACATATATAAGTTCGTTGTATAAAACAAGTATATTAGAGCAACAGGAAAGCATTTATATATTTTGGTGTCTACATTTAGTACATTTGGAAATGAAGGTTCATCTAGTATAGTAAGATTCATACATGGCTATCAGGTGTACCTTAAACTTAAAAGGTTCGGATATTCGCCCATCACCAAGTGCCTCGTAATTTTGAACCATGCTTAGATGACGAGGTCCTGTCTGAGTTGCAACTCCCTTTTCAACATTCACACCACAACAGCTGAAGGACTTTGGAAACCACAGATTAACGTGGGCACGTCTCCAATCCATGGAGCGCCAGCAAACCCAATGACCAGAATGTGGTCACCCTTCCAATCAAAGGTGCTTCTCTTTGCTGGTTTTAATGGGAAGTGTTGTAATTTTATAGTGCAGACAGAATTGCATTGAGGTCAAAATTCTTTTCAAGAAGGACATACGAGAAAGTCGTTATCTAAAAAAGTCCAATATAGTATATCTGTTATACAAAAAATGTTAATGAATCACAAGTGATGTGCCAACGAAATTATTTCAAAGCAGCATAATATTTGATTTTTCAGAACACATAATATTATTCGTGAACAATTGCATATACACAGCCTGACTACCGATGCAAATTTTAGGGTAGACACACCTTACTGAGTTATGCAAATGATGTGAAATGTGTAGCTCTACAACGCAAGTAGGATAAGATAAAAGGTGAGAAACCGATAGAGTGCGCAATATTTGCTTCGTTATTGCTACTTTGAAAATAACCGTTGAAAGTTAATAATAACCGATAGAGTGCGCAAAAGACACATGTAATTGCAAATAATACCCGACAATCGTCGACGAAGTCAATTCTATCAGACGAGTTTTCGAAGGGCAGGATGATTGGACTGAGAAGCCATGTTGATCCTTACGTAAAATCGCAGTTGACATTCACTTGGATGCATTCACAGTAGACTAGCGTTGGCGAAGATAACCATCTTCAACACAGCCATCTTCAGAAGATAACCATCTTCACCAGGAACAAGAAAACGTGGAACGTTTGCGGGGTGCCATTGCAGAAAGAGTGACGTCAGCATGGTGGATCGACGCGTCCGATGGGAGGCGGTGCACAACCCACAAAGCATGTTTACCGAAATTTTGCAGCATGTACAATACACCCTGGATGCTCCCATATAGAGCAGAAAAAAATTTGCGGTCAATTTGTTGCCAGTGGCATGTGCTCATGGCGTCCTTTAAGAAGGTTATTGACGAAACAGCGTAGACGCCAACATCTGGTATGGTGCAGGATTATAGAGATGTGGACAATTGATTGGCACGTGATCGTACTCTCAGATGAGTTACTCTTCTGTTTCTTCAGTGACAGTCACCGCATACGAACGTGGCGTCGTCGGAAAGAAAATTCCAACCCTGAAACAATTATGGAACCACCACTGACAACACATCATCATCATTTGGATGTCATTGGGTATGAAGTCAAGTCACATCTAGTTCGTATTCATGGAACAATGACAGCCTAACGTTACGTGGATAATGTGCTGTGGCCGATGATATTCATCTAAATTCAGGGGGTGCCCAAATACCCTTTACTCGCAGGATATCACACTACCGTAGGATAACGCCATGACCCATCAGCTAACATGCCTTACCAAGTGTACAGATGCTTCCCCGGCCACCATGCTCGCCAGATCTCTCACCAATTGAATTCGTTTGGGACATAATTGGACGCCATTTGCATTGTCACTGCTTTGTACAGATGATATACTTTGGTAAATGGATGACAGGGAATGTAAAGCCATTCCTCAGGACGCCACCCATATTCTCATTGATTCCGTGCCTAGGCATGTTGCCATCACCATCACAGCATCTACATCCTATTGATATACAACATCTACATCCTACATCTACAACCTACTGACCCGACACTATTCTTACTCTGTAATATGCATATCATTTGGAAATACCTATCACTTATTGTTCGCTTCTGTCTCTCTCTGTTTGCGAAGTTTCTTCACTTTCTAACAACTCCTTCTTGTTGTTGCATTTTCAATGTAGGGCAGTGTATGAAAAAAACAGTTTTTGCCATCGAGTTCACTATAATTTAACTGAGCACCCAAAAGATCAAAATACCAGATTTGGAGATTCAATAAAGAAAGTCATCGCATTACTTCTTAACTGTAACGGGTGGTGAAACGCTCATATTGTTTCTTGGCACTTCAACATGCCAATAAATAATGGATCTTTAAATATAATCCCACGCTCATCATGGTGAACAGACAACGTGCTACACAAAATAATGTTTGTTGTCTTCTTCAGAAGTATTGGACTTGTTAAAGTCATGGAGTAAGGAGGAGGAATTGCTAAAGCCATGGAGTAAGGAGGACAAGAGACAGTCTTAACAAACTGGTACACTACTCAATGTATTCCAGAAATTCTTTAAGAAATGACTTTAAGGGAAACCATAAGGTATCATGACCAGGCATCTTTTTTATTTAGTAAGATTGACAATTTGGTTTCTTGAGTAAGAACATATCAAAGTGGTAGAATACCATCATACTTATTAGATCTTGCTACATGTGATTTTTGATTACATATTAATATTTAAAATAAGATATTTGTACATCGTTTTTATTCTGAAAGTATATTTTTATGGTTAAAAACTTAGAACATGAAATAGTGTATTTAGAAAGGGCAAATTCAGTTAATAATCTATAAAATTTAGGAAAAATTTACTGGTACCTCCATTTTAGCCAAAAATAAATATAGTGATATAATTGTTATTACTTTAAAGTTGTGAAATCAGAAATTATAGTTCAACATGCGTGCAAAATATAATTATAGCGAGCAACTGTTTTAAAAATTTAAATACTCCTATTGACAAATGATATTGAAAATCTTAAATCAATTTGAAATAAAATACCAACATATGTCACATTTTAATAAAGTTTTCAAAAATGTAAAACGCATGAATTTTTATACATAAGACATAAATAGAAATATTGGCTTAATGTTTTATACTAGTCTCCATCCTGCGTTAAGTATTTAATACGTTAGTAGTGTGTGCTGTAAATTATGGCCATTTCAAAAAATTCAAGTAACTCAAAATGAGGCATTCTGTTACTATTTCAACATAGTATTTTAAAAATTAGACTAACATGCATAACCTACAAGCAACTAACATTCTTGGTTTCCTTTTTCAGATATGTAGATTAGATTATCTTAAGCTTCCAGAAAAATAGATAATGAAGTAAATTCCTGGACCGCCATTTCTGACAAAGTAAGGGGAGAGCTAAAAGAAATGGATTAAAAACAGGCCAAATATTAAAACACTGCAACTAGTTGCTTTGTTTCATAAAACAAAGCAAATTAGCAGATATCGAGAGAGAAATCAACCTAGATTTCAAGTCGAATAAATAGATTTCATTTATATTGATGTTACTGTTGCTATATTATTTCTTCTACATTTTCACCTTTCTATCCAATCCAGTAATTGAATTACTTATGATGAATTAATTAAATTTGCTATTTCAGATTTTATAATAAATTTTCCAATTTATATTTCAGGCAAACTTATCCTACAGGAGACAGAACTTTGTTTTATTGCGCGATATTCTAAGCTTTCTCAATAGTTGAATAAGCCCTTTTAAGATAAAAAAAAAACTGCCAAAATTGAAAGATTATAATTGAGCCATTAAATTGCCCTAGCCCTCCCAAGAAATTGTGGTATATGAAAAAATATCCAGTGAAAAAAAACTTAGAAAGAAAAGGCATGATAACAAACATAAATCCAAATTTAACTTTACACATTTGCTCATCTTCCAGAAGACAGATCTCGGTTCAAATACCCTTTATTTCGAGCATTTTTCTAAGCAAAACAATGAAAATGTAAATAAGTGAAAATTCATTTATTTTATTATTTTTTTAATAAAAACTTAAAATATAGTGGATTATTTTATTATATTAATTCTCAGTAGCTTTAGAAAATTGAGGCGCGGCGCTTTAATAGTTTCACTTAAGTAAAATGACATTGTCCGATTGTACAACACTTAATACTTATATATATATATATATATATATATATATATATATATATATATATAACCCAATATCAATATAAAACATCAAAATGTAAGGATTATAAATTTCTTTATTTCTAATTATTTTCCGACGTTCTTCTAAGAAGGTATATGATCCACCTAACATTGCATCAGTTACTAATTTTGAAATATTGATGACAATAACGAATTTATTCATCAATATATATATATCTATATATCTATATCTATATATATATATATATATATATATATATATATATATGTGTGTGTGTGTGTGTGTGTGTGTGTGTGTGTGTGTGTGTGTGTGTGTGTGTGTTGTGTTTACATTCATTATTTGGCACTGTTTTTAACGATACTGAAATGTTAGATGATTAAATTAAAGATATTTTATGCGTTGATAATTTATACACAATTTTCAGGTGAGGAATAGAAACAATAATTTTATGAAAGTATTTAAATTCATGGCATATACTAAAAAAACAAGAATTATTGAATTTTTAATGATTTCGTGTTTTATAAAAACCACTTTTCAATTATTTATAGGATAAAAAAAAATTTGAAGTTATAAGGTAAAAACAGCACCAGTTTCATAAATATGTCTTTGACATCACATTTTACACCCTTTGTTTTGAAATACCAACCCATTTATGGTGTAAATCTTTGCTTTCATTTCAAAAATAGCAACAGTGGCACCGAGTTGAAGTTTTAAGACTGTATTTTATTTATTAAGCCGTTTTAGGCCATTTTTTTATGACGCAGAACACCTGCGAAGATGAACGTCGTCACATTAAACTGATTTTTCTCTTCAGGCTAGAGGCGTATAAATTTTGTCTTCTCAAAACATCGTGATTTCAAAAAATATCGACACAAGTATTTTGTTACATATAATATTTCATTGATAAATTATTGGACATTTTGAAAAAAATTGCAGGCCATTAAAAAAACAATAAAAAAACATGCAATCATTTTTCTTATGATAAAAATGCTCTGAATTTACCAAAAAAAGTAATTTTAAAATAAACTTTTATTATTTTCTCCAAATAGATTCACATATTTATAATGTGTAATAAAACGTGTCATTCCAGCGATTTTATATAAAAAAAAGTCAAAACGCCATTTATATTTTTGATAGCTATTTTATAGCGGGGAGAAATGTTTCAGAATCTAAAATTATCATTAAATCTTTGTTATATCTATTTTAGGAATAATTTTTTTCACTTTACGGTTAAAATAATTTCTAATTAATAATACATCGTTAGGAATTTTAATACAATATTTTATTAAATAATAATAACGATAAAAAAATTTTTTAATCACATATTTTATTTAACGAAAATTTAAATTAAATTTATGAATTTATGATTTGACAATTATAAGAATATAAAAATTAATATAATAAGAAAATAGAAGTATATGCGAAAGGAAAACTTTTCAGCCGATGAAAAAAACAATTGAACAAAATCTCAACAAAATTAATTATTTGATGTTTCTAAATGCATGAAAATTGTTATAAACTTATAAATTATATAATAGGACAAACAAATTTTTATTTGTTTTTTTTAATATCCTTTTAGATGGTTAGAGTGGAACACGTGAACTCTTCGACTAACAGTCAATCAATCAATCAATCAATCAATTGGGCAATATAGTAATCACATTCATTCTCAAATATTTTCTATACATACTTCGATAGTAATTAAAATATGAATTTATTTTTCACGTTTTTCTTAAAAATTGTTTCGCATTTATTAACTGCATTTGAGTTTTCGCATTTTTTTGTGCTTAAAATTAAAATAAAAAGCTATGACTTACATATCATAATATTAAAATATTGCTTACAATTAAATTAATTTCATAAGTAAATGAAAAATAAAATCAAAGAAAAAAATTTTTTTTAACATTCTTCATTTTGTTAGAACTAAAATAATTGAAATTGAATATTTTTTTAAAAAAATTTATTATATCTGTAAAAGTAGAGAACATTTCTGAGTGCTAAAATATAAACTTAGGAATGTTTTCCATCGTATTTGCGATTCTGTTTTCAATATTCAAGATTTAAAACAATGTTCTCTTTTAATATATAGAAAAATTAAATATTTCTTAACATTTTTTACATCAGTGACACGTTAATGATGTTAATTTACAAAACAAAGTACTATATTTTTATGTTTAATAATCTAATAGGGATTGCGGAGTATTCTTAAGATTCAAAATAATTTTTCGATACTAACCTATCAAAATTGCTACAGAGTGAAAAATAATATTAGTCGAATGCTAAAGTTTAAAAAAAAACTACTGAAGTTATTTATTTTTATTTAATTTTCAATTATCAAAATTTATATCTCTAAATTTACCTTTATAATTGATCTTTGGGGTTCGCTAAGCATTGTATTACCATATTTCAAGAATTGGGTTTCAAAATGTGAAATATTTGACAGAACCTATTTCACCAACAACGATTTAAAGGAATTTCTTCCTTATGAACTGAATATTTAATTAGAAAATAAAGTTTTTCTGACCTATTGGACATTTTCGCCTGTTTTATACGATGTCCACTTAACCCCAATAAGGAAGAATACTTAGAAATCGTTTCTTATTCTCATCTCAAAAAGAAACTTGCTACGAAGCACTCACACATTTAAAGTTGTGTGAGAATTAGGTTAACGTAATCAAATAAGAATTACTTAGAATGCCTGATTTAAATATCTAAGAAATTTTAGATACTTAAGTCTGATGTTCAAAAATATTGAAGGACTTGTATCATATAAAAATAAGTATCATATTTGCATTTATAGGGATTTTCCATTAACAAAACATTCATATTTGGAGTTATTCAACTTCTTCTTTGGATTATAAAGTTTAAATTTTATAATTAAGATTATTTCTTTAATTAAATTTTAAATCTCACAATTTTAAAGATGATATGAATTAATAATTTTAAGTGCACAAGAACATTGCACTTATGATTATTTTAACTTTTCTTAAATTAGAGAGAAGTTATAGTTGTATTTTTGAAACAAATATATGCTTCCATTAAGTCATTTTAAATGTAGGGAAAATAGATACAATAAATTTAACCAATTCCATTTTAGTGTGATCTTCAATTTTTGAATAATTTCAGTTTCAGAAAAAAGTAATATTTAAAGAGAGAATTTGAATTATTTCAATGTAAAGAAGATTAATGCAAACAATTCAAAAAAATCCATTTCTCTCTGAGCTTTAAATTTTGAGTCACTTCAATTTTATTAAAAGTAATATTTTGAGAAATAATTTGAGTTATTTGAAATCACATCAAAAAATAACCCAAAAGAAGTTTTTAAAACATTTTGATTGAAATATAAAGAGCAAAAGGAATAAAATATGATAGGTTTCCTTCGCATTTACGATAGAATGCAACTTACAAGAGAATAATTATTTATATTAATTAAAATTTAAATATTGATATAAATTAAAAAATAATAAATATGACAAAGCATTTTAAATATTATTTGGGATTTATTAATTATAAGGGGATAATTTTCTTGGATAAAACAAATCATTTTAAACAAATTTAATTAATTAAAGTGAATTGAATTTGTTGTATAATGATACTCTATGTTGCTTTTTGTTCTATTCAAGGTGTCTTATTACATTTTTATCTGTTTAAATTAACATTTTTTTCTTTCATTTCATTAGCTTATCTTTTTTAATTAAATTGAGGGTGTTTAAAAACTTTTAATTAGTCGTAAAAATATAAGGGCTCAGAAACTGATGCCTTAAAATACATTTCCTTTACTAACCCATCTATTACTGTCATCAAAATTCCTTAGTTAAATGTGATTGTTTAAATTTCTAGTTGAAATGATTTCAAATTTTATTCAATACGACTTACTTATTTTTTTATTAACAGAATAAAATACTGAACATTTTTACTGAATGCATAAAATTAATTCATTGAAGAAAATAATTATTTTCCCAAAATAAAAATATCACATAAGATCTTATTTCTTTGGAACATTTTTGTCTGTCTCAATTTGTCATTTTACAAACTTATTTATGTTTGGATTCAAATTTATAGGTTTTCTTTTCCTTGAAATTTATATTTATATTTCTTTAATATTACGTATATTTCTTTTAATTTTAAGACATTTGTGTCCTTTTTTTCAGCTTTTTTTTGTCATAGTTATTTTCTAATTTTAGTTATTGTCTTTTCTTTATAAATATTTTCTAATTTTATATCATAATTTTAAATACTTATACATTTTTGTGACTTTAAAATTCTGCACATTATTTTCATCATGTCATTTTGTAGCATTTGTCTGCATTTTGCAATGAAATATGCTGCACAGAAAATTCAGTGAGCATTAAGTGAAAAGCGTTCAAATGATATTCTATGCAATATTTTGTCTATTTTCATCTAAATCTAGAAACAGAGTTTCTGATAATAAATTTTGCTCATTAAAATATTTAATGAAAAAATATGTTAAATTAGAGAAATTATAATATTTATCTGCATATCTACTGTAGTAAAAATTGTTATATAAGTAAAATAATTAAATTTGTTGAACTTTACCTATTCAAAAGTAAATAATTTGAAAATCAAATGATCTCGAATAATTTATTTTCATTTTTATTATTATATTCTAATTTTAATTCTGTAAAGAAGTATAGACAATTTTCAATACCTTTGAATTTTTTGCCTATCACATATTAATTATATATATATATATATATATATATATATATATATATATATATATATATATATATATATATATATATATATATATATATATATATATATATATATATATATATATATATATATATATATATATATATATGTATGTATGTATGTATATAGATAGATAGATAAAAATAAAACCAAAAATTATAATTCATTACGTTATCAATTGTAAAAAGAACATTGCTTAATTAAGCTTTACTGTTCAATTTTCTCACACAAATGAATGTAAAAGATTAATTTAACTTTGTGATGATCTTCAAGCCATTGGTTCTTATAGTTTATTATGATGCAGTTTCGTAAACTATAAAGAACGCTAAATAAGCTATAAAATTTTGAGTTGTTCCTCCTTATGTACTAAAATTGCAAATCTGTAATATCTCATCTTCTGACAGATACAGTTTTCCTCGTCCATCTCTCATCGTCCGAGCGATGGCCGATCCATTGAGAGAGGGTGTATTGATGTCATTTTGGAGATCAACCTCAATACACACCACCTGAAGGAGATTTCCATGACTCGTTTCCAATCGAGGCTGCACCTGTGTCAAAGATAATTGGCGAACCTTGGCGATTTCTTTTCATCATGCTGGAGTGGTAGGGGAAATTTGTGATCTTTTCAAAGGATTTTTATGACATAGTTTATGATAGATCGCATATATTTCCGCTTAGACTTCATTGATTTGACATAAAATTTTAATTAGATTATAAAATTTTAAATTAGATTTTGGAATTGTGTCCGGATATAATTGATCAGATTGAAAGCAAAACATAAAATTAGCGTATTGAATTAATATTAAATGAAATAAAAATGGAAAACATCTTTTGCTCATTCAATAAGAATCTAATATGCTAATTTTTATAAATTATCTTTAAGCAAAAGGAAAAAGCGATACGATTTGTAGAGTAACTATTTCGTATTTTATCTGAAATGTTTTGCTCAAATCTAAGTCTAAATGTTGAGACGAAATTGCAGAGAATGTAACACATGAATAATCAATAATTATAATGTGACAACGAACATAACTAATGGAAATTGAAATCTTTAATATCAATTTGGTATTAAGTTCCTTAATAATTCACGGTTATTTGTTTAAAATAAAGAGATTTTGACAAGAATAATTTTTAAGTACTTATAACCTTTTTTCAAATATAAATAATATGCAAAAATTATTAAAAGAAAACAAATAGAATTTAAGAATAATTAACAGTAAAATATTATTAAAGGACGTAAATTTAAGATGTTAAAAATTTTAAATGTTAGATTTGTGAAAAGAAATTAATGAATAAACTATCTTCTTAAAATTTACCAAATAGTATGTTTGCTAACTACACTTATGTTTGTACCTGAGTATTAATTCTATCGTATAATTTAATGTGAATTTCAACCACCTGTTTGAAATGACAGTCTTCCCTCAACTGTTCAATTGAAGGCATAAACACTAGCTATTCAGTACTAGCTCGGTTCCCAAAGAATAGATTTCTTTTTTACATGCATAAAAATAGGACTACTAAATGCATACTTTTATTAAAAAAAATAAATACTGATAAAATTAAAATACATAATTTCAATTCTCCTGATTTAAACTTCCCATAATTTTTTAAATATTAATTAATGAATTAAGATTTTTAGACCCATTTCCACCTGAAAAGTCTTTTGACGACATTTATCAGAATGTAACTATTATGTACATAAATATCTTGATTGATTTATACTAACTAATCTTTGTTGATACGATTGTTAATGAATATATTTCTAATTCGCAAAGTAAAATCAATTAAAATCGGAAATAAATATACAATTTTGATTCCCTCACAATTCAATAAGAGATAAATATTTCAGTTTCAACTCCACAAACCACATTTTGTCAAAGGGATTTAAAACAGTTTTTGAAATTTCTGTCAGGTAACACGTGAATAAGGCTTAATACACCTGTATTTATTATATTAAAACTATTTTCTTTCTGATAATAGTAATTCTTATTGGCCTTTACTAAGATGCACATGGTACTCATTAGTTTAGTAAAGATTTTGATGCATCCAGTTCTATGATTAAAAAATAACTTAAAATTTTATACAAGCATAAAACTGGAAGGATAGTCTAATTATACGAAAATAAATTAAATCAGCAAGTATAAATAAAATGTGAGATTATAAAATATGACAAACTAATAAAACAAAATGCGATAAAAGTCAAAAAAGGAATTATATTTCAGAAACTTAAAAAATCAAATTAATATTTAGAGTTTCATTTTTCATTTATTAAATTGTTTTAAATATTTCCTTTATGAATTTATTCACTTTAGAAATATTTATTGCATTAACTCAAAATCAGTTTGAAAATTGAAATTTTAAGCCTTTTTTGCCTCTATATATGGTTCAATTTTATCAACAGAGAAAAGGAATAAAATAGAAAAATCTATTTTTTTAGTGTTTGTTAACCGAAAATATTAATTTGTCAATTAAAAATACCATTCGTAAACAGTGAAGTTTATAAAAAATAAAGAAAAGGGGAAGAAGAATATTGTTCTAAAAATAACATTTATATAATACATTGATGTATTATATTGCTAAATTAGTAACTGAACATAGAAAACAAAGCAATATAAAAAATTCACTGCAATGAACTAAACAATGAAATAAATTTTACTTTAGAGACGCAAACACTTTGAACATTTTGACAAACATTTTTAAAAAAATTTAAATCTTACAAAACTTGATGATAAAAGGATGCTATTGTAGGCATCAATACCATTTGGCGACTTTAATGCCTGCACTGGTGAATTGGAATGGCGCCAAAATTTTTACCATAAAGCAAATTTCATGGTTTCGCAACCATGAAAAGTCTCTAATGAATGTAATAATAAGGAAATGTTTTGCTTTTGTTCAAAGAAGAACTTTAATTGAAATAGTTTTTTTCTCTTCTTGTTGAGATTAAAGAAGAGTTCACAAAATATCACAGAACTATTCTTATGTGTGAGAAAACTATACCACCCACAAAGCAAGAAGAATTTAAACATATTTTTGAGCATTAAGAAGAAATTATTAGTTCTAATTCACGGTTTGGAACATTAAATGTTTATTTTTAATAGACCATAAAATGCTTATTAGGTTGCATTAGTTGTTATAAACCATGTAATTTAATTGATTGTTGTTTTAGCTGCAATGCACGTTGTTGCGTTGCTATGAAATTAATATTCAGTTGTTTTGATCTTTGGAAAATAATACAGCTAACTAAATATAATAATAATATTTTAAATTCTGGAAATTATCTTATGCATATAAAAAGTAATCTTAACCGTGGCAATTAAGGAATATTTTTATACATAATTATAGTATCTCAGCATCAAGTACAAAGTATATTTTTTGCAGGTATACGAATTATAGAATTAAAAAAATTAATATATGACGAAAAATCAATAAACACAATTAATTAAATTTACTCTGTTTCTTTGATGAACTACGGGAAAATATCTCATTATTATGAACAATTTTTAAATCAAGTTCAAGCTATTCTTTTAAAATAACACATCACATTGAAAAATTGTGATAATATAAATCACAATTTTTCAATGTGATGTGTTATTTTAGCATGATTAGCATTTGATTTATATTGTGATAATATCATCAACAATATGAATCAAATGCTTTTAAATTATTTATCTTGAACTATTTAGTTAAAAATTAAATTTAATCAATTTTTAAAACTATATTTTTTACGTTTGTTTCTGATAAAGAAATTTTCAATAAAATTTCAGCAATATTCATATATAAAATTTTAGCAATAATTCATATAATCAATTTATAATTTTATTAAATCTTGAATTACTATATGAAGACAGTAATTAATAATTTCAACAAGTATTAATACTTATATTACTGTTTACATATTCATAATCATAATTATGATTTAATCAGAGGTTATTGTATGAAAATAATTTCAAATTATTATTTTCACATGGTAATTCATAATTGGCATTGATTATGGATAATAAATGTTATTTAATCAAAATAAAAATTTACTTATTTAATAAATCCTGAAAGTAATTGATTCTTCAGTAATATTTTTAAATGATATTTTATATACAAAGGTTGTTCAATGTACGTTCCTTAATTTTATATTTTTATAAGAAAAGAATTTTTTCATGATATTCGATTAGCTTAGCTTAAAGTTATTTCGGTATTCTGATTGAAGTTTTCTTACTTAAGACTGACCAAGGTAGCAAGACAGTCTTCAGTTGCTAACTAAATATTCCAAAAATAAGAGTTCAGGTCAGTATAAGATTACAATATAAGAGGCTTTATTTAAGGGGATTAAATTTTGCACGAATATGTGCGACCATATACTGCAACACACCATAAAGCTGTTTTATCGACCCTTGGACAGTTTCTTTGCACTAAGCCATTGTTTCAGAAGTTATTGTTTGTCTTTATGACTTTGAAGATGGTCTTCCTTGAGCAATTCTTTTAATGGTATTATGTATCACGCAAATTAATATAACTGTTGAGTCTTCTATTTTCTTCTTCACAATATGGTTATAATTCTTATCCTTAAAATAGAATCAAAATTACATCGCAAAATGGCTTTTAAAATCAATTGTAAAATTCTAACGACATGCTATATTGATATTTAGTAGATTTTTATATTTATTGTTTGAAACATTTAAAATTTTAAATGAATTTGATATTTTGCTGTGATCTTTTTTTAATTTTTGTAATTAAATATTTATGAATTTAAAGTACCTTTGGTTATAGTAAATACTTTAACTAATAATTTGTTTCAAATGTTATTTTTTTTAAAAAAAAATATTAAGATTACTATGAAAATTTAAGAGAATTAAAAAATCTAAGCGATTTCTTTATAATTAAAAAAAAACAACTTTGAGATTTATCATTATTACACATTCTAAACTGTCTTCATAGTTAAAAAAAATTATAAATTTTTTGGAAACTGGAAATATATTTTAATTTTTGGTTTGACTCTTAACATTATTTTATTTACATTGATAAATATTTCTTTATATTATATTATAGTAAAAATGATTATTCGTGATAATTACCAATTGTTCGTAAAAATGATTTTAGAGCAATATTTTAAATTTTAAATTTTAAATTTTAATTATTTTTTAGTATAAATATTCCTTAAATCATTAAATGTACACTGTTAATTAGTGTAATTACTTCACTTTGCACGTTATAATAATGTTTTGTTATTTAAGAATTCGATGTTTCTGTATATATATATATATATATATATATATATATATATATATATATATATATATATATATATATATATATATATATATATATATATATGTATATATATATATATAATATATATATATACATATATATATATATATATATATATATATATACACACACACAGATATATATATATATATATATATATATATATATAGTAGCCGTTAATTTATTATATTTTTCATGAGACTTTCAAATTTTCATTGTTTTATCCTAATTCTTTTTAATTCATTTATAAAGTTTCTAATAATTTGTTTAATTTTTTTGTAGTTATTCGTATATTTTAAAATTTTTGTACTTAGTAATCAAGCATTCAATTTTCTCGGATATAGTTACGTAATTCACCTTTAACGAATGTGCAAAAAAATATGTGCACATGAAACATAATCGGTAATTTTGATAATCTAATCGTTACAGCAAGAGCTTATAGACAATGACATTTCAACCTGATCACTGACACAACTAACCCCAAGCTTTCATCTCATGACTAAAAAAAAAAATTACAGTGTTATTTAATTTTTTTCGAGTTAGAAAGGTGTGAACGTCTTCCAAAAATAAAGGTAAATCGACACGAACTAAAAACAAGAATCATACCCAAAGGGTGCAATTACTGGTGACAATTCCGATTCTGACCCTCAACATCACTGACACCGATATTGCCCAAGCGGCCGCCCGGCATTGAGTGGACGTCACTCAATAACTGAAGCTGACTCTTGCCATACGCCAAAAATCTACCAAAAAGTTTTAATTACTGGCTACGGACTGTGTTTTTTTTTAATTATTTTTTATCATGAATCAAATTGACCTATTTAGTACAGAACGGGTTTTTAAAGGAAAGCACGTGCGCTGTCCCTTCGTCCACCTCAGTGGAGAGGGTCAAGGAAAAAGACTCCGTTATTTGTGCTGTCCGAATCCTTCATCACCGGGAAGATCCGATCAGGTGGAAAAAAAATTTTTGTTGAAAAAATAAAATAAACCAAAAAGAGGTTTATTAGATTTTATTTTCATAGCTTATTGGGGAAGGTGAATCAAAGCAGATAAGCTGAATGTGATTTATTGCTAATCGAATAAATCAAATTTGGTTACTTTAAATCATTCAGGTGATTCATTACGAATCTAAATTTATTGATCAACTCAAACATTTTTGTTTTATATATATTTTTACACATATTAACGCAAATATTTTGAGTTTAGATATTTTTTTCCATAACACTAAATAAAAATATGAAATCTGTAAAGTATATATGAGTTAACAATATTTAAGATCATATTATTGTTTTATAGTTATTAATATGTATGTACTTAGGAATAATAATAAGTTATCTAAAGAGGATTGAAAAAATATGCTTTCCTACTAAAAATAATTTCCGATCCAAAAGTTATCAAAGTCCCAAATTACAACGATAGTCTGCTTCTTAAAATTTTAAATATATAGTATAATCTCTTTATCAATTGTATATTTTTACAAAATTTACAAAAGTAATAAACTTAAACTTTTTGTTTAATTTTCAAAGGAGCTTCTTCGCCGAAATTTTTTGCTAAAAGATGAAACGTATTTTTCCCGTCATATTTCCGTTTTGGCACTTAAATTAAAAAAAAAAACTGCTAATTGATTTTAATGTGAATGATTATCATAAATAACTATTAGGCAGAATTTCAATTTTGATTCTTTTCAAAATTTAAAATCTTTACTTTTAAAAATATGACTAATTTTAACAGTAAAGTTTTTTTTTCCAAAACTTGCTGAACTTGAACTATTTCTTCCACATTTTCCAGAATTCAAACGAAGGTTATTTATTTCAAGTTACTATATCATGTTATTTTCCCCATTTTAACTTTACACATTTTCATTAGAAAATTAAAATGCGGCTGAAGTAAAATTAGTTAGACAGTATGATATTACATTTTAATTGAGTTGAAAGGATATTCATAAAAAATAATAAATTTCCCTTATTATTACTCCAAACATTTTATTGCATCAAGTTAAAAATAATAAAAGAAATAATTTTATTATATATTATAATATTATTGAAAAAAATTAAATAATTAATGCGTTAAATTAATTCAATGGTTAAATATTAAATATAAATTTAAATAATTTATGTCATTGTCTTTAGGATTTTATTATATAGGACCACTTGAAACACAATATTCTGCTACTTAAAATAAAATTTAATCAAAAGATACGTACAACATTTCCTAAATTAATATCGTGCTAGTAAACAATAAAAGCATGAACATTCAGAGACGTGATAGTATCGGCGGTTAATTTAATTACAGACAGTATTATAGATTGCACCACAGTCTCTCAGATAATCCCTACTAAATTGTCATTTGCATTTTTGGCGATTTAAAGATTAAAATTTCAACCCTTAATTTTGTAATATGAATGATAGTTCAGTTCAACTGCTTGAAATACAGTTAAAAAACTGTACTTAACTTTCGGGGAAAAATTATACAGAAAAATAAAAATTTTCACTACTTTTTAATATCGGTATATTCACTATTTTCTTTAACTATCGTCTAATATGGGGTATTTTAAACCAATAAGGTAAAACAAATGAAATCGGGTGGGAAGGTTTAAAACTTTATTTAGTTAAAAAGTTATTAAGTAATATAAACAGGATGTTTTTCAAACAATTTTCAATGCATCTCTGATCAGCAGCGTATAAAGAAAACTAAAAACACATTCCTTGCCATTTGGAAAACATAATTATTTGTCAAAATTGAAAGAATAGTAAGCGTCATTATTTTTTCTTAAAAATGAATATTATGCTGCCGGAATATGGGAGAAAAGACGACACATGGTTTTGACATAATTTTTGTCTACCCAAAGCAGTTATGCATACGACAATTTTAAAAGATGGAAAAAAACCATCCACATCCGTTCTTGAAGTGAGCAGAGTTCCTGAATTCTAATACGATGCAATTTAAGTTCTATTTTCCACTGCATTCAAATCAGTATTAAGAACAATTTAAATTAAAAGAGCTGTAGTTAAAATTTCGAAATTATACATAGCCTATGTCTTAAGGCAGCAGGAGATCAGCATCCATATAATCCTTACAAGTTCCACACGACTTTTCTTATATAAATCTGAAGCAAAAATTCAGCCGACAAACAAAATAATGATTTTATTTACAAAAGTATTTGAATCTGCTGTCAGAAATGTGCTTGGAACAATCGACGCATGTTTAAAGTATCATATATTTAATGTTTTATGTGAAAATTTGCTGTTCATAAATATATAAGTTTTTGATGGAATATTTAACTAATATATTTGTAAATCTTGAGAACACATAGACAAGTGTCACACATCTGTATGTTAAATAATTAAGATAATACCTGCTTTTATATGCATACAGAAATTGACTACAAGTTGGGATCAAATGATTTTTTAAATTCACCACATATTACTGCATTCCGATAAGATTATGAATAAATAATTGGAAGCATATCTTTGTTCCAAAGGTGGAAATTTGGAAAATTCTCAAGCACTCACACCGACAGATATCCAACTAGAATGAAGAAATGAAATACTGATTTTCCATCACTTAATTAAAATTGGTATTGAATTTAGAATCTTTTATTCTAAAAAGCGTGGGACCATCATTAAATTACAAATGATATTTTCCTAAAAATCTTTTCCATAGCATTTTTTTAAGAAATCTCAAAAATTTCCATAATCTTTAACATAGTAATATTTCCTTAATGGCTATTCTATAAATTCACTTCAAAAACAGTCTTTATAATACATTCTGAGGACAATTCTTTGTCAAAAAGAGAGCGCGATATAAAATAGTGCAATTATAAAATACAGTTCATCTATTGTTTCCGTTATCACAAAATCATAAAAGCATTATGCGGCAATTTTAATTACATTTTTACTCCACTGAAATGATATTTTCAGGTATAATTAAAGAGAAATGGAGAAGAACTGAATTTAAATCATATTTTACTCCAAAACTAGGTTTCCAGAGAATTGAATTTCACTTACACTCAACACAAAAGGGAAAATTAATCAGATTTGAAAATCCGATAACAATGAACTTACTCTCTATTGAATCACTTTCTCTTACGAATAGACTCTTGCGTCATAATAACAGCGAATTTTGATTGGGTGATGTGACACGATGGATAAATAAGAGCATTCGTAAAAACAATACAATATATCATTGTGATCATTCGTTTTCAGAATACTTGAATAAGAGCAAGTGTGTGAAGTCATTCAGGAAGTACTACTTTTGGAGAAATATTATAAATAAAGAAAAAAAAGTACAAAAGTAAGAATGTTTTTTTGTTTTTCCAGTAGAGAAAATCAAATGCTACGTGTTCAGAGTTTATATTTTTAAAGACGGATATCGCTTACACAATAATATTTCGATGACACGGAATTCATTTCCGTATGCTATTTATTTTCCAATATCAAAGTTCTAAATTAGAGCAAAGCTGTGTGCAATTAAAAATTTTTAATAAAATATTTTTTTTTCAATTAATATTTAAACTTTTTTTTATGTACATTACTGAAGCCACAGTAATTACTTTTGATTTCTTATCATATTAACGATAAACGTTTTATCTTTACTGACTCCAAATAAATGTAGGCATTTTTTTAAATTTTTTAAATGAAAATATTAAATAGAAAAATATTTAGAATAAAGTAATTTGAAATATTAAATTATACACACACACAGTATTTTGGTTTTACCTAAGCTTTCCTAAGTATCTGTTATGGAAAATAAATTAAATATTATTTTCCTTGAAAATTGTAAATCATAAACATAAAATGATATAAAATCTTAAACCAAAAATACATGACTACTTCATACCCAATTTAAATAATTTTATTAATTATGAAAACAAATGTCTCTTAATCCAAAATGCAAAAAGTTCGGTTGATTTTAATATTCATAATTTGTTTTATAAATCCATCTATTTTTTCCATGATAAATCAGTAAAAACAAAATTATAATAAATTTAAACTTAATCTATATTATGTTAGAACAAAAAATGGTTGTTGTTGTTCTTGTGTGCTAGCTAAGCTGGCAAATTGGGGTGCGCTGCTCCACTTTTCCAACTGAACCGTATTTGGTGTGGAGTCCGACTTCTTCAGTACACACACATGCCATAGGGACCCGTGTATAGAGTAGGCAACCATTCACACCTCATTCACATACAAGGAAAGGACAAAGACAGGATATATAGATAGAAAGTACATCCATGCCTGAATCGGGATTCGAACCCAGGATCTCCTTATCCGTAGTCAGGCACGCTGACCACTAGATAATTCGGCCGGCTACATAAAATGTTACAATATAAACTACGATTTCAGTTTGTTGATTGAAAAACTTTGAGAAAACTTTATTACTCACCTAAGAAAGACATGAGATACATCAAAAGCAAATCACTTTTAAAGATTACGACAATCGTGGAGATGTCAAGCCTAGTCAGGCGGTTTCTGTTGGTCTGTTTCTAAATTACGGTGACCCCCCACCTTCAGGAATATGATAACACACCTATTAGGTGGACCGACTGCATTAAAGACTATTAATTCCATACCTTCGAATGCCGAAAGATGAAGTATTCTTCATAGCTGGATATTAAGTAGAAAAAACATACTTAGCTCTTAACTTATTTAAAATGTATTTATCTGTATGATGAGGGAAATAAAATCTGGAATGAGTATTGTCCTTATGACTGACTTTAACCAATCTTACAAACAGATGAAAGAGATCTTACTAGAGAAGGGCAATCTATGATGGTACTACAAAAAACCTAGATGAATCGAGTCTACCATCGGATTCATGGTCAGTGGTTCTCCAATTAGTAAAAAAACTTTTACAATAGGTAAAAATTTAGAAAAAAAATTATTATGAATTAATGAACTGTAGTGGTCTACAAAGAAAACTTATACAGAGTAGATCTACACACATATGTATAAATCTCACGACACGTAGTGCAGCATCTTGTGGAAGCATAACCATAGACAAGTCTTAAAAGTTAAAAGAAAAAGCAGACTAAAATCTCAGTGATTTAAATCGATGGAGATAGTGCCAAATAAGGACTCTAAGAGGGAAATCCAAAACCACTTGTTAAGTCTTTATTTTGCATAAACGTTTCTAATAAAATATCATTATATTCTAGAAAGAGGATTCATATAAATCATTTCATAAAATCGCGATTGATAAGCAGCTATTCACTGTCTCCAAGATTTATTTCACCATTATTGTTCTCAGCGTGATTTGAGTGAAAACACAATTTCATACTGCATTTGGACATCAACTTCCGATGCTACATCATCAATAAGAATGATTTGTGCTCACAATCAAACAAGTCCATGATTTACGGGTATATTGCTATAACACAATTGATCTCAAATGGCTTAAGAGGACAATAAATGCTGTAGTAACGTTGTATTTGCTTAAGAGAAGTTGAGAATACAAATGCAACTAAACAAGGAACCTCATCTGTTGTTGTACCAGGGCCGGCAAATAGGGGCCGAAGTGATGGCGTCTCATACAGTAAGGCATTTAGTGGGTGTATCATCATAGCATAAGTGTGTCTTCGTAATTTAGAAGTAGGGACCCAGCAGAAGACAACCATACTTGGGCTACCAGCCCCTAAGGTATTGATTCACTTGTGACTTTGGCGTGTTTAACGTGGCTTAGTCACCGTTAGCGAACATGACAGATCTTCCATTGGGTCGGATTTTGAACTCATTACCTACATAACGAGAGAGAAAATATTCAAGCAAGCCACCGCGGCCTTTTTAAGCTTAATATAATATTAATGTATGTTACCATTAAATCTTATAAAAGCCGTTATCATGCATTTATTTTCTCAGTTAATTTTCATATTAACTGATTTGTTCTGTAAAAGTGCGAAATACAGAACAATATGAAAAAAATAAGTAATAGCATTTTAATTTCTTTAATTGATTGATCATTGATTTTATCGACTGATTTATTAATTGTTTGATTTCATTAACTTGATTTTTTTAGATATCGCATTATTTTGATTAAAGCTGACGTTGTTTTTCTAGCAGTCTTATTTTCCTTTAAATCTTGCTTTCTAATTTAACTTTTTGTATATTGCGAAAATTATCTAAATAATTTCCAAATTGGCAAGGTAATTTGAGGTAGGAAATCATTTTTCTCCTTTCAGTGGATCGCCCTATTTAATCTTGTTAGAAATGAAATATAAAATTTTTTTTTCTATCAGGAATCAAGAAATGAGAAAATAAAAATTGTGATCGTATTTATAATTTTTCTTAGATTTTCGTTTTCACATTCGTACTGCACACTTATTAATATTTTTGATCAATATTTGAATTCTTGCCTAGATTAACGTCCACCTGTAAGTGAGAACAATTTCTGTATTTTTGGTGTATATGTTTGCTGTGGTTTGGTTCGATTCCTAATGCAGTTAGCCCTTCATTGTGGAAACGGGACCGAGAGAGATTAATAATCTGAATTAAATCCGTTGTCATTTCTCAGACATGACGTCTTACTTATTGATTAAGAAAAATGATTATTTAACTTATACTTATAATTAACATGGAAACCATAATATCATAAAGCGAATGCTTAATATCTAAAACTTCGTAATAACAGGTTATTGAATTAAGAGAATGACGGCCAATGGCTGAGTAGTTAGTGTTCATGACTCCAAAGCTGATGGTTTTGGGTTTGAATCCCTGTTTCGGGAATAGATGTTTCTTTCTCTCTTATTTCCTAATCCTTTTTGCTGTGATAATGAATGATTGTGGCCTTTCCTATAAATGATATTAAGGCGGAGTAAATTGGGTAATGCTACGTGACTTCGATTCATAGGTGTTCATCAGGAAATGATAAATGAATAACCTTATTGTGGCGCAAGGTTAATCAACCAGTGATCACCGATAAAAAAAATAAATTAAGAATATTTCTGATAAAAATATTTGAGAACTCTAGACATATTAAAAAGATAAGTATGCCTTTTTCTTTTATTTTTTTGATAAAAAGAAAAATTTCAATACGTAAGATTTTTCAAAACAGAAATAGCTTAATTTTTTTTTATCTCAACATCAAAAATTGTTCAAAATATTTATTTAATTAGCTTAATAAGATATTTTCACAAGGAATTTGTGGTAAAATAATTTTCTTCAGAGTAGAAGGTCTCAGGTTCAAATCCAATTACTCTTGAATTATTAATGTTGCACTTCTTCTTTTAACATGCACGTCTGTTAGTTTATGGCCAAAGTTGTCTCATAAATATTTAGTGCTGTGACATAGAATATGATTTGGAATTCTCTTAAAACTAATGTTGCCGATCCTATTGGCTTTAATGTGTAAAAGGGCGTCCTAAACCGATAAGTAATCTCCAATCAAATAATTCAGGTCTGTGCTTGAAATTTTTTCGGATTTTTACTCTTGCAATATGTACAATTCCATTTATGTATGAATATTCTAACGAGAAAATAAACTTGATGGATGCTCAAATGCGTCACAGCAGTATTTATCTAGGCACTTTCCGTTGCCAATGAATTTTCACAACGTATACAAAGCATTTTTTTCAAAGTCTGTATTTTTTCTACAGAATTAATAAAATGTCATAATAAAATAATAAAAGGCTTGAAGGAAATCCATGTAAGTGAAAGCTAAATCGCGTGACGGATTCTACTACAATTGCATGAAAATTAATAGGAATTTTAATTGGACACACTTATATATCATATAACTACCAAATTCTTCTTCTTAACAATTGCCGACAATTGAATCAAACTAAGCCCATCACAAGATTTTACGTGATTCATCACAAGCTTGTCATGCGCTGCAACATGAGTCAACCATCCTTTACTTTGTTTCAATTTGACGCTGCCATTCAATAAAATAATTTTGTAAATTCATTAAAAAAAGTAAATGGTTGAATTCACGCACAGGATAAATAGTTTCGAGTCTTTTGTTTCGAATTCCGCAAAAAAAAAAAAAAAGAAAAAGAGAAGAAAGAATGAGAAGGAAAATCCCGACAAAGAAAAACACTGCATTCTTCACAAGGAAGAGACAAATTCATCAGTAGAAGTGACCTTGGCTTTCGAACATATGATCCTGTCTCAAATTGTGCTCAGTTGGTGATGCATGATTTCAATTGGACGGGATGGTAAATATTTTCCCATTCATCTTGAATTTAATTATGCGTCCTTGAAAAAATGTTCAAATCTTCTTTATAAAAGTAAAAGGAAGAAGATTTCACTGAAAACAAAAATTAAAAAAATATATGAATGAAGTTGGTAATTTTATCACCTGTTCAGGAGACAAACTATGATAAATCTTTTTGAGATTGACTCAATAAATATTATATGTTTGATAATGGAGTTTTGAATGGATGAAATACATGAATAGGAACTGTGCATTTAATACATACATCAGAATAGTCTAAATACATCAGAATACATCAGATAATCATCATAATACATCAGAATAGTCTAAATTTTTGAATTTTGTAGGTTAAAAATTTATAAAAAATTTAGAAAATTATAAAAACAAAAGTAAGCACAGTTCATAGCATGATAAACAATACAGTTTAACCCCACCTCCATAAACAGAATTCTGAATTCATTCCTAAAAATTTTTATTTCATGAAAATTTACTTCTTAAATATCCATATTACTTAAACTATTGATTTATTTAACTATTTTTACTAATTAGTAAGGTGATGATAGTTTGAAAGAGAATGGCGTTTCTCACAACTTAGGGGTAGCGAGTTCGATACGCGCGACGTTGTGCTTAGAAAGCAAAAAACATTAAATAATAGTTATACTTGTTATTAGATTATACGCATGGATTTCCCCTCAACATTAAATGTTTCAGGAGCATAATGTGTCCTTCCGTTCATATAATATAAAACTTTGCAAAGCAAAATGCCAACTCAGGAATTAACCTCGTTATTTATCGTAATTTAAAATCTCGAGTCAGTAGACAGTTCAACTCTTCCGATAGACGGCAATAGATAATAGCAAATATAGACACCTTTAGCTGTAGTAAAATTCTTGAACATTATCTTTGAAGATGTTTCATTAATAGTTCATTCGCGAATGGCAGGAACAAATTCCGGAAAATTCTCAAGCATCTCCATCAATCCCGTGCAATCAGGATAAAAGAACATCAACGTGTCTGTTTCCACAAGTTCTTCTATTGATTCTATTACTTTTCACATCAAAGTGCCAAGCCCGTGGCGAAGACTACAAACTAATCTGAAATATTTATACTCGACATTGGAGAGCTGAAACAGCGTGAAACGAAACAATATGATGACTAGAAAGAATAAACTTACGAAAATTAAATCGCATAAATATGTGGTTAGAATATGCAAATAATTAGCACTTCAACACATTTATACAACACAGGTGAGTCAAACGTCATCAAGAAAAGCGATAAAAGAAAAGTTGTCCAGTGGATTTCTAATTTTGCGTAGTGACGGAATTTTAAAAGAATATCCTTTTATGCTTTGAGTGGAAAAAAGGACATGTTCACCTGCAAATTTTCAAATTTTTTTAGTTGTAAGATCGCTTTTCCACAGAGATTTGTGGTTTATCAATCCATGATGCTGCCAGTCGCATTGATCGAAATTCAAACTAATTCCTGTGAATATGCAAACGATGGGTACTGAGAGTATCCCTTCGTTCTCCCTGAACTAATGCCAAGAAGATAGGCATTTTGTAAAATCGTACAACCTCATCACAGACCTTTAGTGAAGAACTGGCCTTGTTTGCAACTCGTAAAATAGCCATTTCTGCAGAAAGACGATGTTTCGCCCCAGCGTTAAACAGTGCCTAACCGCACATGGTTATTGTAAGGTACTCTAATGTCTACCGAGCATTTGCTTTCCAACAGGACTTATTATACATAGTGGGCCGTATTCACGTATGCAAGGGAAAAAACCAGGAAAACTCGCTATGCACTCTGACATGCGGAAATGCAACACCTGTTACTTATTGTTAAATTTTGGCGGAGATCGAACCTGGGACCTTTTATTTTGAAGAACTGTGTCCTTCCACTGGGTCGCAGTCAACCCAATGTAAGACATTTGGAGCACCAGTATGTCATTACGGAATCATGATAACCATAATTTTATCTTTCTTTGACAGCGTAGCATAAAAACAAGCAAAGTTTCTGTTCTCAGGAGTGGCACAGTGCCGTCGGTTTAAAAGAATCTAAGTTTTGGGGGGCAAAATTTTGGGTCTGTATCAGAAGCTACGACGCATGTATTTAATTTGAATCGATAGTAAATCAAACTGCGATAGGTATATTTTGAAATCTTAAGATAAGTCAAAATCTTAAGATAAGTCATAGATTACTATTTTGGAGGATGACGAAATGTAATCTTTCAACAAAATAATTCAAGAGAGTATGATGCACTTCGTGTTCGGACCATTCTTTATGCAGAATATATTCGAGTGTTATCCATGCCTAATCATGAATTACTAAGATTAAGACTCCCCATTTTTCTTTAATATTACTATTAATGTAGTATCGCATACACACTTAAAGTAACAGGGACTGAGTTGCCATTTTCTAACAATTTCAAACTGCTTGTAAGTTTACTCATACTGTCTTCATGCTTTCACTCTTTACGTGTACCATAAATGTATTTTTTCTTTCTTACCATCACGGCCTCGTAATTATACTGATAAGTAGAATATTTAAGATTAAAAAAATATTTTTGACAAGTAAAATAAGTTTTTGAACTCTATTTAGATACCTTTCTCTTTCTCTCTCGTCTTCTTTTTTTAAAATGATTTTTATATGAACTTATCTTGTTTATTTACTTGTCACACTTTCCGCACACGAGGACTAACTTGATTCTGTGTTAAAGTATTAGGTATCTATATACTGAGATAGATAATATTTATTATACATGTAACATATGTATAATATATGTAATACATAAAAATTATATATGTAATACATTATGTTTTACATAATGCTTAAAAACTATAACATTCAAGACTTACTCACTTGGTCCATACTAAATTAAAATTGTTGTTTTTTAATGATCATATAATGGAAATCGAATATAAAATCATTCCGTACTTACTTCTATTAGAAAAACTATATATTTTTAATACTGTTTTTACAATTTTTTCATTTTAATATAACTTTTTCAATTTTTATTTGACTCAATCTAAAAACATTTTTATTGCACGAATATTTTTCACCTAATTAACCAACTAAAATAATAAATTATAACGTTTATTTTCGTTTGTTTGTCGATAATGGTCATTTTTTCCCACAAGGGCTATTTAGACAAGGACCTATGGCTTAAAGTGGATTCCAAACCACTACAAATATCCAAAGTAGGATTCGAACCCATAAACTGAAGGCGAGAGCTCTAACCATGCGACTACCAGTTTACCAAAGCTTTATTATCAAACTAAGAAAAAATTATGAATCACAAAATGAAACACGGTGAAGGGGAATGTCTTGTTTTGGCAAAAAAGCAATTAATTTACAACTTTAACTCCAATGAACAGAAAAATCAAAATGTTAAATGAAATTAACAATATAAAAGCACCGATTATTAATAAATATAAAACACATACATCATAAATAGAATAACTGTTTTAATACAAAGTTATGATGTTTTATAACATTGAGTAAATAAATCATGGGAACTTTTTATACCTTTCAATCATTTTCCTGCTAGTAATAACCTTAGCAATGCATTCACATTGTTTACATTGAATGAAAATATAAATGAATAAATGCCAAATCTAACTCCAGCAAACACAAAAGGAATACGAATAAGGGAATGTGTGTGAGTAAATCGTTAAAGATAATTTAAATGTATGCATTTATTTACGTCTATATTTTAGTTTGTACTTAGTAAAAATTGACTATATATATATATATATATATATATATATATATATATATATATATATATATATATATATATATATATATATATATATATATATATATATATATAGTGAGAGAGAGAGAGATCATAAGGGACTATCACAAAATATTGTGAAACCTTTGATTATTCTTTAAAATACTTTCTTTGAAAACATTTGAACCATTTGCCACTCTAAGAGCTTGTCTATTTTTGAAAATTTAATGTTTCTTTTTTCAGCAATTCTTTTCACAACTACGACAACTTCATCAAGCTTTTGGTGGAAAAAGAAGATCTAAATTTAGAAACTGTCAAAATGTTCATCTGGATAGTAACTTTCCACACTCGCGTGACAGCGATAATTGTTTCGGTGCACTTGATGAGACCTTGATGTGTGGCAGCTGAACAGACCGGAAACAATAGTTTCCACGGCAATAGAGAAGTCACCGAGAGCCAGGAGTTAACTGGAGAAGCTGAGCGACACACGACATTGACCTCTCCGCCAGATACCAACCATTTTGTGTTTTAAAAAAAAGTTTTCCGTTTTGAGTTGATCAGGCAAGTGTCACTAATGTTCTCATTAGCAGGAGAAAGTTTCAAAACGTAACCTTCGATTCTGCCAAAAACAGAAGCGGTGATACATCGCATTGTTGTCAATTAGGAGTTCGAGATTATCTCTACAGATGATGACTTCACTTCCGCGAATCCATTTTAGAATCCACGCTAGTTGATTTTCTGTCGTGGTTAATGATGATGCCCTTTTAATGGTTATTAATTTTAATCCTTTTTTGATAAAAAATTTAAATTACTCTCTATTTAGAAAAGTGAATTCATAAATGATTTTTAAGTAATAAAGGAGATTAGTAATAGAAGTAAAGAATGACCAGTTACTTAATGCGTCATAATTTCACTCCATTCATCATTTCGATTAACGGACTAAAGAATGACCAATCCTAATTGTGTAGCTAATTAGTTGATGTCTCATGATTTGGCACCATATATCACATCGTTGAATAACCTAATGAATGACCAGTCAGAATCATAAAAGAATGATCAATGAGTTAATGATTCATAATTTTTAAAAAAAACATATTACATTTCCTAAAAGTTTAAATTTGTTGTAAATCAATATAGCATCCACTGAGCATTGTTTCCCAGTGGACTTTTCTTAGGTAGGCTGTAATACGGATATGCAAAGACGAAACCAGAATTCTCTCAAATTCCGATTCCGAAAGAGGAAGATGCTTAAACACTGAAGAACAGCACCCGTTTCCTGTTGTTTAACAGCTGCTTGAATTGAATCTTAGAACATCTACTCAATAGCTGTCCTATTATTATTATACAGTGAGTTTAGTGCCTCATGATTGTGAAATACAATCACCTATCGAAGTCATTGTTTGAGCTTTCAACTTTCTCTTCATAATATACAGAAATATGACATTGAAATCATCAATAATTGCAATGAATTCACACGAAACTTTCACGGACCATCTCAGCACATAACTCTTAGACTAGTGTAAAATGAGTTAGGTGTTGAGCGTTAACTTTCTGGTCTGCAATTTAACAACTCTTGTGTTCAATTCCCACCTAGGGTTTAGAGTCTAGAATGATCTTTTACGAATGAAAATTCATAAATCAATGTAATATGTTGTAAGAAAGTAGTCATTTACTTTTTTAAACATCCTAAATTTTAAGCTTTAATTGATTTCTTCGAAATGCACATTTGACTTTTTATATTCATTCGTTTTCAAAATAAATTTTTAATTATTTTGAAATTCTGTAGTTAATATATGTAGTCATTTTCTGTTAAATTTATTTAAAAATATAAAAGATATTTGAAATATAGCATAAGAATAAATTAAGAAGTTTTTAAGAATAAATCTTTTGTGGCATTATTTATAACTTGTTTTTTATTACAAAGAATACTTAATTTTTTAATGCTGCGGTCTTCCTCTCCATAATATTATAAATGCTGTGATAAGCAAAATAGATTTAAATAAAAATGAAATTAATATAAAGCTTTAGAAATTTTATTAAATGGAATATATGAAATATTTTAGTCATAAAAACGTACTCTAACAATTCGACAGAGATCAGAAAGTAAATAAATTTTTCCTAATGCAAGCAAATAAAATATTGTACGTCAAAACCAAAAACATTGATTCAAGCAAGAAGGAAGTAATTTTGTAGAAAAAAATTTATGAATATAGTTATAAAGTGTAATGATTTGGGGATGTATATTATTCACGAAATCAAAGTTATAAAATAATATGAATGCTAAACAACATATTAATATTTTGTGCTCTATCTTTTGTAGAACATTGTATTAAAGAATGAAAATAAGGATTCAAATTTTAAAAGACAACCACAAAGAATGTAAACAAATATAGTAGTTACATTATGTGAAAGAAAACGGTACTTTTCTATTATAGCCCCGTACAATAATCACCGTAACTAGATAAAAAAAATTTTTTTAATTTCTGTCATAAATATTAAATTTGCTTCTTGTATTATATTTAAAAAGCTTTGCATTTTTAGAAACTATTAAAAAATAATACAACATTTTATTGATATATTTTATATATAAAGTATAATTATCATTTATTGAGAGACAAAACCCATTTAAACGCCAACGTTTTCTGTCAGAAACTGTTTATTAATCGCATCCATGACCGATTCCGTATGTATAATAAAATACTTTTTTTAATGATAAATTAAATTTTGTTGTATTAAGCTGTTTTTTACCCTTGGGAACTTGTGATAGTGATGTTCCTTTTAATGGACAAAATTATGTTTGAGCCATCTTCTACACTAACTAACTTACTTTAACTTCGTTCATTATTCTTCAGTAAATTTTATGACAAAAAAAATCGATTGGAATATATTTAAAGCAAAATTTTGCGCCACATTGCAATCGTCATATCTATGTTATCTTCGCTTCTCTGTTAGAAACATGCTCTTTATTTAGGATCATTAGCATGGCTGTAATGGAAAGCATTAAGAAATCTTTGCATAAATTCATCTACCAATACTGTATTGAGGAATTAAGGTATTTTTGAAAGTACCAGTAAAAATATTCTCACTTAAATCTAATAGCAAGGAAATTCTCATGAAAGATTAGTCAAATATTTATCTGCGAATTTGTAAAATCATGTTCCTATTGTTGCAAGAGTTTGAATTCCTTCTCAGGCATGGATGTTTTAGTAGTTAGGAATTCTCTGAAAACTGTACCATGAGGTTTGATCATATTTGAAGATTGATCTTTAAAAAAAAATAATAGTAATTTAAATCTATTATGGTGACTAATTAAATTCCCCTTTGAAAATTTCTTTATATTACTTTGTCTTCAAAATACTTTGAATTGAGAAATTTTCTAGCAAAAACAATTGCGTGTAATACACGCTAAAAATTTGTTCTTTTTATTAACTGTAGCTTGTTTGCAACATCAAGAAGGATTTTTTTTTTCATTGTTCAAGCATTGAAAATTAATTGTTTGAAATGAGAAAACTGAGTTATTCAGCTACTAAAAAAAGTGAGAAATATAAAATGAAAATAAAAAAATTAGAAAGATTGACCGCCTTTATTTATGCCACGCCTTCATTGGCTATTAAAAGTTACTAACTTAGAAGACCACGAATTATCAGGGAACGAGACATTTAAGACGTGTCCTTTTTCTCAGTTTATCATTGTTTTGAAATCTTTCTAGAATTCTAGATCACCCAACCGCACCTTGAGAACAATTGAAAAGTAACTCGAATTAGGAAATATATTGGCTTAAAAAATAAAATAAAAAGATCTTACAAACACAACTCAATTTTAAATTATCAGGCTTGTCAACAATTATTACTATCATTTCGGTGTTTTTAACCATTTTTGTTTCACAATTGTATTGATGTAGTAAATACTTACCCATAAAGGTTTATTTAATAATAAATTCATTTTTAAAACATTTTAAAGCATGTGACATTTTTTTTTTATTTTAGAGCCATTGATTTAGAGTCTCATCAATTTTATCAAAATAAAAAAAATCTTTTAAACAATAATACTTATAAAAATAAAATTAAATATTTAAAAATTCTAATAATTTAAAATATTATATAATCTACTATTTATAAAAATAAAATTAAAAATTTAAAAATTCTAATAATATAAAATATTATATAATCTACTATTTATAAAAATAAAATTAAAAATTTAAAAATTCTAATAATAATATATAATCTACTACTTTTAAATATAAAATTAAAAATTTAAAAATTCTAATAATATAAAATATCATATAATCTACTATTTATAAAAATAAAATTAAAAATTTAAAAATTCTAATAATATAAAATATCATATAATCTACTATTTATAAAAATAAAATTAAAAATTTAAAAAATCTAATAATATAAAATATATAATCTACTATTTATAAAAATAAAATTTAAAATTTAAAAATTCTAATAATATAAAATATCATATAATCTATTATTTATAAAAATAAAATTAAAAATTTAAAAATTGCTTCTTGTTTGTGGTAAAAATGCTCAATTAAGAGTTTTACTTGTATTCTCTTATTACCATAAATCCAAAATTTATTAGAGATTTTCTGTTAAGTAATATCATTAACATTGAAAATTGTTAAAACACTGCAGATTGTAGATGATTATTAAATGGGATTCGACACGTTTTCGTTCTTTTATTGACTAATGTTTATAGATAGATAAATTTTCTTTCACAATATTTTACATTATATTCTTACTTTTGTTCTAATTATGTATTTCTTATTCATCTTTTTTATTATTCCTTCTAAATACACATAATGTATTCAAGTATTTTATTCTAATATTCAAAAGCATTTTTTGATAACACTATTTTGCTAATTTTATTTCTCTTCTTATTTTATTTCAAAATCTGAGTTAAACATTAACTGAAAACAGCTAAGGTTGGCTCCGATACTTATTTTTCCATAACATTCAGAGCCATCTGAAAGAAATTTAAACAACTAAAAGTGATAAATAAATTTTCCAGTTTTTACTAAATGATTTATCTTGGCACTGTGATGAAAAAGTTGGCTGCCAGTTTGTTTTCCTAATAAAATTATTTCTATTTAATCTTTTGGTAGCAAAATTTTAAGTAAGAAAATTCGTAACATCTAATATAGATGATATTGAAAAGTTATAATATCAAATTACTTTTTTTTCTAATGAAATAATTTCCCTTTCATCTTTTTGTGGTAAAATGTTTTTTTAAAAAATAAGAAACATGTTTAAAATATATTATTTTGAAAAATCAAAGTTAAATCTTAAATGAAATTATTACCATTTCGTATTTTAATAGTAAAAATGAAAAAATTTTTTATTAAATATTTAAAAAACATTAAACTTTTTGAAAAATTTTAAAATCAAGATTGAAATTTTTATTAATATAATGCGTATTTAAAACAAAAAAAACAACAATTATTATCAATTAAATTTAAAAATTAATTATATTAAATTTAAAAATTAAATTATGTGTTTTTGCATTCAAAAATAAACAGCTGGGCTGTTAAGCTATCTTTTTAATTAAAATATAAGCATATTATGGAAACATATTTATATAAAAAAGACTTTGAGAAATATATTACCATTAAATTGCTTCAGCAATAAAACTAGGACTAGAAAACGTTTAATAGAAGAGTCTGTATTGTCATTGTTTCAAATTCTCTTCCACTAATAAGCAAACGTTAAAATATTAAGAAATTCATATTCTTATAATAAGTTTGTTACCTTTTGTATGTCTCCATTTTAAATGTTTTAATGAATAGAATTATATTTCATTAAGAATATATATTCTTATGAAAGCTTCGATATAAATTTAAGAAAATAATTTTATCACTTTACATATCGAATTTTATCGAACAAAGTAATATTTTAATTAGAAATGAACGAAGGAGATGCATTTATAAAAACACATTTCACCACATTGATTGTCAACAAGTGGTTCTTGTTCTACTGAATAACAATTGTTTGTCTGAAAATACCTGCAAACATTTTATATTAAATGTATAAACAAATCAAATGTACATTTTGACTGTATTACAAAAATACATCGAAATTCAAAATTTTAAATTCAGCATTTTTTGTATATAAATGACTCAATTTTTTTTTTATAAAACATAAATCATTATTATGCATGAAAAAGTTTCAAATCAAATTAATAAAAGTAACATGTGTTTGTATTTTTCTCGAAATTTCGAGAAATTAAAGACAAGTAAAATTTTAGATGATTGCTAAGTAATTCAGTATCTACATATTTACTTTATTATATATTATCATTTTTTCTGAGTTGAAGCTCCGAGGTAATCACTTCTGAATAACTAGGACATTGTTCTGTCATTCAGAAGTTCACGAGTTCGATTTCCGTTTCGAATGTGAGTGTTCATCAAATTCAAAGACTGATTTATGCCAAGATGGCAGTGTAATTAAAGTTTGGGTGCGAAAAAGCGACAATTGACCTAAATTAAAATGAAATTAAATTATCATTTGGAACAAAAATTTTATTAATACAATTTTCAATTTAAATATTTTTGATGATAATGAAATCAGCAAAAAGCTTTTTTTTAAAAAATAAGAAAAATTTAAATCTAATATTTTTAATTTACATTATATTTAATAATTTATGCATATTACAATACTTAAGTACGAATTATATGCCCAACTTTAACTTAACATCCTTATTTGCTTTTTCACGAACATTCTGCAAATTTATTTGAAATTAAAAAGTAATTGCTTATACATCAATAGTTTGGATTTAAAAGAAGTTAGATTCAAAAGAAAATTACAATGGAAAAAGTACATTAAAAAAATTATTTCGTATTATTTTTAGTAGTTTTAAATTTAATATCATATTTTGATTCAGGAAAAATAACACATATAAATCATATGAACTTTTTGCATTTCCAAATTTACCATCAATATTGCATTTAGTTTTTGAAAACATTTGCATTAATACAAAATATTTTTTGAACTTTGAAAGATATTTAATTTGCATGTTTGTTTCAGTGCAACTGAACTGTTGGAAATATTCAGTTCAAATGATCTGCTCAGTTCCACGAACTGTAGAACTAAATCCCATATTTTATAAGCAAATTAAATGAAAGTAAACATTACAATAGATTAGCATCTTTTATGCAAAATATTTTAAACTACAGAAATTTAAATTTCGATCCATCGATATTGAAAGGATTAGTATTTCACTTTCCTGTTTGGCTGGCCATCACCAACTTCATGGAAGATCAGCATGAACATGATAGAAACAGTCTGGAAGTGCTGTTGTAAAGAGACGATAAATTGATATTTTTTTATAATAACCAGTCTTAAAATATATAGCTAATAATATATTTTTAAAATTTATATCTTCGAAAAACACAGAGGCTATTAACAACCATTTCTGTAGCATTGTGGTAAGCATATATCTTAACAACTCTGCTCTATGGTCTTCGATTGCAGCAAGTATTGAACCCCCTACCTCCTGCCTCGAAAATGACACCGTTTTACATATAATATTATGGTCCACAAATTCATATAAATTCTACAAATCTGAGTTCGCAAGGAAGTAAAAATGAAAAGGCCCTTACCGTTTTTCATTTTTACTTCCTTGTGACGCTTGAATACATACCATTTTCTAAACGCTCTGACTGGCAGGTAAATATGCTATAAATGTTAATTATATTACTGAAATATTCAAATTATAATATGCATAAATGTTAAATAGTAATAAACATTATATAATTTTTTTAGAAAACAGACTAGTAAGTCTATCATCACAAGCGGATTAATAAATTTGTTTTTTTTAGTGGTGTTAAAACTGCACAAACTGAAGTGAAGTTTATAACCAAATTTATTATTGTCTAAGATATTAAATTCTAAACATTTTTTTTTTTTTTTTTTTTTTTTTTTTGCATTTTAAGCAGAAAGTTTACCGACGCATCTAAATTGTTATTTTTATTTAAGTAATGTAAAAGTGAGGCAATAAAAATCTGCGAAAAAAACTTAGAGTAATGCAAAATTGTTCAAAAATATCTTGAGAAAAATTATTATTTATTAATTACAAGAAATACAATCACTCATTTTTATTTATAATATACTTTTTGAAAAATCTCATTTTAAATCAAGTGTATTTTTCAGAAAATTTTACTCTTTTTCATGCAATGCTGTTTGTATAATCTCGTGTGAATCTTAATAATTTTCCTTCTTCGAAATATTCTCCATAGAAAAGCAACCCAAAAATCAACGCAGCTAGTTTAATACCAAGCAATTTATTTTCATTGTGTGTGCTTATTTATTTTTTTAGAATATTTCCTTGCGTTTATTCTTTTTAGGAGCCGGACAACTTTTCTAGTGGTCCTCATGCTTGACTACGGATAAGGAGTTCCTGGGTTCGAATCCCGGTTCAGACATGGATGTACTTTCTCTCTCTATCCTGTCCTTGTCCTTTCCTTGTGTGTGTGAATGAAGAATGAATGATGTCTACCCTATAAACGGGTCCCTAAGGCATTGTGAGGGTGCGATGGTGGCCCACCCCTTGTGGTGCAACCGGGGCAACGCCTCGGCGGCTGAGAGGTCGCTGTGTCTGGCCGGTTCCTTAGTATCAGGGAACAATAGATTAATAGACTCTGTTGCTGTTGTAACTGCCTACAATCTGCCATAGGAAAAAAATTCTTTTTAAGATATTATTTCAACTATCTTTGGAAAGTCGAATGGTTATCGCTTAGAGATTCAAATCACCAGTTCGTAGATTCGGTTCTCGAATCCAAGAACCAAGACCACAGTCTTTGTCATAAATGTTTGATGTGGTTCGTAATACCCTTACAATTGTAAGTCCCACTGCAATTAAGATTCCTCTGCCAAGAATGCCTGTACAGCACAACAGTACCTAAGCGCAAACCTCATGATACTTTAATAAACAATCAACTTATTTCTTATAAATTGCTTTCTTTTCTCGAAAAGTTTTCTTACTCTTGAACCAAACGAATTACATTTCTTTAGTTTCATGTCTTTAGTCCAGGAATTTTCGAGGTATTTAAAAGTATGTATTCATTTTGTGTTTCTCCCTTTAATAGAATTAATAACGAATATTAATTTTATGTGAATAAAAGGTAAGGGTTTGTAAGTTACTTAACAATTTTTGATCTCTTACTGATCTGACTGATTTGTAACTATCATTTATAGATTTGCCTTTATTGATTTGCAACTATCGTCTTAAAAATCAATATAATTTTGAAACTAGCAAAGCAATAATTCACCTCTAATTAGTTTTGTCAAAGCATTAAAAAACTATGACTCATAAAAGTTAACCACAATAGTTTGAAAAAATATTGTGAGTGAATTATAAATAAAATATAAAAATTCGAAAAGATAATTTTCAAACTAATTAGTAAAGTATCAAACTATAAATAACGTTTGTTTATGAAAACCATCATCATATTCCCAAATTAAAAATCATACATTTAAATATAGGGCTATTAAAGCCAAGACAAATTATAATTTTTCCAATCTGTCTTTTTTATATGAAAATTTTTCAATCTTTCAATTTTATATCAAGTATTTGGTTAAGTTAATGGGATACATTCTAATTATTTTCTACTGACCATAGAAACTGAATACGTTCATCGACTCGTAACATCGAACCATAGTCAGTGACTATCTGAAACAGCTCACCTTTTTGTCCAATAACTCTAATATTAGAAGAGGGACATTGGATCCAAAAGAAATTTTACCGTGCACAACTTCATTCAATTTTAATTCTGTATATCTAGTATCGAACGCCTTACCTTCCGGACATATAACCGACTTAACGTACTACCTCATCATTTGGATAATCAATTTGAAAGAAAGTCGATATCTTGATAAAAATAAAAAAGTTTATTTCAGACAATGTGTAATTAATTTGACGCTCGGAAAAAATAATGTAAATAATTTCAGCTTTGGTGGTCTATTTTTTTCCATACATATGATTAAATATGATAATCAGAAATTAAAATATGTAAATTGGTCATTCATTTGAAATTGAGATAAATATAAGATGGAACCGCGAATGAGTGCAAAAATAAGAGTTGAAATGGAAAATAAATGGGGACACCCTCTAGGTATTCCCCTCCCCTTGTGTCCGGTCGCGGTGTCTCTTCACTTAAATCCCAATCCATCAGTTGAATTTGGAACAATAACTGATACAGAACAAACTTATGTTAATTGTCCTCTGATAAGTAGGCGCTCATTACTCATTCTGTCCTTTTTAATTACATGCTTCCGAGGCCGGAAAAGAAAATGGCGAGATTTATTGAATGTTCTCAGCTGTCTGAAATCAGATACTTTCTTCCCTGGGCAATCTAATTTTTTACTTAAAAAAAAGGCTTGACCATTTAATTATTTTCACTTGTTTTTTTTTACTCAATATTAAGAAGGAAAAATAATTATAGCTTGTAAATAGGTGGAGTTGATATCTAATTTAATAAAATTCAGTAACGTAATTTTTATCATTTGAAAAAGCAAATATATGATGATAAATTAGACTTAAATCAATGATGGAAAAATAATAAAATTTCATAAACAAAGACTATTTTTATTAAAAAAAGTTTATTTCAATTAATATTTATAAGGCAGAATAATTTGATTAACATACATTAAATATTTTGCTTGATTGTTTTAATTTAATAATCCTAATTACGTGTCAATATTTTTTGAAAAAGGAAAAATCCAATGAAAACATGCTAAAAAATGTATGAAGAATTAATGTAAAATACAAACAATCAATAAAATAATCTTTTACTAATCTTCTGTGCTCATGTTTCCAATATTGTGAAAAGAATATTTACTATATTTATTGCATAATTTGCAACAATTTACAAACTGTATATATATAAAAAAAAAACTTGTAAAATTAGATTGAACATATTTTAACATTTAATTACACGTAATACAAAACAATATACATAGATGCAACTGAAAATGTGTGAACAACAGAATACATTTATATTTGTTTATTTATACTTATGTTTATACTGGGCGTGGTCGCAATATTCTCCATGAGAAATGATACCCATGGGGGTGGCAGGCCAAGTATTAGAGATCTTCTATTGGGTCCCTGATCCAAAATCACGAAGCCATATGGCTGATTCTGAGTAACTGGTAGGGCCCAACTAAGAGAAGAAATTCGGAAAACTCTTAACATACTATTCTCTATGGCCTATTGTGTAAAAATTACTCTATAACTATCTCAGAGGTCCGAATTCATACTCTTAAAAGCAAAGGATCAGAGTTCAATCCCAACCGCCGTTTAAAAGTGGGAGAAAGCCGTAAAGAGGTGGGTATTGCACTTCTGCATACAAGTGTGTATGCAGAAATACTCCCTTGTAACATATGAGTTCAAGTGTATATAGACATTGGAAATATTTACCCCTTTAGTTCTTTGCATCTTTACTGGCCAGCAAGACAGCGCATGACCGATTGGCCAAAGCTGAGCGTAGGATAAAAAAAAAGCATACAAATGTGTCGGAGTGGGTGCTTGGGAGTTTTCTGAGATTCCTCCCTTGTGACATATGAGTACAGCTCAATGTATGACAATCTATGAAAAGTTTATCTAGAATGCAATTAATACGGTGGATAATTAAAATGCCATTCAACAGTCTTAGAGGAACAAGATAACAATCGAATGATATCCAAGCATTTGCGCGGGCAGAGGTACATACAGTATACCGAAACACAAAGTTCATTTTTGGTTATTTAACTGTGGTCGGGATAGAGCAACAGACCCTCTACCCCAAAGAGAAAGAGAAAATTTAACAAAAAGACACTACCGGTAATTTACAGAGTATAAACAAAAGAAAAGTAGAACAGCCTCAAAAAATACGCAAAAGATAAAAGAACGGAAGAATTAGATATTCTCCTACACTTATGGACGTAGTTAACGTAGAAATGGTTTACCTACCAATTAAATAAATGGAAAAGTATTCCAGTATTTTTCATACATAAGAATAACTAGAAAAAACTTATTTGTTGACCAAATTCATAACTACAATGAAGAGACTTCATAGGTAGTCACACATTTTCTTTTCTCTTCGTGGCTATTTTTTTCTTAAAATTTAGACAAAATGGATGTATGAATGAAGAGATAAATCTAG
Source organism: Latrodectus elegans (assembly GCA_030067965.1). NCBI lineage: Eukaryota > Metazoa > Arthropoda > Arachnida > Araneae > Theridiidae > Latrodectus > Latrodectus elegans. The sequence continues at coordinate 33,918,233 of CM057820.1, read as the reverse complement.
CTCTGGTTAAAATAAGCTTTCTGCCCTTAGATGATGCATTTTAGAAATCTGATATCCAAAGCTTGACGATACTGGTCATGAACAATTTTCCATTCAGTTCTCCTTTTCAAACCAAGTGAGTATCTATTACTAATTTTTAGCATAGATAAAAACTCAATTATTAAACTAAAAAGGTAATCAAATTATTTAATTTCATAAATCAAATTATTTAAGTAAGAATTATAATACGTTTTGATATTTTTTCGAGTCGTAAAATTTTAATTTCTACTAAATCTGTTATTCGGTCCTTCCAATTCACCAGTTTGTAGATTCGATTTCTATCAGATGTAAATGTCTTCACACAGTTACTGGGATTCGATCTTGCTTGATTTAATTTACCTTCGTATGTAAAAAAAATAACCCGATTATAGAAATTGTTAAAATACTTTAAATCCGAGAATTTAAAAAAAAAAATAGAATATCGTCTCTTTTATAAAATAATTTTTTGCATAATTTAGACAATGTATTGACGACATCTTTGTTCTAAGTTTATAATTTTTTTTTACTGAAGAAAAAGAATGAGTGATAAAAAATATTATTAAATTATACCCCTTTTCGATTACTATTTTTAACAATTAACATAAATTGTCATAGCTAAAAATGTGTTATTTTCATCAAATTATTCGATTTTAATAATATATAAGATACTAAGGACATTTTTTGAAATTTTATTTCATAATCAGATAACGAAATATAATTATGGTAAAAATAGAACTTAATTTTATGTACGAAATTTATATAAATTTGAATCAGTTCGTAAATGTGCGAACAATGAAAATTTACTTTCCAATAGTTTCTTAAATAATGAATCATATAGTGCTGCCATCTAGTGAAATTAGTACAAAGTATAATATTAAACAAAATACTATTTAGTTTTAATTGATTCTGAAATAAGTGTTTTTACTAAAAGTGTTGATAGAATGAAAATATTTTCAGAATTATTTATGAGTAACTATTTTACCACAGATTTACATATTCGAAAATATATTAAAAAATACTTTAAAAATATTGAGCAAAAAAAAAAAAAAAAAAAAAAAAAAAACACTGGTTTTTTTTTTTTTTAATTAAAAAGTAATATATATTGCACTGTATTTATTTATTACAAATTTTATGTCATTATTTAATGATGAATACACATGGAATTTAAAAGATGACACATTTTAGGAAGCTCATTTGACGAATCATATAAAATTTCTTTCCTTAATACTAATATTTTTCAAGAAATTTTTCTTATCAACTTAAAAGAAAAATTCGAAACAAATTAGCTATTGAGTGAGGATGAACAGAGTATGAATGGGAACGAAATTTCTTCTTTTCGTTTGATATGAAATCGAAATATCTGTGAGGAATTGATGACAAACTGAGATTTCATAAGAACCAAAATAATATTGAATTTCATTTGTGTTGCAATAACCAACTTGGTTTTATATGTTTTAACATATTTTACAATACTAAATTATTATTACTATTACTTTTTTCAATTTTTTATTTATAGACAAAATGAAATAATATATTTTGACTGGCAATTTAATTTTCAATGCATAATGTTTAAATTTGAAAAATTCGAAAAACAAAACGATTTCACATTCTTTGAAATTCTAATCCAGTTTTTTTTAATGCTGTTAGATTCAAATATTCCACGAGAAAAGTAAACTATTATTTAAATCAAATGTTTCGTGTTAACTACAGTGAATAATCAAATAAGAACAAGGTTCTCCAGATTTGCTTTTGAATTCTATACAATGAAAAATGCTTGTTTTCAATCAATGAAATCAAACAGGTGTAAAAATAAGTATTTTAAGGAACTAGTAGGGTATCTCTATCTATTGGCGATCACTGCGACTTTTTTCGTCGCCAAGTGGCGTCGAATAAAGAGGGGTGACCCCCCCCCCCTGATTTCAAATTGCTCAACATAACAATGTATAAGAAAACAGTAATCGTAATGAGAATTAATTAAGGTTCATATTTAAAATTATTTCAAAATTTAAATTAAAGGAAATAAAGCAACAAAAATCATTACATTTAATAACATCTAGTTAAAAATAAATAAAATAATGAATTTCAGTGATTTAAGATAGAATGTTACAAATCATTACTACATAAAAGTAGACAAATCTAGATGTTTTATATGTTTAATAATTCCCAAAAAATAGAACGATTTTCTCTAATTTCGTTTACAATTCGAAATTTAAATACTTGAAATACAATTCTAGGAATTCTATGCCTACAGAAAATAATTAAATAAAATTCTTACTTTCATTTTTATTCCTGCGCTCTACATTCACAGCAAAATCCAAAATGAATATAAAAGTTAGAGTTTAATTTCTGGCAAGATATCCAGAGCGAAATACAAAACGAAGATATAAGAGAGGATTGAAATTCCGACTCTGTATCCGCAGCAAAACGAATATAAAGAACAGTATCTAAATTCCAGCACTATATCTACAGCGAAATAAATATTGTGAATATAAAAGACAATATTTATTTTCTGTGCTACATACGCGAAATGAAAAAAATAAATAAATAAATAAATAAATATTAAAAAACAGGATTTAAATAGCCGCGCTTTACATCTAATAAACAAAAAAGGCAAAAATACAAATTGTGCTAAAAATGTTAAGTGAAACTAAAAATGCTGTTGCCACTGAAAAGAAGCATATATACGAGGGTTACTCTAAAATTTTTGAGATACGCGCAGGCGAGAATTCACAAAATAAAAATAGCGGTTTAATTTTAAAATACAAAGTATTTTAACACAGAAGATGATTTTTTACTGACTTACTTCAACTTGTTTAGCGTAGAATAAATTTTAAACAGAAGAGAAAATGGAGTTGACGCGAGAACATTTTCGCGCTATGCTTTTCTACAATTTTAAAGCAGGATTAAATCAAGAAGAATGCGTTCGGTTGCAATTAGCATTTGGTGATGAATTTCCAGCTCGTGCTACTATATTCAGATGGTTTAGAGAAGTTAGAAGAGGTCGCAATTTTCTTCAGGATGAAGAACATACAGGAAGGCCGCCGTCAGCAGTAATCCCGGTAATGTGTCTGCCATACGAAAAATGTTTATGGGTGATAATCGCTGTACCTATCAAATGATACAGAAAGAACTTAACATTGGATCCGTAGCCATACACAAAATCATTCATGAAGAATTATATATGAAAAAAGTAGCTTGCGTTGGGTTCCTCCTAATCTAACTGAGCACCAAAAAGAGGAGCGTGTTAGAATCAGTAAAGAAACTCTTAAATTGCTAAATGATGGTGGCCATCGCATCATTTCTAAAATTGTAACCGGTGATGAAACGTACATACCATTTTTTGATGTTCCAACACGTCAAGAAAGCAAAGTATGGCTCTTTGAAGATGATTCCACGCAAACAATGGTGAAAAAGCAACGCGCACTGAAAAAAGTTATGTAGGCCGTTTTCTTCAGAAGTACGGGATTGCTCAAAGCCATCAAGTTGGAAGGTAAGAAGACAGTAACAGCAAACTGGTATACCACTAAATGTCTTCCAGAAATTCTACAAGAACTGAATGTTAGGGGACTAATGCTTCACAATGACAATGCATCTTCACAAACAGCCGGATTAACAGTTGAGTTTCTTAAACCAAAACAAATGAAAGTGATCGAACATCCGCCGTATTCACCTGATCTAGCTATGTGCGACTTTTGGTTATTCTTTAATCTAAAAAAGAACTTACGTGGACGTCGTTTTCATGCAGAAGAAGAGATTGATGTGACTATAAATGCATTTTTTTTCATCTATTCTAAGAAATGAATGGCTTGAAGGATTTAATCTGTGGAAAATTCGTCTACAAAAGTGCATTGATGCTGGAGGAGACTATTTGAACACACCTAAAATTCTTTTAGTATAACTTTAAAAACCTAGCTGTATCTCAAAAATTTCAGAGTGGCCCTCGTATGACGTAAAAATGATGTAAAACACGAGAAAAAAATCCGAGAAGTTACAAAAACTGAATTTGGCAACACTATAATTAAAACAATGTGCGCTAGATTTAACGCGAAATCACTTAGATGGCGATACCATATTTATACCAATTTTAACACAATGAACGTTCATTCAAAAATGCAGCTTAATTAAACAAACTAAATGTTGCAAAAATCTAAGCGTCGAAATTAATATTCATATCACGTTTTTTCCCCGAAGCATTTTGGTTAGTGCCATTTGTCCCAAGCCAAACACAAAGCGAATAATTTAACTTTAATACTGGTATTAAAAGAAGAATAAAAAAAGATTTTTTTTCCTACGTTGATGCATAACAAAATCTTTTTTTTTTTTCAGTTGAAATTCTATTTTAAGTTTGAATCTGATTTAGCAATTTATAGTTAAAAAATAATTCAGATTCTGTTACAATTCCATTAGAATCTCTATGAGTTACATTTATTATTGAAATCAAATACATTATGATTTGTATGCATGAGATTGCGAAATGTAATTATGAGTGAGATATTACCAACGTCTGAGGCAATTTATATTTTATATAATCTATAATAAAATAAACACATTAAATAATCATATCACACACATTTTGCGAACAATTGTATATACTTTTAAAGTACCTACATTAAAACCTACTTTATGCTTTAAGATTATTTTTCTAATACATAGAATATCTGTAAAAATTTAAAAAAAACTTTTAATGAACTGAATATAAATTATAATTTTTCTTACTTAAACATAGTAAAATCCAATTGTTGATAAACGTTTTATCAAATCTAATTTTTAAGTAAGGCATTTTTAGTTTCTTATATGATATCAATATCATATAGAAAGTATAAATTTTTACAATACTTCCGATTCGAAAACAATAGTACGTATTTAACTAATGTTTATATATATATATATATATATATATATATATATATATATATATATATATATATATATATATATATATATATATATATATATATATATATATAAATTATAGGTACCATATTGTGTGATACTTGGGCTGTGTAACGCCTAACACTGCTGTAAGATGTTTTAGTATCCATACCGTAAAGGCGTTATTTGGAGGTGTTTTCATAGGGAGCAGGCCGTATTCTTGTGTAGAGATGTAGAAAACGAAGAAAACTCCAAAGCACCCACCCAGAGTGGTGAATATGCAGAATCTTATCCTATTTTTCTGGAACTTTCGCTCTGAAATCGGCCTGCAAATTGGATGAAAAGCCGTTATTTTTATTTATTTATTTTTGTTAACTTGATATACTTAACCTACCTATATCTATTTATGATTATATCTTATATATATTTATATCCGTTAAATAGTTGTTTCTTTCGTTACAGTTCAGTTGAGATCATGAGTACGATGCTTTATAACGATTCTCATTGGTTTAAAATATCCATGACGTCAGATAAATTTTCCTCCACGTAACATCGGCTTTGTAAATACGACTTGTCGACAAATGTACGGTATGCCTTCGAATCACTTTCTTTGATAGACAGCAAACAAATCGAAGCTCACCCTCGAATGTCTTCGAATAGTGTCAAAGTTCATTCTGCTAATAAAATGATTTCTTATATAAGGAACAAAGCAGCTGTTTTTTAGTGATTCAAGCCATTACCAGGAGGACAGTAAAACTGCATAATAAGCAAAATGAGAAAGTCTTGACAAGACATCCACTTTATGGTTAGTTTAAATAGGATAGGACGATTTGAATTTTTAAAAATTTCATTAATTAACTAAAAATTTAAATTATTAATTGCAAGTTTTTTTCACATTTGATATTTTATAAAATAAAATAATATTGCAAAATTACATTATCGCATGGAAAATGTAATTAAAAATATTGAATCAAAAATTTAATTAAAATTAGGCAAAATTAAAATCAAAATGAAAAAAATATTTTAAAGAAATTGGCCTATATTTACATGCGTTTTCCTTGGATTTTTTTAAAATAAATAGATATTTAAATATCAATACCTATATTTAGAATAGCTGAGAAAAGACTTTTCACGTATTTAAAGTATTGATAAAAAAGAAATTAAATTACTCTAGAAAAATAAAGAAAATCTGAATTTGTTCTCTTAATCACATAATATGATTCCTTAATTTTCATGATTTCCTCACAACTCATTGACGTCGTATTATTAATTTTACCTTTTTATGGTCGATGTTTATTGATAATTTCAAAATTCCTTGAATAACACATGTTTCATAGAATTTAAGGAATAGAAATACAAAAATATAAAGATACAAAAACGTGAATAAATATTTTAAACATTATTAATTTTCCATTTTCTTTAAATATTTTACCTCTATTTATCGGCCAAAAATTTTTATTCTATGCTATGTTGAAATTATACATCGTAAATATAATTTACGTTTGGAAGGAATAGAGTTTTATTCATAGAATATTCTTCAATACAATGTAAAATATTTTAGTCAATATGAGAAAAAGTTAAAAAATTGCATCTGCTTAAAATTTCTTGAAAAAAAATAATAATAAATAAATAAATAAAAATAATAATAGTAAATTGATTCGCTGCTTCTGAGGCATAAAATACTTTAGATATTTTTAAGCTAATTATGTTGTTTTGCACAAAACGCAATAAGCAAACACAATCAAGAAAAATTTTCTTAAAGTAATATATTTAACATAAATACTTATCTAAGGAATATTTAGCAACTTTGCGTATTACACAGTAATAATGGATATTAATGTTCATAAGTATTGCTTAAGTAAAAATTTACGAATATTCCAATTCTTTGAAAGAAAAAATAACAATAAAAATAAAAACTCAAAAACTCCGAAAAGAATAATTTTGAGAAGCTAATAAAGAGCTCCTAAAAAGTCTAAGCGTTTTAATTTAAATCTTTTTAAGTAACTGTTTAGTCTCAACAGTTTGTAAAGTTTAAGGCATTATCAATTATAATAATATTTTGGAATATAAAAAAATTATTATTCAAAAAGTATATTAATATTTTTAATAAACGCTTAAAATTTTTAAATATTAAAATAAAACTTTAATTATAAACTTACAGATATTACAACTGCGTTAAGTTTAGAAATACTTTCATGATATTATCGTATTGTGAAACCTGTATCTCTACTTCATTTTTGACAGTATGTGAAAAGTATCATAAATTATTTCATCAGCATCATCAGATTCTAGGAAAATTTCAAAATAATTTCTTGAACTGTATATAATAATCTAATAGTAATAAGTAAACAGAATTCAATTGTCAAAAGGGTGTCCAGTAGAATACTTTTAATATGAAATTTTTTTCAATAAAATAAATTGTTTATAATTATACTCTTTTACGCTAATTCTTGACTATATTTTTACTTTATTTTCATCCACAGGTAATATTTTTGAAAATTTACTTTTGTATCTTATTTAAAACCTTCCAAAATTTTAGTTTTCGGCAATATTTATCAACTATTCTTAAAGAAAGGAGTTTGAAATATTCTAGATTAGGAAAATATAAAAAAAAATCGAGAACTTTTAAATATTTAAATTTAGATTAATAAAACTCAGAACTTTTCTTTTTTTAATGTATATCAACTTATTAATAAGTAATGAAGTATATTTTATTGTGCTTTAATAAATATATGTCTTAGTTATTTTATATATCAATAGAAGTTACTGTTAGCCGATTTGCTAGTGTTCTAGTCTTCGATTAAGCGGTTTGTGGATTCGATTCACATTTTGGTAATAAATATTTGTTGCGGTTCAGAGACTAGCAATCCAGCGTGTGAAGATCAAACACTTATCAGACGAGAACTTTCGATTTCTTTAAGTGCGGTTGTAAGTAATTCAAGAGGCATAGGGGGGAGGAGTGTGTCGGAACGAGAGGAACGGTATGACGAGTGGTAGCGGTGGTACCGCTTCCAGGTAATGGAAAATACATGTATTTCGAATAATATAAAATGAACCATCTAAATTTATGTTTGTGTCTATAATTAAAGTTATCTTTGTTAATGTATAATAAATCTGTCGTAAAAAAAATAAGATATGTTGGTATATTACTGAACGATCCTGGAAATGACAGGTTCGTGAAACAATCACATTGGCATAGTCGACAGGATGTGTTCCGGATTAATACAAAATGATGGGATGCTAAGGATGGAAAAGTGTCTACAAAGTCGTGAGTCTGTATATTTTGATTGCTTCCCATACCATTAAGAGCCAATATTTGTTTTAATTATGTATGATTTAAGGTAATTTTTGTTTCAGAAAATTTTCTTAAATTTCTTTGTAGGGTTTTGTTTAAGAAGGAAATGGAATAAATTAATCAAAATTATTTAAATATTTGATGTATCAAAATAAAAATAAATGTGTATAATGTTAAATTAAATTGAGAAATTCATTAATATTCAAAAAAGTTTTTCTTTCTCTAACTGGTGATATTACAATATATATATATATATATATATATATATATATATATATATATAATTTTGATTTGTTAAGGAAAAAATATTTTTGGAATAATCTGTTTATTAAAACAAATTTATTTCGAATAATAATGTTGTTGCTAATTGTCAATTTCTTGAGTTATATTCATCAATTTAAAAGCTTCTGTATTATTAAGTGGTAAATTGTTGAAACATACTTTTAGTTTAATGTGATATAATAGGATATAAATGTTTTGCTTAGAATTTTCGTGATCATTCTATTGTTTAGTATGTAAATGATATAAGTTTATGGAATAAGAAACTTTTAAGAAAGTTTAAATGCTTATTAATTGTTTATTGTTTTGCATTATTAAATTACGTGTTCAGAATTATTCAATGTTATAAGGTATATTAAATATTTACTGTGATTGTATTTAATATTTATGTAAAGTAACTAAGTTTAGATTTTAAATTTTGACTCAAAACCGAGAGAGTGAAACATTTATGAGAAGGGAAATTTTGAATTATTTTATATTTCGAAAATAATTGTGCTTGCAATGGTGAATAATAGTTTTTGGTTATTTCGGTAGCTCTGATTCATATTATTTTAAGGTAAAATTATGTAATAAATATTGATAAACATATATAAAAATGCATATCACTAAAAATTATTACATCATTTTATTGATTTAAGTGGTTATTTGTTCAATGATCTTCTGTGATAAGGATATATTGAATTTGAAATGCTTAAACTGGAAGTATGATTCGTATATGTATATTTTTAGTTTGTTTTGAATTGTTTTCATTCATTAATGTCTATTAATTTATTTTTTATATATATTTGATAGTATATTATAGTGTTTATTAAGTATATTACAGTGTGTTGAAGTGAAAATCGAAACTATAAATTTTTAAATTTATTATTAGAATATATTATTTAAATCTTTTTCTTTTGGTGCATTAAGTAAACGAAAGTGTTTTATTGATTCCGCAAATGAAAGGTGATTTGTGTGATTTAAATGTGTTTTATTTTGAATAATTGATAATTTAAGGTTTGGTAATTTGCGATAACATTAGTTGTTAAAATGGTCTTCGCATTCTTGGGTAAAGCTCGAAAGGAGGATCTGTTAATATTGGCTTGTGAGTTAGGAGAACAGATTCCTCCGCACGCGAAAATAATAGATTTAAAAAATGTGATTACACAGTCTAAAAATTTTGAAGAGTCATTTGTTCGAGAATTAATTAATACAATAATTTCCGATCGGATAGAGAGAGAGAAAGCCAAAGTAGAAGAAAGGCAACGGGAATTAGAAGAGAAAGAGAACGTGAGCATGAAATTAAAATGCTTGAATTAGAAATAAAAGAAAAGGAAGATGAATGTAACTCGGAAAGCACTGTAGAATATGGGCGAGATAAATTACGAATCACTTTTCTAGGTTATTTAAATATAATGAAAGGAGTAATTTTAGATCCCCAGGAACGAGCTGAAGAATGGCCTTTGTTTTTCCATCATGCCGAAAGGATGTTCAAGCTTTATGAAATACCCCAACAGTGTGAAGGAAAAATTATTTTACAATGTTTAAAGGGTCGTGCTAAAGGAATAAATGCTATGTTGTCGGAAGAAGATTTAGATCAGTATGACAAAATTAAAAATTTCATTTTAAGGGAGTATAGTATAACTCCGTTACAACATAAGAAGAATTTTGATTCTTGTTATAAATTGCACAATGAAAGTTATGCTCAGTATGCGTCTCGGGTGGAAGCTGCATTAGAACTGTATTTAAAATCAAGAGATATAGAAACATTTGCTAATTTAAAGAACTTATTGTAGATGACAAAATAAAAGAGACTTTGCCTACTCATGTAAGATCTCAGATATTTTTGAAAGAGACCGAAAATTGGCTTCCTATCCCTGAGTTGGTAAGGGAAATTGATAATTTCTTAGTTTCGATACCAAATAGTTTTGCAAATAATTCCCATAACTGTACCAAATTTATTCCCGGCCCACATGGAACAAAACAGAACGAAATTGTAAGGAAACCTTTTCCAGCTGAAGTTAGAAATAAAAGTTTTGTTGAAAAGAAAAAATATTATAATTATCAAAAGAACTCAAATCCGTGACCACAGAATCGTTTGGGAAATAATACCGCTAGTTGGGCTCCAGGTAAAAAGGTATTAAAGTGCTACAAATGTCAAGAAGAGGGTCAGCTGAAGAAATTTTTCCGCAAGTGAATACAGTATCTCAGGTTTCTAATAGAAATGAAACTGAAGAAATAAGCAATAAAGGGTTAAATGAATTTTGCATTAAAATGGGTAATGCAGGTTTCGATTGGGAAACTCCAATCAGTGAAAAGGATGGTGAGCTTTTACGAGTTGATTTAAATATAGGAGATAAAAAGTTTCAAAGAATCATTGATAGTGGTGCGGAAATTACAGTACTGCGGAAGTCAGTGGTGCCAGAAGAAATGTTGCAGTCAAGTGGGAAAAGTTACTTGAGGCCTGCAATTGGATCTCCGGTTGAAGGAAAGCTTGCTTCTGTTCCACTTAGCATTTGGTCAGCAGATGATGATATCAGGCCGCATATCATGGTGCATGCTGCGGTTGTGTAAGGATTACATGAACAAACTTTGATTACTCCTAGAGTTTTCAGTTTGTTGAAAGAACAAAGCAGAAAATATCTTGGAGAAGAAATAAAAAATATCCATGGGAAAGAAATAGTTTCGAATACTTTCAATGTGGAGGGAAGGAAAATAGAAGCTCACAAGGAAATAGAGGCAAATCAAGGAACACTTTATTTAGAAAATTCTGAACTAGAGGTCTCAACTACTCCAGTAGAAAGTAACTTGTTAAATGAAGAAATAATCGTTATTAAGAGAAAAATAGATTCTTTAGCATCGACAGCAACCAATGAAGTGAAAGATAAATCTAATGTTGAAGAAATTAGATCCAGTTCTTCTGAGACTGATGCGGCTGTGGAAAATGAAAAGAATAACAAACTAATAATCTCTGAAGAAGAAGCTAAAACAACATTAGCAGAAAAACGTAGATTTCCTAGAGAGCAAGCAGAACTTGAAGCTGAATTGGAATGTCAGAGACAAGAAGAATTGAGGAGACTAGAAGAAAAGCGTCTACGTCAGGAAGAGGAAGAACAAATAAAAATGGAAGAAGAGCATTTACGATTAATTGAAAAACATTGTCATCTAGACGAAGAAAATTTGAGAAAAGCTATTGAAGATCACGAGCAAAGAGAAGAATAGGAGAGTGTAAAACAAGATGAAGAGCTGCGTTTGAAGGCTGAACAAGAAAGAAAAGCTAAAGAGGAGGCTGAAAAGTTAAGGTTATAATTGGAAGAAAAACTTAGCAAGAAGAACAAGCAAAAAGAAAAAAAGCGATTGGAAAAAATTATGAGGCGTACTCGAAGTAAATCAAGTAGAACATCACCCTCTGGTAGTGTCAGTGGAGGTGATCACTTGGATTCTGGCGAGAATCAACAAGTAAATTTCTCAAGTGGTGCAAATTCTTTGGGGAGTATTGGGGAGCAGAACCATCTTTGGTAGAGATTGTTTATCCTCTTGTATGTGTCGCAAAGAAAGATGGAACGATTCGACTATGTGTCGATTATCGGGGATTGAATTCCGAGTCTAAAATAGCTCCATTTCCAATGCAAAATTCAGAAGAATTACGATTCAAAGCTGGTGCGACAAAGTATCTATCCACTCTAGACTCCTTAAAGGTTATTGGGAAATTCCATTGGATCAAGATAGTCGAAAACTAACAAGTTTCGTTTCACCTAAGGGACAGTATCAATGGAAAGTAATGCCATTTGGACTGCAGGTGCTTCAGCTACTTTTCAGAAAATTATGAATCAGATCCTAAGACCTCATAATGATTTTGTTGAAAGTTTTCTGGGTGATATAATTTATTCATCTAGTTGGGAAGAACATTTGAACCATCTAAGAATGGTTTTGGAAACATTTAAACAGTACAATTTTACCGCAAATTTAGCAAAATGTACCTTTGTTCGATCGAAGGTAAAATACTTAGGTCATATAGTTGGATCATGAGAGCATGGGCCCGATCCGCATAAAATGGCAGCTATCAAAAACTTAAAATCGCCAAGAACAAAGAAAGCCTTAAAATCGATATTAGGTCTGTTTAACTATTTATAGGGAATATGTGCCTCATTATGCTAACATTGCTAAGACATTAACAGACCTGACCAGAAAATCTGTACCAAACGATATCCCTTGTTATGCAGAGAACGAAAAGGCATTCATCTCATTGAAAGGTAGTTTATGTTCTGTCACCTCACTGTCAACCCCTAATTTAAATTAGCAATTTGAACTGCACACAGATGCTTCAGTTACTGGCATTAAAGCATGTTTAATGCAGAAAGACACAGATGGAAATCCTAATCCTATAAGCTTCGCCAGTCAGAAATAAACTCCAGCGCAGACTAACTGGAGTACCATTGAGAGAGAAGCATATGCCGTGATATGGGCTCTTGGTAACTTTGAAGCATACACTTACGGAACTTCCATAAATTTATTCACAGATCACAATCCTCTGAAATATCTTAAGGACAGCATCCCGAAGAATGCCAGGTTACAGAGAGAGTCATTGGCTCTCTCTCGGTATCAGGTCACAATAGCTCATAAGCCCGGTAGTAATAATGTTATCGCAGATGCCTTATCAAGAGTTTATGAGGATGATTAATTGTTTTTATAATGAATCTTGTAAGAAATAGAAAATAATTTCCAATGTATCATAATATTCATATTTAACTTTATATGATATAATGTAGTTATTTCTATTTGTTATTGGTTGTTAATTTTCATAAGGTTTGTGTGAATAATATTTACATAATTGTTTTTTTTATGTTAATTCTTATTTTCTTACTTTATAATATTGGGTTGTTATCAATATAATGGATATAGCAGTAATATAGGATATTTTCCTTTAAAGAGAATATGAAAGAAAAGTGTAAGCTGAAGCATATCAGCAAACAGGTTAAGCATTAAGTTACATTTAGAATTTTGATATTATTTGGCTCTTGATGGAATGGTGATGAAAGGTAAAAGAAACTTTCTAGGATTCTTCTTAGTTTCCATTTGCGGCACAAGGTCCAGCAATGGAAACTGGAGGGAAGGTGTGAAGATTAAACACTTAACAGACGAGAACTTTCGATTTCTTTAAGTGCGGTTGTAAGTGATTCAAGAGGCATAGGGGGAGTGTGTCGGAGCTAGAGGAACGGTATGACGAGTGGTAGCGGAGGTACCGCTTCCAGGCAATGAAAAATACATGTATTTCGAATAATATAAAATGAACCATCTAAATTTGTTTGTGTCTATAATTAAAGTTATGTTTGTTAATCTATAATAAATCTGTCATAAAAAAGAAGATATGTTGGTATTACTGAACGATCCTGGAAACGACAGGTTCGTGAAACAATCACACAATGTGATGAGCCTTCGTGAGCAAAAACTGACGACACAGCTACTAATCAAGTTCTCTTGTTGCTTACGTCACTCACACCATTCAGTAAAACTTCAGAACAAAAGAAAATATCTTTTAGGGCAAAATAAATATCGTTCAGGGCAAAGAAAAAAACGACTCAATATATTCGAGAAATACAGCTGTGGGGCACTTTTTCGACTGTCTACTGGACATGACAAATAGCTAGCTATTTACACAACTTATTTATTAACTTTGTAATTTCTTTTTTTTTTCTCTATGAAGACAACGCGTCTACTGTTTGGAGGTCCTCTTTTGAATTTGTGCTTTGTATCCACGTGTCCAAAGACAACAAATTATCAAGATATTGGAGTTCAAGAACCTAATGGCGTCATAGGCCATTTTTCAAAAAATTTTATAACTCGTCCTTGCCCCTTTAATTTTATCAAGAAGTGGCATTTCTTTTGCTTATATCCTTTCTATTTCTGTCGTAGAATGACTTGAATCAAAGTAAAAAGACTTGTCGAACCATATTTTTACGTTCAAGAAATGATTTATGTATTTGAGCAAAATACACTTAGACAAAGTTTTATTTCCAACAGAAGTCAATGCTCTTGAGTCATTCTTCGAAACAAATATCATGTGTCCGAAGTCATTTGATGATGATTAAACAGCTTTTATCAACGTGCAAATGTTTCGTATCCATTCGGATACACTTTTTTACCATGGCCATGGTGTTGATATATCAACAGTTATTTACCAGTAACATTCATCGGACAATTTCCAATATAATGGGCGGAATCCGCCGATTTATCATCCAAACTAAATAGTTGATTGCAATTCATTGATTTCGGACAAATACCTTTGACACAGAAAGCCTTTTGTCAAAGTGCAAACAGGCAAATCAATCTTAAAAATACTATTAAAGACAGAATAAACTGTTATAGACAACGTAGTTTAAGTTAAGTTTAAGCTCACGTAACTGAAAGTAGTAACAACCTCATAGTTAATAAATTAATTTATTCACAGTAGAAAGTTTCAGTTTTATGCCAGGCTGTTAGACATATAACATCAAAAAAGTTTACTTAAAGGAAATGATTCAAGAATAAATTAGTTACCGTCATTTTTAAAGTTTCCGTTAAGTGAGATTCCTGCTTAAGAGAAGTCATGCTACTTGAATAAAGATAAGGCATTTTGTGATTTTGCCAGTAAGCTTTGGGTTTTCCCGATTAAGGGGTCAGAGGGTATTTTTCTAACTTTCCTAGAAGTATAAGTGTGATACTTTTTCGCCCTTTCCACAGGCCATGACCTTTTGCCGGCGTATTTGTATAGGCTTAAACTTTGGGGTCTTTTGTGTTAAACAAGGTCATATATATAAATAACTCTAACTATGTTGACTTGTGCCCTGCACTTGTATTTTTAACACGTTCTATTCAGAGATATTGGAAGGTTAGAGAATTAATGAAGTAATGGCAAATTTTCTGTGTACTTGTAATAAATAAATTTCTAAACTGGACAGTTTATAAAAAAAAAAAAACTTTTTACCTATTAATTGATTTTTATGTAATTATTTTATTCGCTTTTGGTTCCTCATTGCTCTTTTTTAATTTTATTAATTTTTTTGTTGCTTATGATGTTTTTTAAGTGTTTAGTTTAACTCTGTTAATAATCTTTGCCTCAAAGTTAATTTAAGATTGTAATCATTGATTCAGTTAGAATATGACGCTACCGCCAATTAAATTGCATAATCTACTCCAGTATACAAACTGGGATGAAAAACAAGAGATCATGATATGTCAGTCTTAAGCCCTTACTGGATAACAATCATTGGTACAATTCCATTATATCCCTCTGCGATAATCATCATAATGGGAAAGAAAAAATCGTATAATTGGCGTAATTAATTATTATTTACTGACAAAATTAATTTAAACGCCAAATTTTAATTTTGATGGAAACTGCTTAGCAATTTCTTTGATAATAGATTGAGGGGCTATAATGAAATAGTACTCAATTATTTTTAAAGTAATTTGAGGAACAATATTTTGGCGATATTTTTGGCGCAAATAAGTGTCATATTCAACCTACTAAAATAATATTGTAATGCGGAATACTTTATCTTCCCCAGACAACAAATCGCTTGAATATGTGTTTTGTCTTGAAGCGTGGGAGGATGCTGGTTCTTAAAGAAAAATTTAAGCGTAATCCTGGTCTACTTGAATACGTCCTCCTATGCATCAGTTGTCTTCTGATTTTAACTGGACTAATTGGTATTTATCGTTTTTACATGCTTGAGAAATGGACAAGTGACTCAGAATTCAGCAAATCAAACTTTGAAGAAGAAACTAAGATGGCAAATATACAGATTCCCTCTTCTCCTCCAGAACAAGTGAAAGAGCCAGAACTGCAATTCGCCTTCTTGGGAGACAATGTCGTACCTTATAGGTGAGTTATGCAAAAGTCAGCCAAAAACTTCATAGAGTAAAATATTAAACTTGTGTATTGCATTTACTACTTTTCATTAAAATATATTGAATATTTCATGCTAAAGATATCTAAAAAGAATGGGTTGTCTAATTTTTAATTTCTTTCACAATCCTATTCTGAAGAAAATTGTATATGTGAAAAATAATATTCCTTAATTTGCTATATTTTAAGAAATATTATTTTTCATATTAGAAATGAAAATAATTTAATATCATAATTAAGTAATTTATAAGTTATATTTATTTGAGTTAGTATGAAATAATTTGTGTAGCAATATTTAAGATGAATCACATATAGCTGTTAAGTAATATCGAAGCTATGAGAAATATCTATTTTTGCTGTTGTTGTTGCTTATCTCCAAGGGTCTGATGGAGTCAGACCAAATTTAGGAATCCGTTGACGGAGAGGGAATCGATGGCAAGGCAGAGCCAAGTGTAGATTTCGTTCCATAGTATATTCATATAATTCAGGATATGCTCAGGAGAAGTTTGGTGTCCTTGGCATTTAGGACAGAAGGGGAAGGTCTTGTTACTCGCTACAAAAGTGAGGCATTTCAGGTGGCCAGAGGCGAGACGTGCAAGGCAAGTGCTGGATTTCCTTTCAGAAGAAAAAGTCAGAGAAAGTCACGGCTTTCTACCCTTGTAGAAGTGGTGAGCCAAAGGTACCTGCCAATCAGTTTTAATCTGGGCTTTTCTCAGGGAAAAGAGTTCTAGGTAGGTAAGTGCGGAAGAAGGAGGAGCCCTCTTCCTTTGCTAAAGTGAACCTGAACCCTCCTTTGCTAAAGTGTCTGCTATTTCATAGCCTCCAATATCCACGTGAGACGGGATCCATTGAAAATAGATATTATGCCGAAGGGAAACAATTTTAAGCTTGTGTAGAATAGATAGGCTTGTTTGGTCTCTCAAGCAGGTACAACTTTGTAGATGTTGAATTGAACTACGACTATCAGTTAATATCCAGACATCACTATAATTGGTTTCACTCATGATAGATTCCAATCCGATGTTAATGGCCATTAGTTCGCTACGAAAAACCGAACAGAAGTCGGGATTACGTTGCCTAAGAGAGTTTGTCATGAGGAGTCTCGATGAAAATTCAGCTGCCAGTTCGGTGATTTATTTTGCTGCCATCAGTGTAGATTTTTATGTCATTTGGTGGTATATTATTAATGATTTCCAAGGCAAGTTGTTTTCGCAATTCAGGTAAACAATCCCTCTTAATGACTGCCGTAGATAGTTCGTAATTGAAGTGAACATTGGGAAGGGCCTCAGCAAGGTTCAGACCGCAGTGAAGGGCATGTGGTTCGACATTGCTCTCGATTAAGTGTAGTGAGTTAACCAGACTGAAGGGACTGTGCTTCTTTAATCTTTGGAACGGAGTCCAGTTGCTTAATTAACTTGACGTGAGATTTCCTTGACCATAACTGTCGAGTTTATTGTAATATTTGTTGATTAAGTAAAAAAGAAAGTTGGTGATGATATAAGTGCTTATCTGTAGTAAAGAAGGTGGTTACTGATTTGGTTGGATTAAAACTCACCCTCAACTCCGCCACAAACTCGGAAAGGGCCTCCAAAGAACTGTTAATCCCAGACTCTATCTCAGGGATGGAGATTCCAGAGCTCCAGAGAATAATGTCATCAGCAAGCATTCCAATGCGCATGTCAGGAGAGATAGTCCTCTCAATACCAGTCAAATATAAGGAAAAAGAGTTGGGCTGAGAACAGCTCCCTGGAAAATACCTTGCCCAAGTTGAGAAGTCTTTGAAAAGTATTTTTTATATTTAACCCTTATATACCTCTTATGGAGATAATTAGAAATCCAAGCTAATGTTTTACCTCGGATATTAAAAGTATTATGCAGCATAATGATGAGTTTATGCTTCCAAACTATGTCGAAAGCCTTTGACAAGTCCAATAAAGCCGCAACGCTGTGATTAGTAAGTCTAAGATACTGGGAATCCCTGATAGTTTGAACAAAAAGCAAAACTTGACCAATAGTGCTGTGGCCCTTACGAAACCCCTACTGTTGTTCAGGGAGAAGTTTATTTTCATCCAGAAAAAAACGAAGTCTGATCAAAATCATTTTCTCTATGATTTTACTAGTGGTACAAGTTAGAGCAATCGGTCTGAAGTCCTCGGGGGAGTAAGAATTTTTGTTTAGCTTTTTAACTGGAATAATGATGGCCCTTTTCCATTCCTGGGGGAGTTTGCCTTTAGTCTACGAAGACTTAAAAATGTCAAGTCTTATTTTTCCCAGGCATTCCAGGTTTTCACGCATAAAGCCATGGATACCGTCCGGGCCAGGAGAGTTGCTGAGATCGAGGAAGGACATTGCCAAAAGTAGTTCACGCATAGAAGAGTGAGCTGTCATAGAAAAATCACCAAAGTCAGAGCTACGACAGCCATGTATAATATTCCTTGCTTTGCGTAAAACATGTTTGTCCTCGTTGGTGAAGTTGAACTTACTTATTTGTTGGTAATATGTAGCAAGACCATTGGACGCAGATTGATCGTTCTTGAACAATTGTCCATTATAATCTTTGACTGAGTTGCACTCCTCGAATTGGGGTTGCACATTGTTGATACCCTGAACTATTTTCCAAAGTTTTGAATTGGGAGTTCTCACGTCAATTTGATTACAAATTTCGTTCCATCTAGATCTTTTTAAATGGGAATATGCTAATTTAATTTCTGCATTAATTTCATTGATTTTAGATCTAGAACCATTCTTCTTACGACTATCAGTTTCAAGAAGATCTTTACTTTTCTTGAGAAGAAGCTCCA
Organism: Latrodectus elegans; assembly: GCA_030067965.1. Classification (NCBI taxonomy): domain Eukaryota; kingdom Metazoa; phylum Arthropoda; class Arachnida; order Araneae; family Theridiidae; genus Latrodectus; species Latrodectus elegans. The sequence continues at coordinate 33,899,101 of CM057820.1, read as the reverse complement.
GAATAGTAGAATCCTGACTGAAATAAGGAATATAATGTTTCACATTACTTCTAGGAATAAAAGCTTTTGCCTGTTTAAGAATAATTTCTTTGAAATTCTGCCAGGATGTGTTTAGAGATTCATTAAGTAGCAGAGAAGCCAGGTCACTATCGACTGAGTTTCTAAAAAAGATCCAGTTGTCTCTCTTGAAGTTCCAGAAGTTTTCATTGGAGTTGAAGACTTTTTGTTTCTTATTGAATTCTATAATGATTGGCAGATGATCACTTCCAATGTTATCCGGTGTTGACCACAGACATTGCGAGAATAACTCTGTACTGGTCATGGCTATGTCTAACGCCTCGGATGAGTTATAGCTAAAAGAGCTATGGGTGGACGTTCCATCATTGAGGATCATAAAATTACAGTCATCAGATCCATCTACTGGAGAATGTCAAGACCTCTATAATTAATACTGGAGCAACGCCAGATGGTATGTTTAGCATTCAAGTCGCCGAGAATGATGGAATCTTTGTCCATGATGTTAGCAAGACTATCCGGTAGCTGGTTTTGGTTAGGCGGATGGTAGACATTGAAAATGCTTAAGGGTTTTTCTCTCCATGTAATTTTTATACCCTGGATTTCAAGGTCAGAGTTTTCAAAAGTGGGGGTACTAATACTTTCATATTTGATGTTTTGAATAAAGAAGGCCAAGCCTCCACCTCTCGAATTAGGTCTGTCCTTCCTGAAAATGTGGTATCCATTACACCTAAGAGTTGTATTCATCCTTTACTTAGTTTCCTGAATGGCAATTATCTGGACATCATTAGTTTCCGCCATTTTCAATAATTAATCCAATTTGACCCTAGTAGCCAAAGTAGACAGTCCATTAATGTTGCACTGCAAGATCTTAAGGGTTTTTAAAGCAAAGGGAGACCGTAGATGAATTTTCGAACGAGATCCTCTGCCTAAAGATCGAGCGCGTCCCTTTTTATCATGAGCGACGGACGATTCATTAATATCGATATCATTTGTCAACTGATTCATAGGGAGAAAAAGTGCAGCTTCTGTAGTCCGAAGACTGGAGCACCGTGAGGAAGAAGACTGTCTTGGCTCCATGCCTGTTAGTGTTAGCTGGGAATTATGGAATGGACTTCACACCTTGAGTGACCCTACCAGGAGTAAAATCTCCCGACGTACTTCGCCCACTCCTCCCAGGAACACCCCCTTGCCACGGTGAGGCCACTAACAGGACTAAGGGGGATATCTATTTTAAAATATACAAATTAAAAAATATATTTTTATGGAGATTTAGAAATTTTTTTACTTTTTTTTCCAAAAATTTGCATAAAGAATTATTCATTGTTAAAATAGTAAACTTTTCTCTCTAACTGACACTCAATGAGAATTTAGCATTTCTTCTGTTATAATTATCAAAAATAAATGAAATTTCTTTGAACAAGTTAATATATAGCATAAAATTATTAATCAACAATGCTAATTCTTTTAATTAAAATTTTTTCAAATATTTAGTCTTTCTCTTTGATTTTAATACAGTGTTTTTCCTTAATTTTCTGGAAAAAACATGAAAATATATTTAATATTCCATTTCCTGATTTGCTATCAAGTTTACATCGAATTTATGCTTTAATGCTCCTGGATTACCAATAAATTAGGTGCTACCCAAGAGCACTTGTTTTCTTAGCATATATAATAATATATAATTTATATTGATTATATGATACTATTTCCATAGATAATATGTAAAGAATTTTAACTGCATAAAAAGTAGTGCTCATTAAAGTGAGCCACATTTTCAGTCATCCATTTAATATAACCAACTAGAATAAAATTACTTCCATTCATTAAAATATGCATGCTAATAATTTTATTCTAGTTTAGTTTTATTCTGAAATATCTTTGCTTAAAATTCGCGATATTCTTAGATAATGTAGAAGTCAAAAATACTTAATGAAACCTCGAGTTCTCAGAAAATAATGTATAGCGGAGTAATGTAGAGCAGAAGTAATTCTCTGCATATATATATATATATATATATATATATATATATATATATATATATATATATATATATATATATATTATAATTCCAATATAACTTTTGCCTGTAAAATGTATAATGTTATGTATACCTTATTGACATCATACATTTCACAGGCAAAAGATAAATTGGAATATTTTTATATTCTTTTTTATCACCTTATTATTATTTCTTTTATATATACATTTTTATTTTTATATTTATTATTTATATATATCATATATAAAAATAAATTGTTACATACCTTTTTGAGCTGACCGATGGCTGAGTGGTTAGCGCTTCTAAGCTGTGTGTCCTGGGTTCGAATCCCGGTTTGGATATAGATGTTACTTTCTTTCTCTGATCTTTCTTCGTTTCTATGTTCTTTCTTCTATGATGATGTATGAATGTGGCCCATCCTATAAACGGGGGTTTGTGATTGTATGGCGAGGGAAACGCTACTCGCATTCGTGACTTGATTCATAGGTGCCCGTTGGGTAAAGACAAATTAAATAGCCGTTTCTATAGTTCATCACACAAGTGTCCGCAGTTGGAAATATATATACCTTAGTGAAAGCACTTTTTGCAAATTTAGGTATGGGGGTCCAACTTCCAACTCATCAAATATTCATATTAATTTTTCATAGATCCACAAGATTAAAAAGTATAATAATAATAATTTCAATCTTGAGTTTAATCACTTTCAAAAACATAGTTTTAACAATGCTGTTTCCAGTATTATTGATATTTAGCGAAATCTAGAATTATGTATTTTAAAAGAAACTATATTTATTGTCGACATTAAAACCCTTTCACCTCTTTTGGACTTAATGAATTCTCTAATGATAAAATTGATAACTATGTAAAAATAGCAATTCCTTTATATTTTTTTATTCAAATAATCATAAAACAAGAAAACTTAAAAGAAGTGGACACAAAATAAATTTAGATTCATTACTCGTTGCATGTCAGAAAAGCGTGTTTGTATTTCTTTTGCAGAGTTGATCATATCCCTCTGAAGAAGACATGGTCCCTATGCTTCTTATTATTTTTTTATATTTTGTCTTAAATCCATTTTTCTTATATTTCAATTTATAATTTTAATTTCTTATTATCTTATTTTCCTGACTTACCTTTCTTAAGCCGCTTTGGCACTGCATAGTGACTAGGCAATTGGATATATGTATGTATTTTTATTATCTTTATTGCTTTTAAATTGATTTATATTATGGTATTTTTGGTGTGTCTCTTGATTTGTTACATATATATATATATATATATATATATATATATATATATATATATATATATATATATATATATATATATATATATATAGAGAGAAAGAGAGAGAGAGAGAGAGAGAGAAATCTCAATTTTTACCTTATATGAAATAAGATTATATATTTAATCTTTAAGTTTTAACGAGCTAAGAGGTTTCGTCTTCATTAGATACTTAAAGAATTAAAATACGAACCACATTTACTATTGTGACATATATTAAATTTGTTGTTTTATGCATATAAATGAAGATGATAAATCGTCCATGATAAATATGTATACGTGAAACAGAAATATATATTTTAATTCTTTAGTTTTTGACTTCCAAGTGAAGAAAAATTTGAACAACCAAAAACTAAAACTATATTGTTTCCTGCAAAGACACTAAAACTCTAAATGAATGCTCAGCTGAAAAAATAAAAGAAATATTTACTAATAACAACAAATTCGTGTGTTTGTTAAATCTTAAGATTTAAAATCAATTCTTCAATCTCTCTTTTCTATGATATTTAACCTTTTCATTAGGTACTTAATGAATTAAAATATGAACCGTATCTATTACTGTTATATTTATATGTTTGCATACCAAGATATATATGTATAAAGATGCAAAATAGTTTTTATTTCCGATACTCGACTTATTAAAATGCAACTTAAAATCTTAAAACTAAATATTAAATCCTAATTTGTGTCAACTAGATTAAATTTAATCTTCATTAATTGCTTAAAAAATAAATATGATTTATAGTATTGTTGCACTTATTATTATTATATTATGTTGTATATATTCAAATACAAATCATTATACACATTGTATGTGCAAAAAAAGAATATGTATTCATCGTAAATGTTTAACTCATAAAAAGATGAAAATGTTAACCTTTCTGTTTGAAGAAACTCAATCTTTTGTGTTATGTACTAAAAAAATTAAAATATGGACCTCTTGCATTGTATATTGTTGTATTTATTTAAACTTGCCTTATTTTAGGTGTGTTTGCTTAAAGTTGAAATTTGTATTTTCAATCCGCTACATTTACTCCATGAAAAAGAATATGAAATCGACTACCTTTCATTTCATGTCATTTACTGTTCGTTATTAAATACTCATTAAGTAAAAATATTATTCTTATATTATTAAACATCATTCTAAATACTTAACAAATGATATAAGCATTTATTTATATAAATTTGTTATAAAAGTTGCCATACGATTTCTTCTTAAAATTTATAAATTCACAAAAAGTCTCTGAAAATTAAATGTTAGAAAATGTCTTTAGATAACTACGACAAACAATTCACAAACGCTTATGCTATTTTACTTTCTATTGTTGTTTAATATACCATAACTAAAACTTGAATTAAACTTAGTGTTTGTTAAGCTAAATTAAACTTCAATATCTAAAAATTTAATTTTCCAATTTTTACTATTTAGTTTGTGATTTCAAATTTAAAAAAAAAAATTTCATTATTAAATTTTTTTCTAGAATATACAGTGTCCACGGAACTCCGAAAAGAAGATTTTTTATGCGGAAACTACCTTCAGAAGAACTATCTCAAGATTACGTCACAGAAGAATATTCCCATTAACAATGCGGTTCAAAAGTTAAGTTGTCAGAAAATCTCTATTGTATTGAAACAGCTAAAATGACTGTATTAACCGCGATCAGTTCTAACAGCTAGATGGTCGTTCAATTATTCAATAAAATAGTAAACACACTCATTCATCATGAATTCTCATTCTTATATAATGTCTTTAAACAATGATAAAATAATGAATGTATTAACCATGATCAGTTCTAACAGGTCATTCAATTATTCAATAAAATAGTAAACACACACATTCATCATAAATTTTCATTCTTATAATGTCTCTAAGCAATAATAAAATATATAATGAATGTATTAACCATGATCAATTCTAACAGCTAGATGGTCGTTCAATTATTCAATAAAATAGTAAACACACACATTCATCATGAATTCTCATTCTTATAATATCTTTAAACAATAAATAAAATTTTGCTGAATCCAAATTTTTCATACTCATTAAAATAATTTCGAATGAAATAGTATACATTCAAATTCGAATAACTTTCGAGTTAGTTAGAACGGATAGAAAAATGTAAAACTTATAAATGTGTATGTATTTTCATTTTTCTCGCAGGTACTCCGTTTGCATTTAAATTTAGACATTTCTTTCGAACGTTTAAATAATGGTAAAGAAAAAATAATATTTTCTATGAATCATAAATAAAAAGAATAGAAAAGTTTAACTGCAAAATGACAAATTAATCTTTTTCTTTTGAAAAATATGTCATTTGTATTAACAAACCAATACATAGAATTAAAAGTTATTGCAAACAAAAGAAAAATAATGAAGGTTTAATGTATAAAATATATAGGAACAAGATTCAAAGAGAATCTAAAATATTATTCAAATTTCATTAAATTTAATTAAAATACATCAGTTATGTAATGTCCTATTTGATATAAATTGAATAATATGAATCTGTAAAAATCACCATGTTTTTTCAAATATGTAAGTCTTAATATAAAAAAGTATAAAGTACTGAATAAATGAAGTATTAAAAACCATTTTTCATATTATAAAACATTACTAACATGATTCTATAAAAGGATATTGTATAATGAAATGTTTTGCCTTTTATTCTTTTAAGATAAACATTTTAAGAATTTTAATGTGAGGGAATTTTTGTATATTCTCATATTTTCTGTGATTAATGTTTCAAACATCAGTTTTGCCACTAAACACTAATTACTTAAATTATCGATAAAATTTATGTATTCTATACAAAAAATAATATTTAAGAAATATTAATAATTTATTATTAATTAATCGTTAATTATTAATAATATTTAATAAATATTATTTATAATTAATTGAAAGCAAATTGTGTTCTCCATTAATCCTTAATGTTACAATAATTACATTTTTCTGCATTTGTGTTACGACATTAGTGTAAGTAACTTTTAACTATCCATAATTCTAATACACAATAGTCTTAAAATTTTATTTAAAACGCTTTCTAAATTATTTAAAAATTTATCTTATTTTGTTAGTTACTTAAATACATGCATGGAAATTACTTTAAGAATCTTAACAAGGTGATAAATCATTAACTAAAAAATAATAAATATTTTCTAAATATTATGATACTATTTAAAGCCCTAAGTAAACTTGAAGTAAAATCAAATTTCAATACACACATATTCTTCCCCTCTATAATTCTTAACTACGATAATTCCCTGAGAGAAGTTAACTTTTCTTTAACTTTTTATATTCTGATTATCTTAATACATAAAATGTGTAATTTTATGTTGAAAACAATTTTAATTCTTTTAGTGTGGTAATAATAACATAAGTGTGTAAAAAATTAATTTTTGATTGTTTCTAGCATTAAAAAATTACTCTAGATCATCTGAAAAAAAAGTTAAATTACTATGTAAATTTTATTGATGTCATTTAGATTTTGCATAAAGTTTTCTATAAGTTTTTTTTTTTCTCTTGAAAGAGTATAATGACAGAAATAAGGCAGAGAATATTTAACTAATTTAATGATTTCTTAGATTAAATCTAATTGTTAAATTACTTCATAACAGCCCCTTTAACTAATATTAATTAGAAACTTCAAAATTACAAAGATTATAAAAACTAGAAAAATTTTCAAGTTTTTCTATTGAGCTAAATAAGCGATTACTGTTTTATATATTTTATTGCAAGTTCGAAAATGTGGCATATTTTAAAAAACAAGCGGAATACTCTTCTGTACCTATCATAAAAGAGAATAACTTTACCATTATACTTAAGTGATATTAATAAATAAAATCTATTATAGTTTATCTTTTTATATTTAGAAACAATTACACAATAATTTTGATGGCAGATTTTATGTCTACATGATCCGAGAAATTGAATTTTGAAAATGTGCTTTAACAAACACAAAATAACTTTGTTGCAATGATGACTATCTTATTGATCACCTGAAGAAAAATTTAAATAAAAGATATTTATTAAAAATGTAAACCAAGAATAATAAACAGACACATATTATATATATATATATATATATATATATATATATATATATATATATATATATACAGTATAGGATCCATTATCCGGTTCCTTAAAAACCGGCATTCAGATAGTAATTTTTTTTCCCTTTCTTCCTTCCTATTTGGTAGGCATCCCTAGGCAGAAACTCTTGAAAAGGACAACGTCCGAGTTGTCTTTATAACCCCGAATTGCGCATCTTTGATCCAGCCAATGGATCAGGGTATTCTTAATTCGTTAAAATGCTAGTATAAAACGGCTTTTATCCGAAAATATTTAGAATTCTGCAACTCCAGAGAGGAAATGATAGATTTTTAAAAAATGTTTACGATCAAAGATGCCCTTTGGCGTATTGTTAATTCCTCGAATTTCTTGAACAAGAATACTCTGAGCAATGCTTGCATAATATCTGGCCTCTTTCAATTTTTCTTAAAGGAGAAGAAAAGGACGAATTTTTTGATTTTCGCGTATCACAAGAAAAAGAAATGATCCAAGAATTGTTAGAATATGCCAAAAGCATTTCAAGTGAGGAAATAATCGATGAGAAAACCATACAAGATTCTTTAAATGCTGACATAAATGCTCTGACTGTACTTCAGTTAACTGATGACGAGATCGTCAGTGACATAGGAAAGACACCGATTCTTCAAGTTCTGAGGATACCAATGTAGAGGAAACAGTAAATACGGAAAACATTTCCATTGACCGTTCTCTAGAACTAACAAAAGAACTTATCCGCGGAATGGAACAAAAATCGTTTTTAAAGAACACGATATTATATTATATCTGTGTGTAAAATACAAGAAACTTTATTGTCAGAAAAACCAAAGCATTTAAAACAACATATGCTTGCTTCAATAAACAAAAAATAATCTTACTTTGCAAATTTAAGGTTATTTTATTATATATATATATATATATATATATATATATATATATATATATATATATATATATATATATATATATATATATATATATATATATATATATATATATATATATATATATATATATATATATATGTGTGTGTGTGTGTGTATTTTTCATTAAAAATATTAACGATGTAGTTATTATTTTTCCTCTCACAAATTATTTCATGGATGGAAGAGTGTTGCGATTTTTTGCAAATGGTTATTGAAATTTTCGGTAGCGATCCGAAAACCGGAAAATTCCGGTAACCAGAATATGTTCGGTCCCGAGGTTGCTGGATAATGAATCCTATACTGTATATATATATATATATATATATATATATATATATATATAGATTATATAGATTATATAGATTATTTATATATATTAAATTATTTATAAATCCTTATTTGAGCAAGTTGAAAGTTTTTGCTTTATTTATTAACAAAGTAAACAATTCCAGTCTTTCTGATATAAATTACAAAATTTCTTTATTTTGTTCTTCAAATTATTCGTTGAATTCACAGTATTGCAACTGTTAACGAATCATTCATTATAAACTATATCAAATACCAAAATAAAAAAATGCCAACATTTATTTTATAAATATCAGTAAACATATTAAAAAAAACAGTATATCACAGTACAAAAGATATACATGTGGGCCATCGGCTGTACTGTAACAGATGATGCGGTGTGGATGGCTTTAAATAGCAGTAGAGGATGTGCCGATGGACTAAAACTGTCTTTTCTGCGCAGTCACTTCTGCGCATTCTGAATTTAGACAGAAACTAGAGTCAAGAGTCCTCCTGCACCTCGATGCGAAAGATGAGCCGTCTGGATGTGAACCAACTGTTGGTGTTGTTGAAGCGATAGATATCTGGATAAAAAAAATTACATCACAGACCACAAATACATATATAATATTACCGCGATTTTCATATTGAAATTATTGATTTATACTACTGTACTTCTAAGCTGACGTAATGTTAGTGGGTACAGTAGCTAAAGTTTCAGAAATGATTCTGGTAAGCAAGAACTAAAATGAAATTTGTTTTTTAAAATGAAACGAAATTCATTTTAGTGCATAGCGAGCTTGGCTTGTCCAAGTGTTAAAAGTAACAACAACAATATAACTTTTTGACAGTCGTAAGAGCGGGATTTTTGTTTTAAATTATAAAATATTTTGTGCAATGATATATACTGATTCCCTCTCAAAGGTAAACACCCTGAAGGTAGCGTTCTAATCATAGGATACTTACATCACGGACTTACAGAGCAAATCACTCATCACAAGCAAACACTGCGCCACCTTCTAACGCTGTATAAAGAGGGAAGTAGGATTATCGTCTTAAAATACGGCAATTGTTTCTTAATGCATTTTTTCCCCTTTCTCTCAAGCTATTTAACGATGGTTAGTAGTGCCTTTCGAGAAAATATTTGAGTTTGATCGTGGAATGGTAATACCTTATAGGGATTGCGGATTATCCTTCAAAAAAATCGATGATCGTGTTGGACTAAACCAAGCAGTGCGATACAAATTTTTAATCGCTGGATGCAAAATGTAACTACGAAGAGACGGGATCAATCGCATCTAACTCGTTGAATATATGTATATTAGGTTGGAAAAAGAAATCCATTATTCCTGCGTGAACTTCAATATTGCATTTAACATAGTAGGATTCGCTAAGTGAAAAAAACTGTTTTATGGTTTTGTAGTGTGAAAAAATTTTATGGTTAATCTTTAGTTGTCGAGTAATGTTACTACTGACAACCTCCCTGTCAAAATTGATCACTTCTGCGATGCTATCAACATTTTCAACGACAGATCTACCTGTGAAGGGCGCATTTTTAATATCAAAAATACCTGAGTGGAATTGATGAAATTCGCGTAATTGGCAATTCCATCAATTCCATTTCTGGCTTAAATAGCTATTACAGAATTGGAACCTTATATATCATCACAATTTCAACCACTTAGTTTGTCTATATCTAAGAAAAACTGTAAAATTTAAAGTTTTTTCTTCGCTTCCATTTTTAACATCCTGTAATTCGTAACAGATGAGCGATAACAAAAACTAGCAAAAAATAACATTGCAAAATGTTACCTTTCCAATGAGCATAAAGCTGAAATTGTTTGATCACGATCTATTGACCACTACATCCATCTACAGAAAAAAATAATCAATTTCTATTTTTCCAACCTTTAAATATAGCTGCCATCCTGACTCATTCCCTTAAGAATTGGTAGTTGATAATTTAGTAGTTTGTTTAAATTTGATGAGAAATTTGTTTATTGGTGGAAAGCTAAGTTCGTAACTGAGAAATAGGAAAATGCAGCTCCAATACAAGATAATGCGGTACTCATTGCAATTACTGAAAAATTAGGTAAGCAATATTATCTTAGAAATTTTGCGAAAAAAATTAGTTGCAAAATCGCAGAGCGAACGTTATTTATTATTAAATGACACCTGAGGAATAGAAATTCGGGGAAAAAATTGTATAATGTATTTCATCTTATATTGTATAGTTACTTCATATATATTTATTACTACAGCTGTGGATATATCTAGGTTAAGTGGATGACGTAGAAATGAGAGGTTAAAAGATGACCTCAACCTAGGGTGAGATATAAGAAATGAGATAAACGTTGTCACCTAATATGTTTTTTATTTATTAGAATAATTAGGTACACCACGAAAATGAGACATGAGCTAACATTTGGTAAGAAAGCAATATGTTTAATAGTGTTTTGAATAAAATTAGAAAATCCAGATATTAAATTTTCATTCGATAGCATGAGTCATTACACAGAATTCAGCAAATGTAAAATGTAGATCTCAACAACTCTGCGTAGAAATTACCAAGTTTGATAATAATTTCATTATTAATAAGTCATGTCCGATACGAGTAATGACATCAGTGAGATCTAACGGTAAGAAAATGTTCTTATGTGTGAAAGGTTCCATTACCGTCACTGGTTCCAAACGGTAAGTGAATGAAGAATTTCTGTATCTAGGCATATCTGTGAGAGTAAATGCTTCAAAGTTTTGGGGCTTATCTCCCTCACGATATACGGCCCACTATATATATGTATATGAAAAGCCTTCTCACTTTTTCTGTGGATTCTAAAAAGCCTTTCAAGTGCTTAAATATTAAGCTGTGTAGCACTTATCTGGTTTAACAGGAACAAAGAAATAAGATCCTTAAGTAGCTCAAAATAATTTATTACAAATTATGGTACAATTTGAGCACAACACAGATACATACACTACAAATAAACCAAAATTACATCTAAACATATAAAGTTAAAGGGATAGGGTAAACATGACAGTCATATGGATATGCGTCTCATTCCTATGGTTGATGGAGAAGGACTCACTTCCTTGTTGGTGATGTCACAGGTGGTGTTGTAGACAGGGGGCGATATAGCTGTTTATTATTCAATATTAAAGAGGAGGGATGAAAGAATACAGGCTTATTTCTATGCGATGAATATGTTATGTTCACTAACACCGAATATTTTATAACGCATCTGCATTCAAAGAATGAGAATAAGACTTGATTTGAAGATGTTAAAGAAAGCTCCTAAGAAAAATCATTTATTTTTCTCATCTTAATGAGTGTTAGATTCTGATTTTCCTAACTGGTTTACGATTTAAATATTGGTATTTATTTCAAAGAAAGGAGTCTAATTCCGTAAAAATATGATTTATTACGATTCTTTTCAAATATCAATTTTAACCCTTTAAAATTAGGTAAATATTAAGAAGTAATAAAATGAAAATTCATTCAGTTGATCAGAGCTCTACTCAATAATTTTAGTAGCTAACGTTTGAAAAGTTGGGTCTCATTTATAGAATAGTATTCATATATATTACACATTTTCATTAGCGTATATATTTTAAAACTGATACTTACAAATACCAGGCCATACTGCTATATTTTGGCTATCAATTGGCGACAAATGGGTTTGTAATCTCAACTCTGGACTGATCTTCTGCACATTGCATTTTTCGTTCTTCTCATCCAGAAATTCGTTCGGCGAAGGAAGTTCTAATGTGCTATGTATAAATCAATGCATAAAAAAAATCTCATGAATTACTAACAACAAAATATTTTCTATCATAATATGCTAATTTTAAGCTACAAAAAAAAAGATATCAATTCTATTTTTATCGATATTTCTTGAGTACCTGCCTCTACGAATGCTCATCAATCCGACACATGAAAATATACTTAAGTAAAAACAACCACTTAGAAAGTACAGTAGAATTCCAATTATCCGAACTTCTATTAATAGGAATCACTTTCAGAATTTCAGAAAAATAAATTAGACTGATGAAGGGTAGGAAAATGAGAGAAAAAAAGGAAAACGTATAACAAAAAGAAAGGTAAGAGGAAGGTAAAGATTAGAATGAGAGAGAGAGAGAGAGAGAGAATTGCCTCTTGAGGAATTCAAAAATATTCTTTTGAAAAGTCCTGGATGCTTGAAGTTAGTGTTGAAGATATCGGAGAATGAATTATGAGTAAGACCCTAGATTTTAAATTGAAAATGATGATAAATTTATTTAAAGATTCGATTAAGAAGGTGATATTAAAGCCCAAGCTGAAGCAGACAATGGACCATCGGCTAGTGAAGCATTTGTCGGCTTGGAAGTGGATGGAGCCTCAAACAAAGAATGACCGCATGCAAATCCTTACTGTTAAGCGGTTGTGCGATTTGGTTGTTTGAAAACGGATGAAGGCATTGAAACAGCGTACTCTGTCCGAGATATTCAAACAGCAATAACTTTTATTTACACCATTGTACATAATATATATATATATATATATAAGTTCTTTAACATATAAAAGTGTTCCACTTTCTTTTAATTGATTAAACGTATAATAATTTAATTAATTAATATAATTATAATTTAAATATGATATAATAAATATAATATAATAATTTATTAAAATGGACCTTTTTAGAAAAAATCCAATTACCCTCATTTTTGATTATCCGAATGGAGTCCAGTCCCAATCGATTCGAATAATTGAATTTCTACTCTAATATAATTAAACTTTGCGAGTAAAAAACGAAAACGAAAATGAGAGATAATTATAGTTATCAAACATTGCACATTCAAGATGCTATTTAATAAAAATTATAGTATTTAATTTAGGAAATGCTACAGGAGACATTCAATTTGTCGATGCCAATTATATTTTCAAGGTATTTCACAGTTTTATTCAACAATTATTTAATTAATTTATGTGAAACTAAAAGCATTTAATTTTATATTACAGGAAAAAAAGTTTCACCTCATTGTAGCATGATAAATTTAATTAAATAACAAGCTTAATATTAAATTTTCTATAATATATATTTAAGATTTTAATAAATTTATATTTTATAGCAATTCATCCTTAATTTTATATTTTAATAAATAATCATTTTCATCATTTCAAGACCATTTTTTGCTTTTTTCCTGAAAACAAATCGCAGTGTATGATTTCCAAATCATAGTCCTCAATTAAAGGCACAAATTTTTGAAGCTTTATAAACTTAAAATGCTTTCATAACAAGATTTTTAATGTAATATTTTCATTTATTTAATAATGAATATTTGCTTTATAAAATTCCTCGCTTTTTGAAACTGTTACTAAGTACATTACCCTACAAACTAACATTTTTTTGTTTTAAGTAAGATTTTCTTCATGAAAATTTGTGTTTTTTTCCTATAAAATATTTAATTTTATATCTTTTAAAATATGTCAAAAAAATTGGCTTAGCAAAATTTTTTATTATGAAAATGTTGCTTAGTTATTTATTTACAAATTTATTTTTTAATTGATGCTTATTGTATGACAATTAGGACTTCACAAAATTTTTAATCTAGTATTCTTAATGGTTCGTCAACGAGAATTTGTTTCATAAAATTACTTTTTCAAAATGCTTCAATTTGTTATTGTAAAAATTTACCTTCCTCTTTTAAATCGATGTTTGCTGCATGATAATTAGGCTTTTTATTTTAAAATTTTTAATCTAATGTTTCTAATGATTCGTCAACAAAAATTTATTTTAGAAAATTCCTCTCTTCAAGTGTTGCAATTTATTATTTTACAAGTTTATTTACTTTTACATAGATGTTTACTCCATGACAATTAATTATTTTTATTTTATAGTTTTAAATTTAGTATTTTAATGACTTGTCAAAACATATTTTTTATAAATTATCATAATTATGAAATTGTTCCAATTTATTGCCTTACAAATTTACTTTCTGTTTTGGTCAAGGTTTACTTCAGGACCGAATAGATCTTATGGTATAATTTAGCTATATATGGTATTGATTAATTTTAGCAGTGTAAAATAATTGTTATCAACATTTAAGTATTACATATTTTGCAATCTGTAATGCAGCATTAAATCTAAAGCTACAGCTAAAGAAATATTTTTTTTTAATTTATGAATATACTTAATTTAATATGTGTGTATGTGTGTGATAATCTACAAATCTCTAACAGAATAAATATTGATATTTTTAACAGAATTATTACTTTTAAAATAAAATTTAACGGTTTTACAAACGCAACATGTAGGGAATATTCAGTATTTGTATGGGAATAATTATAGTAAAATAGATTTCTTTCTGTAAAATCAACTTTTTTAAAGTCAGTAATAATTATTTGCTTCTCCCTTTTTCGATTAATTCTTAATGGCAAAGATATTAAGCAAAATAAAACTTTATAAAATCAAGTAAACGTACTCAGGATTTGATCCGAATTTCCTGTGAAGTATAGACAAAAAAATACTTCCGTTTTCTGTCTTAATTTGTACACGAATAACGGAATTTGGTTTTAAGACCACTACCGAATGGTTGAAGACGCTTCTGGCACCCAGCCACATGGCGGTGACTCCAGGATCTGTTGGCATGATTTGAGAGCGATTGATGAGGTAGTATTTCGTGGGTATTTTGCCTCCAAACCGAAGCTGTCGGACAAAAAGAAACGTTATTAACTTATATTTATATGCAATACAAATATATATATATATATATATATATATATATATATATATATATATATATATATATATATATATATATATATAGAATTGTTAGATAAAATTTGAGTTGTGATGTGCTGTTGCTGAGATTAGCACTTCTGTAAAGTTTGTTTCCCTTTGCAAATGATTTCGCAAAATGAAAATGATTGCATATAGTGGTGTTCAATTGATGTAAGTCCTAACAAAGCTAGATAGACAAAATTTTCACATTTGGTGAGAAATCGCCAATTTTACCATAAAATTTGGCGAGAAATCGTCCTCTGTAATTAAAAAGCATGAATAGTTTTAGCAATCATAAAATAATATCTTAAATAAATGCTGTTTAACCACAAAATTCATGATCTATGATTGAATATACAAATAATATGAAAATTATAAATATACATTTTTCCAGTAGTTAAGAAATATGAACATTTTCAGTAAGTTCTGAAATCTTTTTTTATATTAAGTTATTCACTTTTTTATGTTAAGAAAACTTTTTTATATAAGCTTTTATGAAAATCGCACATGGGTGTTATTGTTTATTTAATTATTATTCAAAATATTTTGCGCATATAAACTTGTAAACAATGCAAATGTTTGACAAGCAAATTTTGTTCCATTTTTAATGGATGATTAGTGTGATAATTTTATTAACAGAGCCTTATAAAGTGCGTATTTACAAATTATATTTCGTCATGTTGGACCATCGTGGCTCCATTCAATAGCCAAATTCAAATAACAGCAACACTTACAAACTCTGAGCACTTGGGATCGCCTGATGAATCGACTTTACTTCCCCCCAGAAATTCTGGTAACACGTCTTTATCAATGTACTTTAAAAGAACAGCAGCAGTAGAGTCTAAAATAGGAAATAAATTGTAATGAAATCTCAGTGCATATCCAAACACACGAATAATAAGAAATACAACGCTCTAATTTCTCAATATTTGACAGCACTTTTAATGAAAATAAAATATCAATGCCTTAAAAATTAAATTAGGATTCATTTCAATACATTATCGAAAATTAATATCATAAATATTATAAAACTAATAAGTCTAAAACACAAAATACATTGATTTCTTAGCTGATGTAGCTCTTAAAGTGTTTTTAAATTTTACTAAACTATACTTCAAATTTTTAATTTAGTGATGATTAATATATGGATTATTTTCGTAATAATCATTTTTATCTTCATAAATATGTCCTACTAAGAACTGTAGTATAAATTAATATTTTAGTTTCGTGTATTATATTGTATTTGAGAAGCATTTTCTAAATTTTTAATTTAATGACAGTTAAAATTGGAATAAATACATGAATATTTTTGACTAAACAGTTTTATCTTCAACATAGTTGTATTTTACAAGAAATTATGACATAAAATTAATAAATTTTGTATAAATATTTATGAAGTATTACCTCTTGAAACCACTTGCAATTTCCTAACCATAGTCATTCTTAGAATAGGCTTAAACATGTTGTACAAAGTATCGAAATAGGGAGGAACTAGAAGAATAAAATAGATTTTTGTTAAGTACAAATTACTTTTAAAGTGAAAACAAAAAATAAATCTGGAATACAAATATACATGCACTAAATTAAAGATACAATACGCCTTTCAGTAAAAAATAAAGCATACTATACAAAAAACAGTTTTCAGTAAATTTTTGGGTTATATTAGCAACTATTGAAAACTGACAATATAAGTCATAAAAATAAATTCATACCAGATATTTAAGTGAAATAGACAGTTATATCATTTCAGCAAATTTTTCACTGACACTTTAAAGATTTTATTTTCTTAAAAATATTTATAAGACTAATATATTATTTTCCCCGCGTTGCTATATTTTTTGTTATAAATAATAAGAATTCAAGTTAACTTCTCCAATAAAAAGTTTCTATAATACTTTATTATTCAATTATTTTAATAATAATAAATTTGTAAACTCGCTAGATTCAAAATTATGGTAGAGAAATTCAATTTATTGGTTTAATAACGCCTTAATAATATTAAACAATTATATAAAAAAGCGATAACAAATATTTACCATTAATGCAAAAGATATTTCCCCATATCTCTGGATAGTATTCTTGGAGCAGATGTAACATATCAATAGTAAGCTCATAAACTATAAAATAAATAAAATGATGTATAAAAATTTATATGTTTATTTTAACATATTTAAAGAGAGGAATTTAATAACTTAAAATAACTAATTATAATTTAATTTAAATCTGAAGCATAGAACATTTTTTATTTTGACATACTTAACACACATTTTAAAACTTAACATTTTATATTTTTAAATATATTTATTGTATAATCTTACATAAAAATTAAATATTTGCCAATTATTAAGGACAAAAAAACACAAATCAACATATCATAATGATGCATATTGTGTTATATGAATATAGTAAAATGAAATAAAAACACTGTAATCACAAAATTATAAAAAATAGATTCTATAGACCAAATAACAAACAATGCATGAAAATGTATTTTCAGAAATAAACTTATCTAAAAATGCATAATACTTCTACATAATGCTCAAGTACAACTCCTGAGATATTTAAATAAGTTATTATAGTAATAATAATGGCCAAAAAATTAGGATTATTTATTAATAAAAATTTATAATTTGAAAAATAGATAAAGTAATCTGACATTTAATGAATTACAGAAAATATTTCTTGATCTTACCACATTTGTGCATAAAATTTTGAATAGATACATCTTCTAGATCAAAAATATAAGTAATTTCGTTGACTTCTTTTCCTGTCTAAAAAATAAAAACCTTAATAAATTATTTTACAAAACACATTAAAAAGGAAATTTTTATCAAATCTCACAAATTAAATGATACAACACTAAAATCTTATTTTCTCATATTTCAAGGTAGAATTTTCTATTTTTATACATAATCTTATTTAAACAAAAATTACAATTACTTATGGATATGAAAAATATTTTTATTGCAACACATTTATCATAATATTTCGAGTATGTCACATGATGTTAAAACATAGAAATTACTTTTCGACATAAAATAATAAAAATTATAGAAACAAATGAAGTTTAACCAGTGAACAATTATGTACATTTTTCTCAATTAAAAAAATCTGAAGCTTCAAATAAAGTATATTCCAGATAATCATCGTGTAAAAAAAATTATGTGATATAAATGTAAGAAAAACTCTTATATCACATAAAATTATGCACCTTTAAAGTTATATTTACGAAATTTTAGAAGTGTTTAAAGTAATCTCTTCAACATTAGTTTGCTTTCTGTATGTTTTTCCCAAAGGTAAAATTTTATACTAGATTAATGTTTAATATAATATAAGAAGCATTTATTATTTTTTTCAAGCTTCTGAAAGACTTATAAATACACAGTGAGTTAATATTTTAATATAATTCCTCTTAAAATTCAAATAGACTTTGCAACAAGTGAGAATGAAATTCATATTAACTCTTCAATTCCTCTTAACATTCAAACAGACTTTGCAACAAGTGAGAATGAAATTCATATTAATTCTTCAATTCCTCTTAGGATTCAAACAGACTTAGGAACAAGGGAGAATGAAATTCATATTAACGCTTCAATTCCTCTTAGGATTCAAACAGACTTTGCAACAAGGGAGAATGAAATTTATCTTAACTCTTCAATTCCTCTTAGGATTCAAACAGACTTTGCAACAAGTGAGAATGAAATTCATAAGTGCGAGTTAAAAATGTATATTATTTGCAATAAATTTAATATTTTACCTTTTCATTCATTTCTCTCTGCAGTCTGAAATCATGTTCTAATATATGAGCAGAGTAATAACCGAGATGATAAGCGTGCAATGACATTATGAAACCTAAGAGACACAAAATACAATTCAAAAATAATTTTATCACACTGAATAGTATATTTTATTCTCATAATAGAGTATATTATATAAATCCTAGTAAATTCAGTTAATGCAAGAAACGGTCAAAAGTTCTTAAGAATAACACAAGAAAAATATGATATCAAAACTTTACCAAAAATAAAAGGAAGAAAAGAGTAAAATTAATTCAATGTTTATTAAATAATATTTGCGTTTTAATAAATAGAAGTTAAAATGAAACATATCATTAAAAATATGAAATTTTTAGCACTATTTATGAAAAATCTTATGTTTGAAATAAATTCTAATTTCACTAACTTTTGGTTTAAACATAAAGCAAGTCACTTGAATAAAGGAAAAACATCTTGTTGCTGGTAATCTCGGGATTATCTAGCTGAGCTAGACAATTCCCAAAAATATCTAAAAAATCTAAAAAGGATGAGGTTTCCAGTACATTAACTTATTATTATCTTTGAATAAGAGGAATGCAGAACATTCAGTATGAAAATTTAACACTCCCTTATAATCATCAGGCAAATAAAACTTGACTGGAGCCATTATATTAATTATCAAAAGAAAAAAAATTATAAGATAAAAGATCTCTCGTAAAATTATTTCATAAATATTATAATTTAAAATCACTTGAAAAAATAATTTATTAGCAAAATGAGTACTACTACTGAATTTGCTAAAAAAATATCATAGAAGCGCAAGAGTTTAAAAATGAGTAATACTATTTCTTTTGTCTTTCTTTAAAAATAAAAGGAAAAGGGTAAATTCTTATATTTTCTCAGTTTTTCGCTGATAAATATTTTATCTCAATATAGCGTTTCACATTAACCCAAATTATTTAAAACTAATGATGATTATTAGCTTTCAAAGTTATTTTAAGATATACTTCTAAAACAGGATTAAAAAAGGTTTCTCAATAAGGTTCTGCGAATTTTTCTCCTAAATAAATAAACATTTTTCATTCAAAATCTTCATGAATTTGTGTATATAATTTTTTAATAAATAAATTTATATAGAAATCAGTAATTTAAATCAATGCTAAAATATACCATTGTAAAGTTGGATTGAGGCATTGTAAAGCCCTTTACTTTAAACATAATCCTCTGACTTTGAAAAGCCGATAGCTATTGCCATGAAAATGGTGTTGATGAATGTAATAGTGGTTATGTGCTGTAAGGAAAGCTTACAGATCATCTAGAAGTAAAATTTGGAAGTTAAAAGGCGCTTTTATCTTTAAAATTAAAAGTACAGAAAAGAATTCAATCCCAAAGTTGGAATGTAGGGCCGATTTAATATGAAACAACTTTTATTGTACAGGCATGCTGAAAAGATTGTATACAACGCACACTGATTTCTTCAGAAATTCCAGCAGTCTTACATCACGGAAACCCTTAACCAAAAAAATTTTTTTGGTTTCGTTAAATTTTTCTCAACTTCAGATCAATGACTGTTAATATGGAAGTATTTATGAACAGGAAATTCTTCTTTGCTCTACCAATATTCTATTATCAGTGTCTCTTGAAGATGAAGCCAGTAAAGCAGTCGACTAGATCGTAGTTCCAAGTTATAAGAAATTTGCACTGCTGGCCACCCAAATTGCAGCACCAAGAAAGACAAGGGATATCACAACAAAATTTATTTTGTAGGTAACATGTTGACCAAATATCAAATGATTAAATTTATAGACTTCTGTGAAGTGAAGTCCCTACCAAAATCAGCAGCCGTTATTGTTGGAGAACACCGCTGTCACGCGACTCGGCATTAATTCAAAGAGACTTCGGATGTATTCTTGGTATACAGCATACTAATCAGTTTCCACACGTTGCCAAAGTAGATCTGGTGTGGCAGCTGGGATGCAATCTGGGTCAATCGTTGAGCAACCATGGACCACATGTTTTCTACCGGTGAAAGATACGGCGAGCAAATCAGCCAGAGAAGTAATTCAATGCGGCGATTGATGAATAACCCTTGGACAATGCGTGCAACGTGTGGTCGAACATTTTCCTGTTGAAATAAGGCTGTGGGCAAACCCTGAAGGTAAAGTAGGACAACTGGCTTCAACATTTCGGAGATGTAGCGCTGTCTTAGTACCGACAATGCGTACTAGAGAAGTGCAAGAGTGATATCCAATACCACCCCATTCCATAATACCAGGTGCAAGATTAGTGTGGCTGTGCGTAACGCATCTGTTCAGCACCTTCTCCCCACTGTGTCTCCAGACTCCAATGCGACCATCGTATGTTGCAGACAGAAATGTTACTCATCAGTAAAGACAATTTCATTCCATTCTGCCGCCCACATCCTTCTTTCATCGTACCATTAGCGGCGAAGAAGTATTTTCTTCAGCTTCAAGGGTAGATGAAACAATGAATGTCTTGCAGATTGACCACTCTGCCATAAACAGCTTTGAATGGTACGCACAGACACTGGATGATGTGTTACAGACTGAATGTGCTGTGCTATAGTTCATGATGTGGCTGAATGACCCGTCACTGCCATGCGCACAATTTACCTGTCATCATGTGAAGTGTTTCCATTAAGGTGTATGTGATCGAAAACGTCGGTCTGTCGTATCCTCCTGCATCCAACAATCACATATCCGCATTACAGTTGTTTGGTTTTGTTCAACACGACTGCCGATTTCCCTGAAAGATAATCCACAATCTCGGTGGGTCCTTTATCCTTTCTCTATCGAGCTCAGTTACTTGGTCAAAAAAATGATTGCTATTTTCTAGGAAGTATAATTAATCGTTTAAAAAAAAACACAATTTCCGAACATAAAATCATCGATGCACGTATGTGCATCAGCGCTGAAATTCTAATCATTTGCATATCTCATCTCCGCTAATGTACGTTGTAAATTCCATGTTATGTGCATGCTTCCTTCATGGCGTTGCATTTATGGTGACCAGCAGAGTACTTTGATTAGAACTTTAACAGGAAGTATATGTTACTACAATCCTCGTAGCAATATCACTCAGAAACTAATTAAATAACAAAATTGTGTCTTCTTGTACCCTCAACAAAATTGATTCCTTGAAAAAAAGAGACTCACCTAAAGGGTCTGAATTTCCTATATGGCTATAACGGACAATGGAGCCATCTTTTGCACAACCTAGAATTGCCGTAAATTCATACTTCTCAAGAACCTGTAAAATAGTTTTTATTTAAAGCTATATTGAGTATTAGTTATAATAAACTTAATTTAACGTGAGGTAATAAAAATAAACAAAAATATATGAGAATATAAAAGTATTTTTGACAATTTTCTCATTCCTTAAAATTTAGAAAAGTGCAAGTAAAATCTCTTTTTTTATTTACTGTAGTAAAATGATGAAGACGTAGTAAAGCAAACTCACACTTAGCACGAGAGTTTCAAGTATTGGATTAAAATATTCCTTGAACAAAATTACTGACAACGAACAAATGTAACAAAAAAAATCAGATTGAGGCGAATTTATTTTATTCTGGAATTTCTATTATTTTCCCTTACTTTAATAAAATTAATTAATCAAATCAATAAGAAAGATTTGTACTTGTAATGGAGACATTACAATTTATTTCATCGTAGAAATTCGGTCACAAAAATATTGAAAATAACTAAGATGTATGGTTATCCTTCTAAAATTAGAACTTATTCGGAATTTTTAATTTTTATGACGATTTTTCACATTTTTCGGGGTTTCAGCTCTTTTTATCACACACATATTTCAATTATCTCTAAAAGATTGTAAAAAATTTTAATCTTTTAAAAAAAGAAAGGAAAAAGAGTGCCAAATATCGAGAATAAAATATAATGGCAATAGTAACCAAGAATAAAACATTCCGCCTTCAGAAATTTATCAGAAATTATTGGGGGAAAAAAAGAAATATATTCGTACGTGATACTCTTTAAGAATAAATATTAAAATAAAAGTACCTATATTATCAAATATATTTATAAATGAAATATATTTATTTGGTGACTGTTATGTTTCTTTAAAGGTAGTAATACGAAATATGTGTGATTGAGATTTTTTAAGAGAGAGCAAGGTTTTAAATTACAAAACATAATTAGAGCTTTTTTAATTTCTAAGAAATAACTGGATGCTAACAAATAGATTTGCTCGCTTTAAAAATCGAAGAACATGGTTCTTTGAACCCGTTTTATACA
The DNA here is from genome assembly GCA_030067965.1 of Latrodectus elegans. NCBI lineage: Eukaryota > Metazoa > Arthropoda > Arachnida > Araneae > Theridiidae > Latrodectus > Latrodectus elegans. Next base: position 33,875,730 of record CM057820.1, on the reverse strand, counting down.
TTTATTCTTAACATATCGGAGAAAAGAAAACTGTATAATGACGTCAGACTCCTTTTCCTTCTATATCCCCCAGATGTATTTTATAAAAAGAACTATTGCTAATTTTTTTATATTTTTGAATAATTATTGTTTGTACGCACTGCAGTGAACATGTTTTTGGTTTTTCTAATAGGGCGACGATCAGAAATGTATTGGAACGTGGATGAAAGGAATCCCAATACCAATATTTAATAATATTGTTATTTATGAAAGTTTTCAAGAGTTCCATATCTCATTCTATTTGATTTTAGATCATCTACATGCCAGATCTCAATTTATGGTGCAAAATAGAGTTTTGAACAAAATATTCTTAATAAGAAAATTAACGTTATTTTTCAAAATCTTAATTTTCCTTCGAATTGTTGCACAACAAGATACGTTAAACAAAAAGAAGCAGGTTTGAATCATTAAGTCAGTTCTAGTTATGAATTTTCAAGAAATAAAGTAAAATGTCCTGAATATTCAAAGAATTGAAGCTGAATAATGCAAACTTAGATCGACTGCAGAGCATTAATTAATAAAAATAACTAGAAGACGCTTAAAAGTAGATACTTTTATTTTCAGTTTATTTTAAATTATAAAAATTAAGCACCAATGTGTGTGGATATGAAGAATAATTGCATTGAAATAATTACATTAAAAATATATGTATTTTATAAATTTTAATTATCTTATTCTGAGCATTATTTTCATTTTTAATAAGCTTAATGTAATTTTAATGAAATTCTTATAATTTTTTAAACTTAATTTTTATTGGAAATCGTAATTACTTATCATAATTTTAAAATCAAAATTTTGAACTTAAATTATCAACCTTAGGACATATTAGCTTCAAAACGTTATATTCAGTTATTAATTTTTGTTATAATTTAAGATTAAATAAATTCACAATTTTTTACTTTCATAAAATGAATTTTCCTCAAAAGAAAACTTTCCAATACGAATCTGAGATTGCATTATAAGAAAAGAAGACGCTTTTTACAGTACAAAAATGACCTACCAATAAGAAAAACCGCTGATTAAATTATCTTTTAAATGACAGGCAGTGTACATTAATTTAGTAAATTATTTATTTCTGTTCATTAAAGTAATAAAATACTTCAATTTCTTTAGCTCTGATAGTTCATGAGATTGCAAACATACTATTAAATATAGAAAAAAAAACTCTTTTCTATTTAAAGATTTTGCGGTAATAAAATATTTATCTTTGACTGAGTGAAAGCTTGCTAAAACTAAATGTTAAAGAGAATACTTCATACATAAGTTTATTCCTCTGTTAATTTACGCAAGATTATTTTAAACAAGCCGCAAAGTTCAAAAAGAATTTTTATTTGTTTCGTTTGGCAATATTCCTGTGTTTAAGTACATGCTTACACAATTAAAATATCTTACTGTTTTAGTGTATTTTTACTGTTTATTTTAATCTTACAAAATAAACGTGTAAGCATATAAAATCTTTCAATGTTAAAGTTTTTGTTTGTGTACGAAATTTTGTGATTTTGCTAAGACTTTTCTAGATAGCATTGATATCAACTTAATCATAGTAATGATTAACCTTAAAAAATTCACGGAAAAATTTAAAAATGCTTTTTTTGAAAACTAAATATTCGTTATTGAAACGTAAAAATTTTTTTTATTCAAATGTAAATATTTTCTTCTCCTTTAACACTATAGATCTTTGATTGATGACATAATATTTTATTAGGTGATTTTTGTTTATCAAGAAGGCCACTAGAGGGCGGCTCATGCAATTTAAAAAATTAAATTTATTTTATAATTTCATAAAAATAATAAAACGTTATATAAGCGTTTATTAATTGAAGTTGAATATAAACACAAAACGAGTAATTATATAAAATAATTATAAAAAATGTATCATTACCTTTATACATTACTTTAATTATAATATCTTTATTATTTCAAAATTAAAGTTACATTTTTCACTAGTTTTTGATAATACTAAAAATAGTGAATGCATCTCTTTTTCGTTTTAAGAATTTTTAAATTATTTTGCATTATTTTAACCAAACCCATTTAATAAAATCAGAAAAAATTTATTTTAATTGTTCCAAGGTCAAATTTTAAGTGCCATTATATCTTAGAAAAAAAAGTTTACAGATATGGATTTAAGAAAATAAGGAAGAAGTTATACCTAAATTTTTAATTTCGTCGATACTATCACTTACAATATCAACCAGAAATGAGATTTTTAATTCTTGCTTATTCTTAGAGATTCATTATTGTATTATATATATGCTTCTCAATGAAAGAATTAAAGAATCGTTTAATTCATATTAAATAACGTTTGGAAATTAATTAGAATTTCTTTGAAATTTCTTTGAAAATTGATTGCTAATTTTCTTCAACAAAATTTAAAAATAAATTAACCTTATGTAAATTACTAATGTCAAGAGTTCTTAAGAAATATTAAGAAATTTCGAAAAATTCATTCAAATTTTATTGTGTAGGAAAATTTACTAATAAAATGTTAAATTTTTTACATAAATAACTTTACCAAGAATAAATCATTTTAAATATTGTTTCTTTCTTACATATAAGTTTCATATTAAAAACAATTAGCTTTCATATTTTTATTTTTTTTATTTATTATTTATCTTTTTTAAGAATTTACTGCAAATTCATTAAATTTCAGAATTTAGATAAATATAAGAAATTTCAGTATTCGTATAAATATAAATTATTAGAAAAATAAATCTTAAGAAATATTTTTTAATAATATCGTTTTCTAGTTAAAAAAAATTAATTTTCATATTTTATGTTTGCGAAATTCTATTAAAATCTCTTGGAAAGATTCACATCTTCCACACACATAACATAAACAAAGAGAATTAAATATAAATATCACTTTTTAAGCAAATTAAAAGTGTTAATTCTTATTAAATTAAAAGCCATTGTTATTTCAGTGTATAATTGTAAATACAATTTCTGTTACTTACTTCAGGTTTTACATACGTTTCTGATAACGAATCCATCTGATACGTCTGCCTGAAAGCATACATCTGAAAAAAAATATTAAATATATCATAAAGCCATTTAGAAATCTCTTTCTTTCTCTCTCTCTCTCTCTCTCTGTGCTCTACTAATTAAATTTATAGTCTTTCATAATTTTACTGAATAATATTTACCACATCTTAAAGGTTAATTAAAAACATTAACTCTGTCATTTATAGTAGAGTACTATCTTCATTTTGGGAGCTTTGTTTTCTTCCAGTAACATTTTCTTATAATGTGGGTCTAAAACATGCATTTTTTTATTTATGGAAAACAAACCTTTAAAAACCGATATAATGGAGGAATTATCAACAATCTAGCTTCCAGTTCAATAGTTTATGAATTTGAATTCCTCCTTGGATATATATGTTTGACGTATGATCGAAATTCACTAAAAACTGCTGGTTCCAATCGAAACAATTCTATTGTATAAGTGTCAACATACAACAGCAAATAATCACATTTATATATTCATTCATTTTACATTACCTACCTTTCTATATCTTTTCAATATTTCCGAAAAATAAAATAAATATAAAAGAGTTATGTAATACATAACTCTTGTAGATATATTGTATTGGTTGTTTAGATACATTATTATTAAATTGGTAAGAAAAAGTTTATTTGTAATACATATACTTTTTCTTACTAATTTTTATTCTCAATTTGTTCTAAGAGCTACTCTGTTTATTTACTTCTTATTGTTTTCATCAGAAAATAGCAGGTGGAATTCTATTTATGCAGTATATATAATATGTAGAGCACCTCTTCAGAACCACCCTGTCTGGTGGTCAGAGTGTCTGACGGCGGATGGGGAGGCCCTGGGTTCGAGCATGGATGCACTTTCTCTCTATCTATCCTGTCCTTTCTGTGTATGAATGAAATGTGAATGGTTGGCCTACCCTATAAATGGGTCCCTACCTAGCTGGAAGGTCTTTTTATTTAATGAGGGCCATCTATTGCTATGGAGAAAAACTCTTCAGTGAGGGCTAAAACTGAGCTTCCGCAAATAACGCCTCCCTCCCTATTTCCAAATTTAACTGCGTCAGAATATATATATATATATATATATATATATATATATATATATATATATATATATATATATATATATATATATATATATATATATATATATATATATACAGTTTGATAATGTGCATCAGTTCAAATATTCCTTCTAAGAGATAATGATTTTTCAAGCCTCGTTTGAATCTGTTCAGAAAATTTTGAATGTATATAATGCTCACTTTGACTTTTACCCATCCTCAATCCTGAACTCAGTGTTCAACAATTTTCATAACTAGTTTGGTATAATAGCTATGACATGTCTAATTTCGTTTGAACCAGTCGAATGGTCACATTTCCAGAAAATGTTCCACTTGAATTATTCAAACATAACGAATCTACAGAAATGAATTCGCCTTACTCAGACACCAGTTTCAGGATATATTTTTCTCTGTTGTCACTTCACTTTTTTTAGATAGTACAACTTCTTTTACAAAATAATTTATCATTCAATAATTCACGTTTCATCTGGATTTTCTCAGTTTTCTCGTTTTCATGTATGCAAAGAAATTCTCTTTTCTTTAATCAGAGTCTAACACTCTTAAAGAACTAATTTTTATAAATGGCATAATTATTTCTTCGAAATGACAAGGACAGTTTTGCCAAATTTCTGTCAAATCCATCGAAGTGTGGGAAAATATTAAACATCCTCTTCTTTCATTTTATTTCGTGGACTATCAGATTTTTATAACAATAGTTCATCCACCAAAACATGGGAATTAAATAACCCAAAGCCATCAGGTCTTACCGAAATGCACTGGATCTTCCTGTTTTAATTTTGTTTTATTATTTTTGCGATTAGCAAGTTTTATCAGATAAGTTGATACAGTTGTAATAGTCTGAGATAATAAAAATTTATGCTTCAAATTTTATTTGAGTAAGTCCACTTACCCTGTATCATCCTTGCCGGTCAGAAACAATCACATACTAAATTGTTCAAGTTTTGATAGGATTGACTTTTTTAACACTTTTCTTGTTCATAATTTTTTGAAGATTCATTGGCTCGTGGAATTAGTCTAGTCTGTGACTAGATCATTAAAAATAAGAAAACAAGAAGAGTATTATGTTTCATACTTTTTCTTGTTTATATTCTCATACCTCATAGAAAGCAAATATATTTTTTGCTTAATTCGTTCTTAGACTTGGTAAAAATATGTATATCAAATAATATCCAAACGCCATGTTAAAATTAAATAATATATTTTTTTACATCCCATTTATAGGCCGAGAAATTTTAATACTAGAAAAGGAAATAAAATATAAAAAATGGGTGTTTTTTATTCCATGTAAATTTAGACAACACTTCCTGAGTTGTTCATTTATCTTCTTCTTGTGTCACCTTTTAACCTTTACTTACTTTTTTAACATGAAAAAAAGCAAACCACTTTTTATAGTACATTTAAATTTTCTAGAAGCCATAAAGTATGTCCAAATATTGTCTTAATTCATCAAGGCAACAGGAATTATATAAAATATTCAAAGGAAAACAATAATTTAATTTTATGGCTTTTCTTTCAAATACAATAATAAAACTGAAATTGTAAGTTTATATTTGTTTTTCATCTTCTATCTTTTTTCAATTAATTTTATGTAAATGAGTTTTGAAGACTTCCTCTGGTGTTAGTTTTATATTAATCATATATATATATATATATATATATATATATATATACGCTGCATCGAGAATTTATCTAGAAAATTATGACTTAAAAAGCAATTAAAGACAGCATTCGATAAAAGACTTAAATTAAATAATATTAATAAATAAATGGCATACTTTAATCGGAATGAGGAAAAATAATAAAACAATTCATAAATACTCACCTCTCTAAAATGCTGCTCTGTCTTCGACACGTTGTAATTTGCAGCTAAAGAAATTGAAGTATTTTATTACTTTAATGAACAGAAATAAATAATTTACTAAATTAATGTACACTGCCTGTCATTGAAAATGCTACACCAAGATGGAAATGCCAGAAAATTATGCAAATTTCAAGGTAGACGCACCTTACTGAGTTATGCAAATGATGTGAAATGCGTAGCTATCCAGGACACGAAAGATAAGATATAAGGTGAAGAATCGGCAAGATGGATAATATTCACGCAATTATTGCTGCATGGAAAATTATTGTTGAAATTTTGTTCTTGTCGCAAAGGACGCCTGTAATTCCAGAGAATGATAGACCATCGTTGACGGAGTCAGTTATTGTAGACGAGAAGTTTACGAGGAGTATGGTGACCTGAAGTAGAAAGAAGGGTAAGTTAGTCCTTACAGCAAATCGCAACTGACGGACACTTGGACGCGTCCACAGTGCACCGGCTGTGGCAACGACAGTTGGAACAAGTGGCTGTGGCAACGACAGTTGGAACAAGGAGCTGTGGCAACGACAGTTGGAACAAGGAGCTGTGGCAACGACAGTTGGAACAAGGAGCTGTGGCAACGACAGTTGGAACAAGGAGCTGTGGCAACGACAGTTGGAACAAGGAGCAGTGGCAACGACAGTTGGAACAAGGAGCAGTGGCAACGACAGTTGGAACAAGGAGCTGTGGCAACGACAGTTGGAACAAGGAGCTGTGGCAACGACAGTTGGAACAAGGAGCTGTGGCAACGACAGTTGGAACAAGGAGCTGTGGCAACGACAGTTGGAACAAGGAGCTGTGGCAACGACAGTTGGAACAAGGAGCTGTGGCAATGACAGTTGGAACAAGAGCTGTGGCAATGACAGTTGGAACAAGAGCTGTGGCAATGACAGTTGGAACAAGAGCTGTGGCAATGACAGTTGGAACAAGAGCTGTGGCAATGACAGTTGGAACAAGAGCTGTGGCAATGACAGTTGGAACAAGAGCTGTGGCAATGACAGTTGGAACAAGAGCTGTGGCAATGACAGTTGGAACAAGAGCTGTGACAATGACAGTTGGAACAAGAGCTGTGGCAATGACAGTTGGAACAAGAGCTGTGGCAATGACAGTTGGAACAAGCAGCTGTGAAACGTTCGCGGTTTGCAAGTACAGCCAAAGTGATGTCAGCACACATTGATCGACGCGTCCGGGAGGTGGCAGTGGACCCGCAAACCACATTGCTGTCAATTGGTTGCTAGTGTCCTGCGCTCGTGGCGTCCGTTAAGAAGACTGTCATTGACCCCACAGTTAGACACCAATGTCTAAAATGATTCCGGATTAGAGCGATGTGGACGACGGAATAGCACAGGATCGTTTTCACATATGAGTCACGCTTCTGTTTCTTCAGTGATAGTCTCCTCGTATGAGTATAGCATGTCGTGAAGATAGGTCTAATCCTGCAGCAATTGTGAAGCGTCCCACCTACTGACATCATGGTTTGGGGAGCCATTGTGTACGAGTCTAGGTCACCTCTGTTTCACATTGTCAGCACTATGATACTTGAATGATGTGCTACGGCAGTGACATTCCTTTATATTTCTGTGAGTTTCTAATGCCCTTTATCTGCAGGATAACGCCCTACCTCACATTGCTAGAATCAGCTAACATGCCCTGCAAGATGTACAGCTGTTTCCTTAGTCAGAGTGATCAACAAATCTCTCATCAATCAAACACGTTTGGGATATGATTGGACACTGTTTCTGAAAATGGTGTCCAATCATTCAGAGTCTAAACTCTGCCACTGCCTCCTTTAGATGCCGCACTTTGGCAAATGGATGACAGGGAGTGTAGAGTCATTCCTCAGGACGCAGTCCTTACTCTCATTGACTTTGTGCCTAGAGGTGTTGCTTCATGTATCGCCCTCCACAGGTGTCCTAAAACTTACCAACCCAATCCTGTTCTCACTCTGCATTATGGATATCATTTTGAAACACTGATCACTTATTGTTCGTTGCTGTTTCATTTTGTTTGCCGAGTTTTGTCACTTTCTGTCAACTCCTTCTTGGTGTTGCATTTTCAGTGCCTGACAGTGTATTTTACAACTATTGCCATTCTCGATACTATGCTGGTCATATAAAGAGATTAAATGCCCAAAGATTACGTGTTACTTTTGCATTCTACAAAATATATTCAAGTATAAAATAAACTCTTAAAAAAGTATATTTTGCATTTGATGGAAAATTACTTCAAAAGTAAATTTTAATAAGCTTTTATACGTCCAAAACAAGTAAAATGAATGGAAATATGAAAAAATTCTTAAATTAATTACAAAAAATATAATGATAGCTTCATTTCTTATTTTTTCTAATTTAAATCATTTTAATAAATTTTTGTTGAAACCACTTATTAATCTTTTGAGATCATTTCCAAGTTATTTAGTATTTATTCTTTAGCTTATATTTTCTTCAACTTCACAAATTTGATAATACATTTTTATGAATTTCACTCCATTTAAAAGATTCGATTAAAATTATTCATCATTTTCGATGTTCATTGGTAACTTTAGCTTCTTCGTCTAATTGAATGAGCAAAGTTAATAAATATAAAATTTTTTTCTCCTCCCTGTAGATACTATCTGAGGAATTACTTTTCATTTATGATTTTAACATCCTCCTCTAATTTAAATATTACTTTTTTCTATTCCAAAAGTAATAAGAAATGATCTGATGAATTCACACACACACACACACACACACATATTATTTTATTAAATTTTAGTGTACTTCTCTTTTTTAAAAACATACTTTGTTTTTCTTGTTTTCCTTTATAGAATTCATTTTAAACAATCTGAAGAATTCACTCGTTTACTAAATTTTAGTATACTTTGCTAATTTAAATACATAGTATTATTTTTCAAAGTTAATTTAAAATCATGTGAAGAAATTACACTTTCGATGGAATTATTCTATTTCTGAATAACATCACATTTTATGCCTAGAACTTTCATCTGTCTTCTTTTACAATCAAAAGCTGTTACTGTACCATCATCCTTAAAATAACACTGGGAACATTATTAATTAAGATCATATGATTAAGGAAAAAATGCTCTTTCCAGCCGGCATACTGTACATTTCACGGGACATAAAAATAACTTCTTGCTGTGTTAGAAAATAAAATATTGAAACACTACGTAAACAGCTCCAATCAAAAAATACAGGTTTCTTATTTCAATGTTTTTTTAATAAAAAATAATCATGTATTGAGATCTTTCAATGCATTTAAAAACATCTTGTTAATAAAAGCTACTTACACCTTAACCATTTCAATAAAATTGAATCTGTATCATGTGGAGACAACACGTCAGCTACAATCTTTTTGAACTGCAAAGAACAGAATTAAATGTATGCAAAATGGAAAACTTTCATTTCATTAAGAATAACTCTATAGTTGCGTATAGTAAATAGATGCTAAATCTTATACTTTTCTAAGAAGAACAGAAAAAATGTTTGTTTTAAAGTACTTTAAAGTACTTTTTTGGTGTTTGAGAAAACATTTATTATTTTCTAATAAGTTTATTTAACACATACAATACGAAGACAAAATCCCTCCAAATTGTGACAGGAAGTTGATTTTTCTATTATTGCTATAAAACTCAATAGTTTTATGTGGTTCGGTTATTTACATAACACTGTATAAAGTGACATTGTTAGAAAAAAGTTTGAATTATTAAATTTGTGCTAAAAGATACCTTGCAAGGTTAAAAATATTTATTGATTACAAATTTGTAGAATAGCAGTTGTAAAGAAGTCATCACGTTATTAAATACATACTCTTATATATATATATACTATATATATATATATATATATATATATATATATATATATATATATATAGTTGACTCTGATAACATATGTGTCTAGGCGCAAAGTGAGGTCTGTGAAAACGTTTTTGAGAGCTTAGAAGGCAGCGCCGATCAAAATCCACCCCGTCAGTTGTGTTTAATGTATGGATTAGATGTGATTTTCTGGAACTTAACCACAATGGAGGTGACGAAAAATCTCCATCCTATCGTTACAAATGATGAGATTCATTCCAGAAATCAAGCAATTGTCGATATATTCGCATCAAAGTGGATCTCTGGTACGTACGAAAGTCAAGCAATCTGTATTCGCACAGAGATATATTTGCCCAGTCTTCTGGGACATGAAAAGAATTCTGCTCATAGTCTTTTTATCGAGTTATTTAACAGTAAAAGTTGAACATTACTGAGCAACTGTAAATAACTTTCAAAGAGTCATTCAGAACAAGATGCATGGCATGCTAATACGCTATTTCTACAGAGAAAAACTGCTGGAGAAGTTTGGCCGAGAAGTATTTGACCCTCCACACTATAGTACCGACCTTGCTCCTAGTGATTTCTATCTGTTCTTGCGCCTGAAGAAATTCCTTTCCGAGTGTTCCTTCATCACAGATGAAGACGTGCAGACAGCTGGGACATGTTCGCTCCGTTAAGACGCGGCAGATTTCTATGGTACTGGAAAACAAGAACTTATCCCTCTCTATGACACGTGCTACACTTCCGATTGTTCTTAAATTCAGAAGTAGCTGATATATTGTAGTACCTTATACAATTAATCTTTCTAGGGTTTTTTCTTTTATGAGGCATGCCATACTTACTTTCAAGATGACCCTCAGATATATATGTATTTTTTATCCTACTCCTGACCTTGGTTTTTCAACAATTAGTCTATACACTCTAGCCCAATGCACTCTAGGATGAGCCATCTTTAGGACAATACACTGTAAGACTCAAATACACTCTAGGACGAGCAGCCCGATACACTCTAGGATAAAACGAAAAAATATCTTCTTTTGCAGTAAATATCTTCTTACCAAGTCAGTAAGCACAGTGTAAGAGTAGAAGTGGTCACCAATCATTTCTTCAATATATATATACACACATATACATATAATAATTTTTTTAATCTTGATCTGCGTCAAAGTGTCAATAAAAATAAAATATAGATCCTACTATTTTGAGAATCCTGGCTTACGAGGTGTTGAGTAGATACAATCCTGAGCCAGAGTGGCTCCGGATGTTTACCGATGGATCCCTCCTATCAAACGGACCAAATGTTGGTGCCAGAGTTTTCTCCGAAGCCTTTTCCTTTTATGCCCCGGTGGGACGGGGCTCTGCCTTTGACAGAGATATCGTGGCAATTCACCTGGCTCTATCTCAGCTACATTGCCACATAGATCAATTTACAAAAGATGTTGTCCTCTGTGATTCAAGAGCTGCTCTGCTGGCCATTGTATCCTCTAATAATCCCTTAACACAGGACGTTTTGAACTGTCGCCAACATCTTGAGAATCTGGCATCCCTTGAGAAGACCATTGTCCTCCAGTGGATCCCTGCCCATTGCGGAGTCACAGGTAATGAAAATGCAGACTACTTTGCAAAGAAGGGCGCTTTAATTTCGCAGACTCCCACACGCGCTGTGCCCTTCTGTTCTATTAAACATCTTGTCAAAAGAACTCTTAAGTCCAGAACTCATTAAGAGCTTACTAACCGCATTTCTCTTCAATCTTGGAAGAATGCCATCCTAAATCTGCGCAATATCCCAAGACATAGAGCGATGGCTGAATTCTGCCTTGCCACCAAGCACGACTGTCTGCGGAAACATCTGAATTGATTTGGTATCGTTCCTTCTCCGGTTTGCACTCTTCGCAACATTGGTGAGGTCATGTACGCAGCGCATTTTCCTCTCTGCCCTGCACCTCGTAAGGCTATTGGGAAGCTAGAGATATGTTAGATTAATAGACTCCGTTGTAGTATCTTTCTGTGTTATATATTGTTCTATCCTTTTTATTTATTTTGCTGTAAATGTCTATAATCTGCTATTGGAAATAAATAAATAATATATATATATATATATATATATATATATATATATATATATATATATATATATAGTCAGCGACTCTCCCAGAGATTTCACAGGATCAGCAGTTAAAACGGAAGCCAGATGCAGAACTCCCAGCCTCTAGTGGCTGCTTTCTCCATATATCTCTCTTCCTCACCCTAGTCATCAATCCAGAAATTACTTGAACATTCCTCGTATGTTATTTCTAAACTACATGCTCCCGGTAAAACTGGATATTCCAAACCATATGGGATAGCCAGAAAAGGGCTGCACTAGAAAGTCAAAAAAATATCATTAAGGGATTACTCGACAGGGGATTCCGATTTCAGATAAATCCATCCGAACCAGATAAATCGTATTATGCCAAATTTTTAATTATTTCTGCAGTTTTTTAACGGTATCACAAGCCTCTTATCATGATTTTTCTCCGGTGACAGTTTGTTCCGAGGATTCATCAGAAAAATCAGTCTTTTTGACAAAATAAAGTAAACGTCGATCATTGGGAAGCTCTTAGGGCTACGGGGACATTGATATGTATATATATATATATATATATATATATATATATATATATATATATATATATATATATATATATATATATATATATATATATATATATATATATATATATATATATATATATATATATATATATATATATATATATATATATATATATATATATATATATATATATATATATATATATATATATATATATATATATATATATATATATATATATATATATATATATATATATATATATATATATATATAAGCATTTCTTTCTTGGGCAAAAATAAGAAATTGATGCATAATAATAAATATACTTTTTAATAAAATATATTAAGAAAACTATAAATGTATACAGCATAATACAAAGAAAATAAATGTAAAAAAAATATGAAAATAAAATAAAAGAATAAATAAAATATGTTAAGACTATGAAATAAATAATATCACGTGTTTTTTTTATTTCTAATATTTGAACTATTGTTATTAACAAACTTTAGAAATATTTTCAACATCTCATTATTAAAGATTTTCTTAAAAATTAAATATGGATTTCACAATTATGTTTCCTTTAAAAGAATCATTGTGATGACATAAATACATATTTTTCACTCATAATATGGAACTATTTAGTTTACTATATTAAAGTTAAGTACATGGGAATAAAGTAAGGGTGTGTGCCACACATTAATATGCATTGAGTATATAAAAACTAGGAAAAATGCGAGACAGTAAGTTGTTTCCATAGCTTTATTTTAAATTAATTAATAATTTGAGTTTACCAAAATGCATTCAATTTTCCTCGACTTCTCTTACTATTTTAATACTGAAATTAGAAAAGACATTTACCTCTTTTAATAATTCATATTGTTCTTCTGTCGCATTGAGGAGTAAATTTGCCATAGCTCTTATCAATCTTTGTAATTAGTTTATAATCCTGAAATAAATGAAATTCTCATTATAATTAAATGTTACAATTATTGTAATTATGCATGGAAAAACTTTTTATAAAACTTGCATGGAAGAACTTGTAATAGAACTCTTAATAAAACTTGTATTATAATAACAAGATTCCAAATATAATATTAAATAGGAACAACAAAGATTTCAGGAATATACGTTTATTTATATAATTAAAGTTTCATAACACATTATATGACAATAACAGCACATTACATACAGTTTCACAAAACAGCTGCAGAAAATAACAACTACAAAATCAAAAGTGAAAGTGTATCTAGGAAATTCACTAGTTGCTTCTAGCGCCATCTACCCAGTTTAACAGGGAAGGTAGCTGTAATTATAACTATTACTGTGCTTTATGTTTATTTTTCGTATTAAAATTATATTGAATAATTTATAAAATATATCGTCCATTGCCATTAGAATTCTAAAGGAGATATATTTTTAAAGTTACTGAGTCAAATGAAGCAAATAAATTTTTAAAATATGATTTTCTAATATTTGTTTTATTTTATCAAAAGTGCAATCAAATGTAACATACAAAATCTAATTCATTGGTAAATATTTTATTTAAATATTTATATTCACAACTTCATTGTAGCGACCTTTTAATATTCATGACATTGAATTTTTTCGAAAAAAAAAAAAAAAAAAAAAAAAAAAAAATGGTTTTAATATTATGTAGGCAAAGCAATGTGTTTCTAATACTGAATTAAGTAATTCATTTTAAAATACAAAAAAATCTCGTATTTTATTTTTATTTTCCTAATACATAATATGTACACATACACTAGTGGTCAAATTTGTGGATATTTTTTTTAATTTTCATATTTTTTAAACTTTTTATTTAAGTTTTCTTATCTAACAACTTGTTTTGCACTTTCAGTATAAAAGATAACATTTTATCTCAATATTTCAATTCAATTTCTACTTACAGGTCCTTGTGTTTAATGGTATTGTTCTAAAATATTTCCATTGCATAAGATGGATTAAAATATTCAAAAAATATTATTTCATTTTCTTAAACTGGTATGGATTCTTCTTCAAAATACATTCTACTAAAATAGAGCTTTTCATTATCAAAACATTGTATTACCAAAATTGTTTGTAGTTTATTTAGTGACATTTGATTGGTTGTCAGTAATTGTAAAGGGCTAATAAAGGGCTTGAGCAGTAATTGTAATGAGCTGGTACGTTTTTATTAAAATACACTTCAGAATTGGTGTCAATTTGTGTTTGTTTTTTTAGACTGAAAAAACTTATTTTTTTATAATATAGATGTATTTCATTTCTATATTTTCAATTAATCACTGCATTGATTATTTATTTGATGTATAAATATTTGTATCAAACAAAAAACATATTCAATAAGCATACAAAATTTAAAGACAACAATTTAAAAATATGTCCACAAGTTTGTCAACCACTGTTTATATATAATGAATTTTTATGATTATAATATATATTTGTGATGAAAATCAAAATCTTATTAATTTTTTTATACATGTCATCGGTAAAGTGCAGAAACCAGTCATTCTATAACTTATCTAACTTATCCACCAATTAACGAAAATGATTCGTTAATTGTGGAAAATATGTGATTTTATTTCTCAAAATCACCAGAGGTATCATTTCATATGGAGGCCATTGCGACCACGACATGTTTAACGTGCCTCATCTAACACGACGTGTCTTCAAATAAGCTGGGATTCGAACTCACTACCTTCCAGTAATAAAAAACGATTCTATTCACATCAAATAGATAAAATGTGGAAAACCTTTGATTCTACACATAAACGGGATAAATCTGCAGTAAGTATCAATGAATCTACACATTATATTGGTAATATGCACATGAATGGTTTTGAGCTTTAGGGGTAACGTTTGTACTTATAAGAGGTTGGGGAAAATGTCTGTTCATTATCCCTCTCTTTCTCTTATCTCTTTAGTATTTATCTTATCTACATAGAAGTTGCAAGGAAAATTAATTCATAGAGAATTGTCATTATAAATATGATGGATTTATAATTCACACACAAACAAAAACTTGATTATTGAATGAAAAACAATGTATTTTAAAGATGATTTTGTCCTTGAATTTGCTTTGCAAGCAAGTCAAGAGTATACCACAAAGAAAGCCTAGCGAAACTCTAATAATTTCAAAACAAATAATTAAGTATAGTCATTGTGTATGACAAAGAATTTTAGATAGTTGATTTCACATGTATAACAATAGAAAAGGTCATATAATTGAACGATGATGATTTCTGATTCCCTGAAATTTTAAAGTGATCCCAACCGAAATCATAGAAATGATAATTGAATGGAAGTTTTTAGTCACTTGACTTTTAAGTCCTCAGTTAAATTGTTATTTTCATCTTATCAAATGGCGTATATCACACTCTTAATACTTCAGATTCCTTTCGGTTCTTCCTATAAAAATGAAATTTTTTTTTGTTCAAGGTTACTCAAAGGTCACAAATAATCACTCTATTTGTAAAAAAAAAATGCAAAAGGTTGGAAAAATATTTTTCAAAATTTCCAGAACGATAGATAATGAAGAATTAAATAGTTCAAAGTCATGTTATCCTCTAATTACATAAAGATCTCAAATTGTTCAGAAGTATTGGAATTATAGAACATTGGCTTTCATTAAAGTTGATCGATGCTTGATAGACGGAAATATTTGAAATTATTGACAGTTGAATGCACGATAATTTTAATCATGTGAGTTAGATGGAAAATTTGAAAGTGTATTAATCTCAATTTATCGAATAATATAAAAAATGAATTCATTGCAAATAGTTTTGATAAGCTTAAGCAGACACTATTTCGCTTCATTTGTTCTATTTTAGAATTTTTCATCATATAGTTTTGGAATTAAAAAAAAATATTCATTGGAAATATTAAAAAATAAAAGATTTAACCATATTAAAAAGGTAACAATTCTGAATCAAAGATTTATAGGCATTTGTAAAGAAAATTGGAACTCGAAATTTTAAAGAATGATGCTTTCGCTTTCATAATTCACATAAAGAATAATGATTAATTTCAAAAGCCAATCTGAGCTGGCAGTGTTGCGATTGGCTTGTAATTGAATTGCATGAAAATTTTTAAATACGTTAATTAACAGTCAATCATTCTTCCACATAAATTAGTTTAAAAAAGAAATTTTGATAAAATCCAACATTATTTGAGGTTATAGAAATAGTCTATATCTGCGAATAGAAATTGTTTAAAATTTAGTATGGTATGTCTTCTAGAAAAATTTATATGGCTTCAAGAATATGAATGGAAGATTCTGAGAACTAGTGGTCTATAACTGAAATATTTCTAGATTCTTTGACCCTCATTTATTCATTCCAGAATATGAATGGCAGATTCCGAGAGAGTGCTCTATAACTGAAACACATTTCAAGATTCTTTGACGCTCATATATTCATTCCAGAGTCTGAATGGAAGATTCTGAGATCTAGTGCTCTATAACTGAAATATTTCTAGATTCTTTGACGCTCATATATTCATTCCAGAGTATGAATGGAAGATTCTGAAATCTAGTGTTCTATGACTGAAATATTTCTAGATTCTTTGACGCTCATATATTCATTCCAGAATTTGAATTGAAAATTCTGAGAGCTAGTGCTCTATAACTGAAACACATTTCAAGATTCTTTGACGCTCATATATTCATTCCAGAGTCTGAATGGAAGATTCTGAGATCTAGTGCTCTATAACTGAAATATTTCTAGATTCTTTGACGCTCATATATTGATTCCAGAATCTGAATGGAAGATTCTGAGATCTAGTGTCTATAACTGAAATATTTCTAGATTCTTTGACCCTCATTTATTCATTCCAGAATATGAATGGCAGATTCCGAGAGTGTGCTCTATAACTGAAACATTTCTAGATATTCTTTGACGCTCATATCTTCATTTAGGAAACAATTTCAAATCACCCAAATGGCTCACCATAGCCTAGTGATAGGTTCGAGACATAAGCTCCTAATCTCAATACCAGATACTTTAGAGCAACGGGATATGAATATTACACTTTTCCATGCTTTTCTATAAGAGTAAGTGTTTGTGAGTTTTCCAGGTTTTTCCCCACCTGCGTTGAGCTTAGCTGTATCAAAACCATTCAAATTGTTATTTGAAAATATATATCTTGCAGTTCAAAGATTATAAATCTGACAGAAAACCGATGTAAGCCGCCTAGCTTGTCTAGTGGTCAGCTTGCCTGACTGCGGATAGATAGGTCCTGGTTTCGAATCCAAGTTCAGGCATGGATGTACTTTCTCTCTCTCTCTCTCTATCTATCTATCCTGTCTTTGTCCTTTCCTTGTATGAATGAGTTGTAAATGGTTGTTTACCTTATAAACTGGTACCTATGGCATGTGAGTCCTAAGGAAGTAGGACTCCACACCTAAATATGGTTCAGTTGGAAAAGTGTAGCAGCGCACCCCATATTGCCAGCCTAACTGGTACACGACAACAACAGCTACAACCAATGTACAGTAATCCCATCTATAGATGAAATAATATACGGTACGTACTTTGAAAACGCGTTTTTATGGCCCTGATACAGCACGTATTTTCCTTCCTATAACTCAGGATTCCCCATATTATATTTCTGTACTAAAAAATTTATAATGATTTGTACAGTTCGAAATCAAATTCACGTACGTCTGCACAGTGTGTCAGTTGTGTTCATATAAAATTAAATTAAATTGTTTTATTAAATTTGTGTTTTTGGAATTATTTGATATATTAGAAAGTAACTGTTTTAGTCCCATATGTATAGGTTTTTTTCATTTAAAATGTTCTTAATTTGATTTTAATAAAACGCATATATTTTGTTCATAACATAGTTTTGCTTAAATAATCTATTTAAACCCTCTTTAATGTGAAAAGTTAAGAGCGAATCATTTGCACATGACACGTCATACGAGCGCATTTTACGAGAAAGGTCGTAGAATGCGGAATTAATACACCGTATAATAGAATGGATTACCATATTACCATTGCAACTATGTGGAATCACAGAAAGACATTTACATATGTGAATTATATGGCAGCAAGTCAGCATCGCAAGACCAGGTGCATGAGCGCGTACACCTTTAAAAAGTCCATAAGTGGATTCTCCATCACATCTCTCCCGGAGAGACCAAGGCATTGAAGAATATATTCAGGGGAGGCTTGTTCATTTAAGCACTTGGAGCAAATTTCGAATTTCTTCGTACCTTCAACGAATTTCAAGTTACTAAGATGGCCACTTCTGAAATGTGCAATAGCCGTTTGTTCTTGTCTATTAAAACCAGCTGCCAGGGAATCACCTGGACGCGCGTAGCGGTACCAATGATGCTCAGAAAGTGGTTCTAAGTGGTTTTATTCTCGTGTTAAATCTTTGAATGAATATCCTGAAATGTGAAAGGTACCGACGTCCTCAGCCACACCAACTTTGGCCAAAGTGTCCGCAATTTCATTCCCCTCGAGATCCACGTAAGAAGGAATCCACTGTAGATGAATATGATGCGATACGGATATCCGTTTTAACATTTGAAGCATTGTGACTCCAGTCTTGTCTTTCACTTATTACCATCTTTCCAAATGTGTACGATGATGTCAACCATTACTATGTTCTTAAAGCTACATAGTAATGGAAACTACATCAGATGGACAAGAATTTGTGTTAATTTTTCTGTTGAATCCAAAGAGCTATGATTTAAGTATTTTTGCCAACATGTTGTTTGTCTATTGTCTATTTGAGGTCTATCTATGCACAACTGCGGTACAGTTATGTTCTCTGATAAAATATTTCCTTTGCAAATTGATGAAATTCGTTTGAATATCTGAAGCACAAAAGACATTCACATTCAGTTTAGAACATCACATATTCAAAGTGGAACCGTCATGCTCTATACAAGTCTCTTTGAATTGCGGGTATGCGCTATACCAAAAATCCAATTGAAACTCTTTTAGGTCATTTTGACCCTGCTGTATGTATACTTTTGCCATTCCAACTACCCCGATACTACAAACACTTTTCTTTAACTTTCAATTGCAATCCAATTTGTGTAAAATAGTTTACTTTACCACCCTCTTTACTGTGTAAATGTAATAATTTTTAGTGTCTCCACATATGATTGCAAGCATAATTGTATAGTCTTATATGTACTGTGTTCTGTTTTCTTTTCTCTCCAGCGGGTTCATCAAATCTGGTAAAACTCTTTCACGGTTAGATACAGGGACCTCTGCTGGTGTTTACTTTACTTTACCAACACTTTACTTTCAAAGGAAGGCAGTTTACTTGATTGCAGTAGATATCACTTCCTACGATTCACTATTAAGCTTTGTGAACTTCATGTGAAAATAAGACACGTTTATCCTTACAAATATCCTTTCAACTAATTATTATAATACAACATTATCTTATCACTCAAGAAAACTTAATATTGTTTTTTGTTTTTGTAAATGCTTCACTTATTTCCAATCAAAATCTTTATTAATTTCATGCATATATGCTGCAAATTTTGTCGATCACAATAGCTCTTATCTAAATGGCATTAAGTCGTTCTTCCCTTATTAAACAGTATAAGATTTGTTATTTACATTGCTGTTTTAGAAAAATCGGGATCATTTCGATTATTTATAAAGGAATAAATGGCTTCAGAAAAATTGTCTATTATAAATTTTCAATAATTTCAACGTATTGCAGAAACAAAAAATTATTATAAAAATGATGTTGAGAGCACACAGAGAAACTATTAAATGAAAGTTTATAATAAATAATTAAAATTAATCAGAATTTAAGTAAATAATATGTAATTTTATCAAACTTAAAAAAAAAAAACGGAAAATATAAAAGCTAAAAACAGAATATTAAAAGTTAACAAAAATATTTCTTTAAATAAGAAAAACCGCATAATTTATATAAAAAAAGTAGTGTTTTAGATACAGAGTATGTATTACGTAAAAAAACTTACTTAACAACGCAAGGTCTTTAGGCGACGGATATTAATCTTCTTTTATTTATGACTTAAGGATATTAATTTAATAGCTTCTGAAAAACATATAAAAATGGTTTACAATTATGAAGCCCTGCGTATGAGGGAACACAAAAAGCTGGTACTATCTTATCTTTTACAATTTTGAGATTATCAGTTTTGCTAATTTTATTCCCAAAAGGAGATTAATAATTATGTCTATAAATTGTGTCGCCATTATTTACTGACAGCGTTCTTTTGTCTTGTTGGAAAATTCTATCATTGTTCTTTCTAAAACAAACCGTTTTATATGCGCAAGAACTTTTACTTCTTTGTCGAAATATTTTACATGCAGATCAGATAGTTGATTTAGAAAACTAAGTATAAACTTTACACTGTATCAACAGGAAAATTTAAGGAATTAACTAATAATTTTCATAGCAATCAGTGTAAATTTATTATATCTCTTTTATATTATATAAATGCTCTCAATAAAAGTTGTTAAGAAAATTTCCAAAAACTTTCATGCTCGTGTATGATATTATGCACCATATATATATATAAAAGGCTATTAATTTCATTTTACTTAATAGCTATAAAAAATGCAAATGAAAATTTATTTTACAAAATGATTCTGAAGTATATTTTGTCTAATATGCTAATATATATATATATATATATATATATATATATATATATGTATATATATATATGTGTGTGTATATATATATATATATATATATATATATATGTATGTATGTATATATATATCTATATCTATATATCTATATATATATATATATATATATATATATATATATATATATATATATATATATGTATATATATATATATATATGTATATATATATATATATATATATATGTATATATATATATGTGTGTGTATATATATACACATTATATATACATTATATTATATTATATTATAATTGTAATATATATTTTCCTAAAATATATAATTAAATACCAATATATAATATCTTAAAGAATAATTTTTTTTAAATGGTCGGGGTATGTCGGGATGCATTTCCCCCATATACCCAAGGAACCGGCCGGAAACAGCGACCTTTTTGCCGCCGAGGCGTTGCCCCAGGTGCACCACAGAGGGTGGGCCCCCATCGCACTCTAAATGCCAAGATATATATGAAGAATGGTAGACAAGCAGGATTACTAGATGAGCACAGCAGATTTTATTAACAAACGACGCATCCCATCACATAACAACCACGTCTTACTCGGGAGTCGAACCCGAACCCACCCGGCAGAAGCCGAGGCCTGTAACCACCATACTGGCTGGGCGACTCTTAAAAACGAATTGAGTATGAATTTATTAAAGATGCATGAAGCGCAATCATAACATCTTTTTTTTTTAATTTTTTGTCTTGCTAGTATTCATTTAAGTATATTTACATATACAGTGGTAGACAAAATTGTGGACATATTTTGAAACTGTTGTTTTTAAACTTTGTATGCTTATTGAATATATTTTCTGTTCGATACAAATATTTATACTTTAAACTAATAACTAATGCAGCGCTTAATTGAAAATATAGAATTGAAATACATCTATATTATAAAAAATAAGTTTTTTTTTTCAGTCTAAAAACAAACACAAGTGCCGAAGTATATTTTAATAAAAACCTACTAGCCTTTTACAATTACTGTTCTGACACAACCTATCTAATGTCACCAACCACACTACAAAATATTTTGATTGGTAATATTACATGTTTTGATGATGAAAATCTCTATTTTACTAGAATGAATTTTGAACAAAAATGTATACCAGTTTAAGAAAATAGAATAATTTTTTTGAATTTTTAATTCTTCACATGTAATTGAAATATTTTAAAACAATGCCATGAAACACAAAAACCTGTAAGTAGAAACTGAATTGAAATATCGAGATAAAATATTTTCTTTTATACTGAAAGTACAAAAAACAAGTTATATAAGAAAACTAACAAAAATATTTTAAAAATATGAAATTTTAGAAAATATCTGCAAATTTGGCCACCAGTGTATATGGAGCAATTTAAAAATTTTGTTTTATTAGATATTGAATTTCTTGGTGAAGTACAATTTGCAAATAAATTCATGGATGGAAACCAAAGATGAATGTTTTATTGTGAGTATCTACTTTATGTGACAATAATTATATATATTATAGTTAGCCTTTATTTTTCAAAGGATCGCTTACTTTTTAATAATTAAATATCGATACATTCAAATTATTCTATTATATTAATGTCAGACAAAATCCTGCTTGTTGGATTTATTCGAAATTACGAGATGATGCTTACATCCTAATAACGACAGGGATTTCTGAAATATATATTTGAATGAAAATATCATGCTCATCCAACAGAGCTCTATTAAATATTTCTTTGATATTCTTACGTGGCCACCAGTGAAACAAATCCCTGAACTTTCACCGGCTTTGACCTTTAGTGGAAAAATAAATCTAGCTATCAGAAAATATATGATTTAAAAAGTAACGATATTATTTTTTTATCGATTTATTTTCCTTTACTTGATTTTAATTAAGTTTAAACAACTCTTTTACTCGAAGAAATGAAATCTCTCCCATGGGTTAATAATAAGCAAATTGAATAATGAATGTTTGAAAATTTCATTTCATTACAAGATTATTAAATAGCAAAATGGGGACAATTTTCATCAACGTTTCGCGTCTGTTGATGCATTGGAAAAATCAAAAATATGGTCATGCATTGGGCAGAAACAATAATTTTTAAAATATTTTAAAAAAATGTAAATATCGTTATTTTCTTAGAAATGGAGTCATACTGTTAAAATGCAGGAAAAAAAATAACCCGATGATGTATATATTTTTCAACTGCAATTAGAGGTTGCGAATAGATGAGGGTTTTAAAATTAGAAGAAAGCAATCATTCTTGAAGTGAACTGAGTTCCTGAATGGTGTGCATCGTTTTAAGAAACAGTACTCTGAATTCTAATTAACATTAATGATATTTATAAATTAATTACATGCGCTGTAACCACACATACAATTTCAAAATGGAGCATAGCTTTCATTTTTAGACTATTACCATCTGCCAAACGGGAACTGCTTGATATACGTTTCCTTCCATTAAGTGAAGTCCTTGATACTTCAACTTTTGACAAAATTTAGCAAACTAATAGAATAGGAATTATAGATTCTTATAATGTTGCAATAAATTCTACGAATCAAAGATCATGAATCTCTTATACTAATTAGATTTTTTAATATTCATATTTAATTAATTATTGCAAATGATTTAAGTCTTTTCCTCTTTATTTAAGAAGCATAAATGTAAATAAATGATAAATGAGGTGCATTCATTTGCTTAAAATATATTGGAATAGCTTATACCAACGTTTTCTTATCAATCCGTTTATGTGGATAACAAATTAAAAACTCGTTTTTGTCCTGCTATAAGAAGCAAATTATGCAATTCAAACATCTATTAAGATTCTATAAAAGATAATGTGTAAAAGTTCCGGCCATCACATTGTACAGCATTTCACAGCATGTTGTCTGAATTATTTTAAAATTCTTTAAAAAAAAAACGTTTGTAGAGTAAATTTTTGTTCTATTTGCCAATTTCCTTTCCTACAGGCATATTTTCCCTTTCATTATTTTTAAAAGCATGAATAATTAATTATAAATTATATCTTGAGATTCTTTTCTTTATAATGATCTTAATAGATCCGCATATCAAGTTTAGTAAAAAAGAAGTTTAAATAAATTTTTATTAATTTTGAATTTAAGAAACTGGCTTAAATGTATGCAAAAACAATAAATGAAAAAAATTCACGAAATAAAAATTTCGAATATTAAACCTCTTGAATATAAAAGAAATTACTAGGAAAGAATAGAAGAATTTAAATATTTAGGATCATTTACTACTTAAAGTAATGAATCTAAGCTGGAAATTAGAGGAATTATTTCTGGTAGAAGCAAATCATATTTTCCCCTGTTAAAATTGTTGAGATATAGTTACATAATCCTTGCCTCTGAAATTTTCATTTATAAGCTTACGATTCTATAAAATGTTCAATACGGATCTCAGACTTACGTTTTAAGTAGAAATAATTCACTAAGCATATAATATGAGGAAAGAAAATTCTATGGAATATCTCTTTATGCAAATTTACTTTAAAGGATTTTAAAAAAAATGAAGAAATTTACAATAAATTTAAGGAATTATTGATGGCAAAAACTTCAAGAAGAATCCGAAAGTTTGGACATATGTTGAGGATCGGGGAGAAGAAATTGGGAAGCTAGATTATTAGGTTGAAACTTAAGTAGGTCGAAATCTGGAGGAATATCTAAATTTAGATGCGAGGTACGAATGGAAGGGAGAATGAAAGTGATAAATACTCTAGAGTTTCAAGATTGGAAGATGTTGAATTATAAGCGGAATGCACAAATAAAAGAACGCGAAAAATTTGGTGTTATCAATTACAATTGAAAGTCAACAAAAAAAGAACCGAACTTTCTAAATGAGATCAAGGTTCTTCAAGGGCGTTGGCATCAAAATTGCCTTGATAAGTTTATGTAAGTAACATTGGAAACATTTATTTTACCTTGAAATTCAGTCTTCAGAATTTTTTTAGAGTTTATACTGTTTATTTTACCCTGGTTGTAGCTCTTATTTCAGCGCAATACGAAGTCGATTTAAATTCACTAATGTTTATATTTAAATTCCTTTTGAAAATTAGTAAGGCAGATGTTGAGTCTATTTTTATCTATACATAGGCATTGTTCTATCTATTAATTGTATCGAATTGGAACCGCACACAAATTTTCTGGTAATATTATTTTTAACCGCAAGTCATTGCCTTATTATTTCTAAAATTACGGATCTTTTTATTTTTAAGTTTATTTATGATTACTTTTAAAGTTTTTTCTTGACTTTAAATAATTCTTTTGAAAGGTGTTTTTTTTTATAGAAAGGACATGTAGCTCTAATAAAATATAAGTTCAATCGGAAAATCAATAAAAAAAGGAAATTTTACTATCATCTGATAATAAAAAATAAGTTTTTTTAAAGAAAATAAGCTACATGGTTCATTGAGTAAAAAATAGTCCTTCCAGTGGAAAAAGAATTCCGAGTTTTTTTGTTTTTTTTTTAAATATGATAAGTTTAGATTCCTTCAAATTAATTTAATTTTATCTTAATTATGGTTAAATATTTTTAATGTATAAGAATCAAGGAATGTTTTTCATTAAGGTTCAATTTAAATTCAAATCGTGAAAACTAGATTTTATATATTATCATCTGATTTTTCTTAATATTCTGTCTTTCGTATTATTAAAACATATAATTTATGATATTTTCATGAAATTTTTAAAACATTCACAATTTTATTTTTTAAGGTATAACAGTTGTGATTAACAAAATAATCATATGCTATTTAATTTAAGCAAAAAGCTATTTTTCTTAACTTTTTAATATTTGGCACGAATTTGGCGATAAAGATGATAAAAAGAAGTAATTATTTGCATTTTCAAGAAGAATGGTATTAAATTTTTTCATTGTGAATATTAATATCATATTAATATTCCTGATGCAAATAAAATTATTAACAGTTATTACTCAGATAAATTCTCTTTCTTCAATAATGATGTTAGAAAAACCTTGAATAAATTGTTTTCAACTAGTGAAAATATGTATTTGAAAACCTGGACGATAACTTGATTATTTCGAACAGTTGAAGGAATTATGGTTAAGATATTGAAAGTGAAAATATTTGTTATTTATCAAAACCTAAAATAATTTTTTCCCGGAAAAATTTTTAAATAAACTTGTGACTATGTATTTCATTAAATAATATCTATTATGCGATCTTAACATAAAATACATAGAATTTATCTGAGCAAATGTATTGAAAACATTTGGATTCAGAAGTAAACATCGACGGAATTTCAATCGATTAATCTATTCTACCATATCGATATAATGACTAAAATGTATATCTACAAACGTTTGTTTTTTCTCAAATCTGACAGAAATGATGATTTAATTGATTTAAATGAGAATTTAAATACATAATTCCTTAATCTATCTCCTACGTAGTATTTATAAGAAAACAAATTTACTTAGAATTGGAACTTCATAGTAAACGTATTTTTTCCTGTATTTCTTTCCTACTCTAATTATCACAAATTAAACAGATAAAAACAACACAAATTGCAGAACATCCCTTTGTAAGCAGAAAACAACAAATTTATATAACACAGAAAAGGCGTAAGCATGTACTCACCCTTCAATTTTTTTTCAGCAAAATTGTCTTTTTGGGAAATATGTTTACTGATAAATATGTTTACACTGATGGCAGATAAATATGTTCGGTTCGAAGATTAAGAAGCCGCTTTTTATCTTGACAAGTTCCGAAGACGGTTGAGACAAAAGATGTTCTGACAAACACCGGTCAACAATACCTGTGTCTATTCTGGTGACCTTTTTTTGGAGAGGAAGAAAAAAATAACCTATTGTAAATTTGTTTTTGGCAAATAAACTAATTATTTGCACGAAAAAAGAGGAAAAGCACGTCAGTTTTTTATCAGTGTGTCATGGTTACTTCCCTACCCTTTCTTCATGATGCTTATCACTTGAATAGCTAATTTTCTAATGAAAAGGAACATTTTTTAACTGCATTAAACCGTAAATGTGAAAACTCTCATATTTATTAAAAATGCCTAATTTCCTTGTATCATACCTTATTGTTACATTTCAATAAAATTTGCCTTTTGCGGAAAAAAAGTAATAGTTAAAATTAATTTAAATACATGAATGAAAATAAAATCATAAACCTAACACCATCTTTCAGTATTTCTGTTAACAATTTGATAAAAAAAAAAAAAAAAAAAAAAAAAATTAAAGCGCTACAGTGAGGGAAAAAAATTAAAGTTATATTCATTTGTATTAATAAAAAAATAAACTATTCTCAATATCTGAGAAAACCTTTTAAGCTAAAAAATTTATCTTTGTCTAATAAATGCATTCATAAGTATAGTAATTTAACTCAAACGATGCATAAATAATTATCGGAGAGGGATGACAATCTATTTAATTTTTAAGTTTTACTGTATTAAATTTTTAGTTTGTAAATACATTTTACTGAATTTATTTATGTAAATTTAGTAAATTTATTATAAAAATAAATTTCGGGAATTTTTATTAAAAAAAAAAAATTAAATAAAATATCCAAAAATGAATTTACATTCAATGTATAAGAAATCAAGAAATATTTTTAACTAAATACAGATCGCAAAAACTTAACTTTAATTATTATCATCTGATTTTTTAAATATTCTATTTCTCTTATTATTGAAATATGTAATTTACAAAATATTGTGATGAAACTTTTAAAAAATTTGCATTTTTATTTCTCATGAAATATCATTTGTGATGAATTTAATAATCATATGTTATTTATCACTAACAAAAAACATTTTTACCTTTTTTAATATTTAGCACAAGTTTGGCTATAAAGATGTTAAAAAGAAGTAATTCGTAAATATTTCTGTTAGGAAAAAATAAGTAATAAATTATCTTTTATGAAAAAACTCATTCACTTTATTTGACTAAGTAAATTATAGTAAAATAATAAATAGCTCTCACATAATTTTTGTAATCTATTTAATCCTCATTTTTGGAAGAGAAAAAATAAATAAATAAATAAAAATAAAAAAAAAACTCTACTTCTGAAAAGTTTTTTTCCCTGCAATAGTAATCTAGTTCAATCATAAGTACAATTACAAACATAATAATTCAGATTGAATTAATGATAAATCTTACAGGATACTTTTGTGGAACTTCATACATGAATATTTTTTTATTTTATTTCAGTGTAAATTCGAAAGCATTTAAAATTTTTTGATTAATTTTATGAGAAGTTTGTGTTTTCTCATTAAATACACTATATATTTAATCGAAATTTTCGCCAAATAAATCGCGACAATATCATAAAAATAATGATGATTTTTTTTTATTTTTAATTCTTTACTTGTGGAAATAAATAAAATAAATGTCCCTTCATATCATATAGAATTTATTGTAATAGGCAAGTAATTTACAATTTCAGAATAGCTTTTAACTAGTTGTAATAAATATATAATTACTTTAATTAAGCTAGAGATTTATCTTTGCAAAGAGATTTCTTCAATTAAAAATAAAAATGCATATTAATGCATTATCAAATAAAAAATATGTTTTATAATCATTTATGATAAAGAATTTAAAGAGACATGATATGTTTTCTAATAATTAAATTTCATTTGTTAAAGTTCTACGTGATATTCTATTATACATTTTCACAATATAGCTGAAATCATAAGCATACATTGAATAACAGTTTGAGCAATATGTATTTATTTCAACAAAATTCAACTCCAAATATTTAAAAATATTGAACCACAATGCCAATTGGTCATAAACCAATTTGCATGTAGAATATATTTTGTTAAAACACTTTACAGTTATTGTTTATTAACATGAAATGGTTGTTCCTTTCATTTCAGTTGATATCATGGCTAAATCACTTTATTCCGTTTGTAAAATCTTGAAACTTACCTGTTGTTTTAAATAATTAATTTCCAAATCTTTCACGATATTACTTTCAAAACTTCCTGAAATTATTATCTTTTCTAATTTGTATATTTGACCAATTTACGTTTTCTTGCCTGGCTCTCACCAACCTTCCTTATATCCGGCTCACCAACGCCTCTTGTGTCATTTCTCATTCTCTTGAAATCGTCCTTTGGCTTCAGACCAATTCAATGCATCCACTCTATGTTTTGTTCAGTTTGAATTGGAAAAGTCAGCTTATTGGATTCAGTCAGCGAAATTTTTTAAATAAATGTTGTTGGAATTATTGTTACGCGACAGTGGAAACCATGACTTCAAGCGATTTCCAATGGATTCCAGCCATGTCTATGTTGACACAAGTCCTTTAACTACAGGTGAACAGCTTTAAATACATCGCATACACTTTTCCTGATAATTCATCCGATTTGAATTTGAAAAGATTTTGAAAAACATTTTGTGCATAAAACATTGATTGTTATGAGTATCCGAAAACCATGTTTTCAGATATCCTTTCGAATTGCTTTGAGCCAAATTCCCTTAACAATATTCGAACTAATTTGGACATAAATCCATGTCAAATAACGACTCTATGGCTTCAACTCGTTGGGATCAAAATTAAAAATAGTGTGCAAGCTTATTTTGTTAAAGTGATTTCTTACACACATATCAAAGCATCGGTTTGAGAAGCTGTTTTTCATTGATTCAAGCTATTAACTCACTGACAATAGAGTAGAAGGAAAAGCAAAATAAAAAGCACAAGACACAAAACATATACTTTATGGTCAGTTTAAATCGGCAAGGACGATTTAAATTTTTACTCATTACTCTCTTTCCGTATTTCAACGCAATTACTAGTAAATCGGCAATAAAATAGAATAAATGGTCTCTTTAAATCTTCAAATAGTTGTAAAATATTTACTCGCATGTCTCTAATTTTGACTTTCTTTATTATTTTTTGTTGATTAAATAAACGTACGATTGACGGAAAATTACCTCAGTTATTATTTTGTGATCAAAATCATTAAATATTTACAAATGTGTGGATATGTATTTATTTAAAACTGATCTGATATTAATGATTCATCATAAAGAATAGAGCTAGAATTTATTTATAATGCTGTTCCATACGAAGTGTAATCTTCTATAGACTATTAAGAAAATTGATTAAAAAATGACTAAAAATACTGACTTCGGAATGAATTTAATAATGGAATAACTTCTTACGACAATTTCTGTTACTTCTTATGGCTTGTACCTACAAACTTCAAGAATCTATGGAAAGAAGCTTTTTCAAATCTATTATGGTAAAAAAAAAACTTAGTAATCATTATTCAATTTTTTTCGGTGAAAGCTATGGTAATCAAAATCACCTCACAAAAACTCGTGAAAAATATTTTCATAATGAAAGACCTGTTTATGAATAAAATTTACTGGACTGATTGTTATTAATTCATTAATAGATTATACCGGAAGTTATTAAGCTGCAAGAAATATTGATTATCTAACGTCTTTCACTTCGAAAACATAATTATATTAACTCAATGGGCAATTTAAGAGACCACATAATCAATAAATTGTTACACAGTTGAGATACATTGAATAAAATGAATTTTTTGTTACTTCATTATATCTACGGGACTTTGTTTTTAATCTAGTTTAACTGATATTATTTGATATTTATTTAAAAGAATCCCACATCTATCTTATTTATTTCACACTTGCCATTGAGAAAATAGGCAAACAAGTATCTTAAAATTCAAGATTGATGAAAAATATATTTTAGTTTTTTTCAATTTATATTAAATATGAATAAAATCAATAATTTAATATTCATTTTCACAAAATTACATAAATAAGTAATCTAAATTATTTATTGTTTTCAATGGTAAAAATGTTTTAAAAAAACTATTTCTAATGATTATTTATCATTTTTTATACTCATAATTTCTTTTCTATGAAAAAGATAATATAAAGTAAAAATCTAATATAAACCTAATATAAAATAAAAACAATAATTAAAGTTATTTAATAATGAAATCATTTATGTAATGAATCAGCGAGAAAATATTCTCGGGTACTGAAAACTACACGTTTGAGTTCTTTTAAAATTTCATTTATTTCAAGTTGCATTCGTAAATCGCATTATTCGTAAATCAACATTATTTGTAAGTTTCTCGTATTTAATAATTGTATCGTATCTAATAATCTCGTATCTAAATGATTTAATAAATATGAAGAATGTTCAGAAATAAATTTCAACTGTTTAAAGTTTTATTCAAAAAACAATGTAAATGGTATTATATTACATTCAATTCTAATATATTAAAAGTAAACATTTGTTACTTTTTAATGCTTCAATTTATTCTTCGATTTGAGTTCTATTTAAAGTATACTATGCATAGTTGAATTTGATAAATGTTAATATTTTTTTAAATTTTGTTAAGAAAAAATCGGGATTGATTCAAATTCTTATGCATATTAATGGTTTACAATCGATTACTTTTTCATTTGGTATTAATATAATTTGAAATACGTTTTAAAGCGTTACAGTGAAATTAGTGTTACAATTTCACTGAGATGCATTTTGTTTTAATGTATTCAGATTTGTGTAATTATATTTACAATTGTTTCCCTTTAAAAATATCAAAATGGCAATCGTTAGAAAAAAAAATCTGATTCAAAAAATGTTTGAATGGTTCAAATTACGAAAGGAAATGTTCTAGAAACTATTGCTGATTTGTGGTAAGTGATAGAAAAAAAATTATTTAAGCAATTATTAGAAAAGACTCACTACTTGTTTTATTATTGAAAAACAAGGTTACAGATGTACGAGATACTAGCTAAATAGTTCATAATATTGCGGAGAATTCCCGCGAATTCTTTCCACAAAACAACTCATGTGGTACTTCCTCAAAGCTGTAGTTTATCTTTGCGATGGTATAAGAAACGCCATACTTCAAGGTTGTTAAAGATAAAAAATTTTAAAACTGCAACATATAGTCCCTACGGATTGTTATCAGAATCAGGATATATTACAGGGAAGCTAGGTAATTTGTAAATATATGTTTCAAACCACATACACATAATTCCTTCGGAGAATTGATAAAATCAAAATATCACTTTTATCAAATTTGGTGTATATGATGATTTATTTAATTTCCTGTACAAAGTCTGATGAGCATATAAAATGCAATTACTTATAGAAATTTCGTAATAAAATAAAATTAATTTATGCTGTTACGCATCACTTTATTATTTAGCATTTCATATGATGTAGTTTATCATGCATTTAAGTTCTTCTTTGTTGAAAACATGTGAGAAACAGTACACACCAAAATTAAACAGTAAAATTAAGTAATGTGTAGTTGATGTGAATTGAGGAGCATATTGATAAAAAGATGACATTTTATGAAGTATTGGTGTAGATAATATAATTTTGATAATTACCTTATATATAGATCATGGATAGAGTTAAATTTATGCTTATAATATGAGAAAAAATAGAAAAAGTCGTTAAAACCAACAAACAACAAAATATATTTAGTTGATTTATCATTTTATAGTCCCCTTTTGAACTCGAAGTTAAAAAAAAAACGATAAGTAATCGGACTAACTAATGAATATCTACTCTTCAAGGTTATATACATATACACACTCCCCGTTTATATAGCGCACTATTTAAATAGTATATTCACATTTATCTGGATAAATTCTTCTTCTAGGGTAATAGGATGGGGAATCAATGTTTTACCCAAGTTTAATGCATATCAAATAATACTAGAAAGTACAATGGAAATATGTTTCTTTCTAAGAAAAAATCAATCAAATAATCCTTATCGAATTTTTAGGAATTAAGTTACCTCTAGACTTCCTTTTAAGAACAATCAACAATTTTTTTTATGAAAAATAAAATGGATTTTAAAGTACATACATTAATAGAAATGAAATTTTTTTAATATCTTTAACCCCTATTTTTTCGGTATACATTGTGTACTTTTTGGATAGCAGTGTATTACTCACAACGCTTATATGTAATCATAAATAGAAAAATATGATTAAAATATGGGATAAAAATAAATGTTTTTCATAGTTAATATTAGGCCAGTTTTTAAAGTGTCCTCCAGCGTCCTCTTGCGGATTTGGGATTACCCCCACAACCACATGATCTTAATGATTTTAGTTTCTTATAGTGTTCTTTACATACTCCTAGAATTTTGATCATTAGTTCAGAATCGCTTTCTACCTGTGCTTAAAATTAAAAGGTAAAATTAATTTTATTAGTTTCAAACAAAGACACTTTAAAAAAAAAAGAACTATTTATTTTATCAATATTTTTCTAAATCTGCTTATAGAAATATGGAATTAATTATTCAATATCTTTTTGCTTTACTATTAATTTTTACTTAAGTTTTCAATAACTACTTATGAAATTTGACATATTCCAATTTTAAATAAAATTTCTGAATTGAGTCCTAGAAATCCATCGAGTAATTTCAATTAATTTGGAAATGATAAACCACCTTGAGGTGTTATGAAAAGATTAAAGTAAGCAATATTAATGATATTTTATGAGCAGAGAGGTAGATTTTGAGAAGTCAACTGTTATATAACTTTCACACACACACACTCATAGTCCCGTGATACAATATCATTAACCAACTCTCAGAGATCACAGCTCAAATTTCCCTGTATCACGAAAACCCTCACAATTCACCACGCGATGGATAAATGTTTCACTAATATAATAATTGTTGATCGATCTTATCATATAAATTTGTTTTTTTTTTTCTGAATGAAATGAGCTTAGTTCCAAAATTGTTGAATAACGAACCATGTGACGGGTATAAAACAAAACAGTAAGAAATATAGAAAATTTAAATTGTCCTTGTCGATTTAAACTAACTATAAAGTGGATATATTCTGTCGTATCAGTTTTATTTTGCCTTTTACATTTGTTCTATTTTCAAAGTGTTTAATTTTGGAAACAATATCGCTAAAAATTTAAAAATCTGAAAACTAATTATTTAAAACAACAGATCATGATTTTGTATACTTTTACAAATAGAAAAATTATAATAAAAAATACTACTTTATTCTGTTAAAAATCCTGAATGGATTTTTTTTCCAACTCCGACGACACATTGACAATCGACGGTGAACATCACCTTGTTTGCTGCCGTTCGAAGAATGCGATTGATTTGAAGGCAGTCAACAAATTCGTCAACAAGTTGGATTTTTACGACACCGTCCAAATACGACGTGATGTAGATGAAACTTTATCAGACGTCATGTATATTTTAAAACAGTGAGAATTGTAATAAAGTTGCATTATAATGATCCCAACTAGAATGGAAAAAACAACCACTTTATTATTAGTAAATTTCCATCCAAATTGCGATTTAAGAGTTGCTTCGAATAATCTTTCTCGCGGTAAGAATACGCCTGGATAAAACCATTGGAAATCATCACAAGTTAGTTGTGTTGATGGGTCAAAAACAAAAATGTGTTTAAAATTCTTATTAAAAATATTTTATTGCGACAAATATTTAATAGATGTTGCATTAAGGAGTTATTAAGAAGCAACTATTAATTAAAAAATAAAACCTTTTTTGAAAAAATTATTTTTTATATTCTAAACATCTAAATATTTACACTATAAAAAAATTAATTGTCTATGATATTAAAATTATATCTAAAATAAATCTGAAATTTCATGATAAACACAAAAAGAAATATAACACAAAAAATGTTAATTCATGTTCTCCTTAGATTTGAATTTTTTTCAAGTAACATTAACTTATGCTCAGCTCGAAACATTTTCGTACTGGAGGAAAGGAAAAAGTATTTCTTTAACTTAAAAGTTAATGTTTTTACTCTAAAAATATCTAAATATTAAGACTATAAAAATAAATTGTTTATGTTATTAAGATTATATATAAAATAAAAAAATCTAAAATTTCCCACAAAAAGGAATATAAAGACAAAAATGTTTTTAATTTTTTTCGCGTATTATATTAACTATGTGCTTAGCTCGAAACATTTTTATTTTAGAAGTGAGGAAAAATGAATTTTGTTTAGATTAACATTAAAAATTTATATAAATATTTGATGTAAAATAAAAAATAACCACTTGTTTCTACTATAAAATATATATATGCATATAAGTGTAAAATCTAATATTTAATTCAAATTTATGAGTTTTGCTCAAATAAATGTGAATACTAGTATTTAATTAAAACTTAAAAATATTATGTACAAATAAACATAAAATCTTATATTTGATATTTTAAGTATGTAACATAAGAAATAATAAGGGAAAATCTTTTCAATGAAATCATCGGAAATCTATCCAATATATATATTTATTACATTGAACTAATAAAATGTTTTCCCATATTTAATTAGAGATACCTAGAAAAAAAATCCCAATTCTATGTACTTTAACATACATTTAAAGAACAATGGCATTAAGAAATATCCTGCATAAATTTCAACAGTAATAAGTTAATAATACGACGCAAGCTTTTAATTTAAATATTTTATATCTTGCATTAAAGTAACATTTCAATGGGTGAAATATGATGCATTGCCTTATAATTTGATTTTTGTTTCTAGGAGGAAAATTGAAAGTTATGATGAACGACGTTCAGCATAAATTTTTACTGATATATTCCAATCTCACAATAATTTGTTCCTCTAAAATTGAGTAATCATCTTATCAGACATATTTGCCAAAGATAATATCTTTGGACATGCATAAGTAGCTTATGATTT
This sequence comes from Latrodectus elegans, assembly GCA_030067965.1. Classification (NCBI taxonomy): domain Eukaryota; kingdom Metazoa; phylum Arthropoda; class Arachnida; order Araneae; family Theridiidae; genus Latrodectus; species Latrodectus elegans. Next base: position 33,839,981 of record CM057820.1, on the reverse strand, counting down.
ACACTGCGGAAGTATAAGGAATTTATCATTTCTCTCTCAGTTGCAAAACCACAAATTTTAAGATTCTATGATTTCCTGAAATTATTGCCCTTTCTCAGAACATTGTTTTGGTCACAAGAGAATATTTTTAATTAGGTATTTTTCGTAACTAATAAAAAGCTTTAAGGAAAGTGTAATTGTAGGTTATATTTTCTTCCTTAAAAATTTCCACAGTTGTGGTGGACAGTAGCTAATTATAACTGTATGGGCAGAAGCTAATGCTAATGTGTGAACAGAAGCTAATGCTAACTATGTGGACAGAAGCTAATACTAACTGTGTGGACAGAAGCTAATGCTAACTGTGTGGACAGTGGCTAATTATAACTGTGTGGACAGAAGCTAATGGGCTAAATGTATTTCATATTTATTTTTTGAGAAATGTGTCAATGGATAATAAATAATTGGGGCTAATATTGTCTTTCCTAACATTTTATTGTTTTTTTTTCTGAAGTCTTTTTTGGTCCCTATCTTGCATAGCAAACTCCAAACCAACTCCATAAGTACAAACAATTCCAGGAAAATTAAAAAAATCAAGAGGTTTCGAAACGCTTTCCTCAATTTAAGAGTAATGCAATTTAAGCCTGAAGAGATTCACGCTTGGTCCAAATCTTAAGAACTTTCTGTCCTTGCTTAAAAAGAAAGACTTCAGGTGTTCACTGGTGAATCGCGACAGACACATCTGTCAGCATCTGTTGTCGTCAAAAATTATATCACCACCAATACACTGCCTGAAATACCAATGATATTCCTCAAAGGATTATATTATATTCTTTATTTTTGAGAGACGTTTCAATAAATAAAAAACAAATAATGGGCGATATTTTTTTTTCACTAAAATTTTTCACAACGAAATTGGGAAAAATAATAGCTAATGCTAACTGTAAGAATTTAATTCTTAACATATTTTTTTAGGAATATTTTAATGGATGATAAGTAATTGTATTTTTTTCTTCCCTAAACTAATTTAAAATAGTATTGAAAAATTTACTGGCCAATGGTAATTGTTAAAGATTGTATCTTTCACCTTTTTCTTGAGTAATATGTTAAAACACAATGTAAAACGATGGGTAATATTTTCTTCATACAATCTCCCATTGAGCTGATTGACAAATTAATAGCTAATAATAACATAAAGTAAGGATTTAATCTTCAATTTATCTTTTGATAAATATGTCAGTCGATAGTAGATAATAACAAATTGTGGGGAATATTGTTTTTCCCAGAAGTTTTCCATTGAACTGAAAAACTAATGGGTGATGTTAATTGTGAGGACCATTCGTATTTTGAGACACCTGTCAATTGATAAAAATTTAATTTTTGTGACGCAAAGAAAAGGAATTTCAAGAACACAACATATATCAAGTATACCACAAGGAAAAAGAAAATGATTATTAACGTCAATTTGTTTCAGAAAATGAAGACATTAATTTTATAATTGAATTGTCTTTTTCCATCAATGTGATAAGCTCTTATCAGTTCACTAGCGTTATCTCAGCATAAAGCCTGTTTTAAGTTTATCTAATCAACAGAAAGATTATGTTTGTTAAGATATAGTTTCTTTTTTTTTCTCATTTGCTTACATTATGAGATATTGCAGGACATGACTGCCTAGCCTCTCATTCGAAGCGCTTGGACATTCTTACTGTTTATACTTGTCCACTCTGCGGCTCTGGAGAAATAATGGACAGGGACCATCTTCCCCTTTGTGGGACTCTTTGCTACTCGATGAATGAAGCCAGATATTATGAGGCAAAATCGTTCCTTAAGAGAATGACTTCGGTCAATTTAATGTTGTTTGCTTTTATTTAACCTTTAGTTCTTTGTATATTAGTCTGGACACCGGAAATAATAAAAAAAAACATTATGAGACATTTGTGGGAGCGTTCTTCAGAGTTCAGCAGCCTTCTTCAGCATTCAGCATCCTTCTTCAGCGTTTTCAACAGTATGAAATGAGGTTATTCCAAAGTCTTGATGATTTTCTTGCACCAGCATACTTTCCTGTACCTAGCCATGAGCTCTAGTACATCAGTGACTTAACACCACTTCCCGTAGCAAAATGAAGCTTTATTTGGCGCTGGCAGTGATTGAGAGAATGGGCGCGAGGGGAAAGGTGACCACACATTCTTCCTCATTGGGTTGCTGAAGCTACGTGTTTTAGGGACTTGTCCATGTTAATATGTGACGTCCAAAGTCCTTCCACTGGTGTGTCGTAGATGAGGAGAGGAGTATGCCAGCTCAGTTGTAACCTCGTTACCTAACTGTAATTTAAAATTACGAGGCACTTAATGATGTGCGATGCTCAAATATTCCAGACCCGTTAATCTTAAGGTACAGTACGAGAATTCCCTTCACCACCATTATATATATATATAAATATATATATATATATATATATATATATATATATATATATATATATATATATATATATATATATATATTGCTGGGGTCATGAATTATATGCTAGAAATTAAGTTACTGTACTTAATTTCTATGGCAATTCGTTCTTAAGAAACTGACCTACTGATTAAACTTCATAATTTCAAATTTTATAGAACATATTAAATTAGAGTATTCATTAACTTCTATGTCTACATAAATTGTTTAAAAAAAACTTTGTGTAACAAATCAAATTTCTTACAATTTGAAAATAATTTTACGAAGAACTCTTATGCATACAACTTGAAGAAAAAGTAAGACCCATTGAACAATAATTTTCAGTTGGTTAATTTGCTTGTCCCTACAATTTCGTTTTACACGAGTGAATCTTTACGGTTGTGTCATTCTATTTATTTCATAAGTTTTGAATCTTTCAGTTTTTCAGCAACCACCAAATATTCCTCAAATGTAATTTAATAAGCTCAATTGACTATCTTTATAAAACCCTTTTTTATTTTCTCAAATAATTTAAAATTTTATGTCCTTTTTATCAATAAACGGAAAGAGTGCTTTATTTTAAGTAAATAATCTTAACTTTGTTCTTCCTCTTAGAGCACGCGTTTTAAAAGTTAAATTCTCAAGAGCAATTTTAACTAGAGGAAGAAGTTTTCTACCAAAAAATTTAAAACTGTGCTGCAATGGCATGTTAGCTACTGAACAAATTTCAAAACAAATATATTCAGGGGATATTTTGTTGAGCAGAAATACATAAATAATCGTACCAAAAACAATGTATGAGACATAATTTAACATATGAAAAAGTACGGAAAGACACTACAAAATATATATAGATACTGCCAAAATATGTATTAAGATGATTGTGAAGAAATGTACAAGAAAAACAGCACTATTTCATATCATATGTATAATAAAAGGTATGCAGTTATAAATAACATCTTTGAGTACATTCGTTTTAGTTTATTTCATTTCCGAGAAATGATTTTAGAATCACAATTGTTGCAAATAAAAATGTAACAAACGTTTTGTCATTAGGATGCAAGTCAAATCTCTAGGTGTACTCATGTGTTCAAGTGCAGCAAGCCAAAACCAACATAAAGTAATAAAATATGCCTGCCTTTTCATTTCGAAAGCATTTTTGCAATTATATTTAGGTAGTGCATTAGAGGACGGTCTAAGAATCAAAAAAAGATGAAAAGTATTCGAATTCCAGAAAAAGTGAATTTCCAGTAAAAGCATTATAGGAGAGCTTTACATAGTCAGTCTCATAGGTACAGACACTATTTATGTCACAAAATAAGGAAACTAAAAATTCTCTCGGCTCGTAGGTTCAAATCCTATTAGGGATGAGGATGCTTATAAAGCTTTAGAACCTAATTTAAACTTTAAGTCGAAGTTCATTAAGCTCATGTGCAAAAAATAATCATCGAGTGACAAAACCAAACCAAACTTAAGAGATGGACGTAAAACATCCATATCTGGTCATTTAACAATGATTGCCCTCGGAAGTGTGGTCTCATCATTGGACCATAGTCAACAATTTTGTAGTTATTAATGAAACAGAAAAATTAGAAACAATATATAACAAACGCAAAGCGAGCTCCACACAAAACAATAAAAACTGTCTTTCTTTCATCAAAACTTCTACATCTTTCAGTACTTCTACATTTTTTTCTTTTAGTTTTATTTAATACTAGACAGCTACAAATCCATTAAAATCAGCACAATTATTTATTTAAAGAAATTTGGAGACAGATTGGTAAAAAGCTAGTTATTAACTTTAGTCAAATTAACACTTCTTGAAAATGTATTTATAATTATATATATGATTCATTATTTTATATATAATTCAAATACAGTGAATCATGGCTTTAACCAAGTTTCTATCTTAGCAAATTGTTGAATAATATTAAGTTTTTGGCAATTATTACGAGAACCATGCTGCAAACTGAATCGTGATTCACGAGTTGAGAACACAAGTTTAATCTGACCATTTTTTTTCCACGAATGAAGGTGATAGAACGAACGCAGGCTAGTTACTTAGGAAGAACTGATTGAAAGCAAACGAAATCCAACTACAACATTTTTGGCTTATCATAGACACCAACAAGCATGAAATCCTAGTACAATTCTTCCAAATACTGTTTACCGCAGTTGTTGTTCCTTCAGCATATTTCCCTGTACCAAGTACAGAGTTGGGCTTTACCAGTTAGTAGAAGCAGTCGGATATAGGAATTTTCATTACTTAAAAGCAAGGACCAATAACAAGACCCGCGAAGACTTAACCTGCCAGTTTTAGAAGAAACATTTTTTCAGGTGACATTGCGACCATGTGTGATTTATTTAACTAAGTAACATGCGACCTTTACTAAACGCAATGGATCTTTGGTTAAGAAATTCACTAACGGCTTATAAATCACTAACATCCGATAATGAGAATGACGCCCAAGTGAACCGAGACACAGCTGCCTCTTGAGAACTGTAGTGACATAAATTGCTTTTTTTATAGACATCTTTCGCAGACTTGTCAATAAATCCATACAATGATCTTGTTTTGTGCCAGAAGCGGGATGATGGCGGATTTTTACAAACCCGTCAGTCTTAAAGGGTAGTCTATGGTAATCCACTATATATCTTTATACTCATCGTACTGGCTTAATCAACTTTAAAAATGACGGCAGAGGTGTCAATAACAGATATTTCTTGCTTTCAGCCCGTAATATGATATGACCTAACATTGTTTTTGCTGGGACTTGATTATTTCTTTTCTAATGCTCTTGAGAAATAATCTCTATATCTAAAATAAATATCACCAATAAAAAGCAGGATAGTAATTTCTTTTTCACGATATTTATGAGTTGAATTCACTTCACAGTTCATTGGCTAGTTTGATTATTTTTAATAACATTCATGATTATAATTGAGTTGACTTAGAGTGCTTATGCTATTAAATAATAAATACTTTAAATTGTAAAGGAGTTATTATGATAAATATTTTCCTTCTAGGAATATATTTTCGATCAGAATAAAGAATTGAAAATCTTTAGGAAACTTCAAGAAACTAAATCAGCTAATGTGGTGATAAAATTATCTAATAAAATGCCAAATTCAATGAAATATTTATTGTATTCCATTTTTCCTTTATATTTAGATTTACAGAACTTATCCTTATATTAATCCTCCGTTCACTGATCCTTTTTTCATAACGAAAATTTAAGTTTATCTAGACTTTTAAAATCAAAGACTCAAAAACATGTTATCAACATTTGTTAATTGAGGAATATATTCTGACCACACACAAAGTCTGTGTGTGTGTATGTGCGTGTGTGTGCGTGTGTGTGTGTTCAAAAGTCTAAGCTAAGCTATTATACCCGAAAACCATATACGAAATTTAAACATTATATATGGCTAGTAGAATATTGTTTTCAAGAGTGAAGTAAGTGGTAGTTATAAACTATAGAAAGTTCGACAAAGATTTGAAAATGGCAATAATGTTTACAATAAGTCGTTTAATTTCTGTATCTAACTTTCAGTTTTTCATACTTTAGAATTAAGAAGTAAATAAAAATTTAATTTAAAAGAATGTAAAGAACTAAAATATTTATGTTATCTTGGCAACACATAACATTTTCTATCTATATTTATATACATATTGCTTACTTTAAATTTTATATTTTGATCTTGTATCTATTTTGCTGTTTTATTTATAATTTGGTTAGATTTCGATGTTTAATAGCATAGTTTAGACTTTCGCTCTCGGTCATTGCAGAAAAACTGTACTATTACTAAATTAGTATACACCGCGCGGATAAAAGATGGAATTGAGTAAATTCCATCTTTATTTCGTTATGTTTATTTTATTCTATCAATATTAAACGTTCTATTTTTATTGTTTGTTTTAAGAGTGGAAAAAATTTCAATCATGTACTAGTAATTCTAATTCATATTGATTCTTCTTTACTCAGGGGAGTGATAAACTTATAGTTTATTTAAATAAAAATCTGTGTATTCATTAATCTTGCATTGCATGCAATATTTTTAATTTTGCTTTATAAAATCATCTAAGAATTTTTTAATGCAAAAGCTTTTTTTAATGATAATTTAATTCATGACTAAATTAAATAAGAAAAATATCTTTTCCACCAAATTATACCATCATGCAGAAAAAAATTGAAAATTATAAAACTTATTAATAAAATAAAATTAATAAATAATTTTTTTTAATTTAAATCTTGTTTATATAATCATAGAGGATTCTTGTTGAAGAAATATTTTCATTTAATATGTTTACGGAAGTTCATTAATAACTTATTTCATTGAAAGATCATAAAATTTTCGATCATCATTTTTTTATTACTTTTCACTTTGAGAAATAATATTCATTATTTTTAAATAAAACAAAGATATATAAAACTATGGTGAGAAGAGAATAAATTTTTAATCGTGATATACTATAGATATACAGTCGTAAATATATTAGGAATTCCAGTTAGACGGAAAAGATATTTATTTTTACAGCTAAAAATTCAATCAATTTTTAAACTTAAAATTAACTATCGAAAGCATCACAGTGAATTCAATTTAATAGTAATAAAATATTTTTCACTCAATTAAATACCAAAAATAATTTATTTAAAATCATAAGCGCGTTAAATAAATCTGAAACTCATCGCGTACTGAAAATCACTTAATTTTCTAAGTCAAAAATAATTTTAAATATTTTACATTAGCAATAATTTTTTTAATTCTGTACTAATATTTTTTACTATTTGAAACTAAAACATAAACTGCTTAAAAGAGATCTATTCAAACATAAATTTTATATTATAGTCAGAATAAATGTGCTCACATTTGTTTGAAAACCTCGTGGGAAACTATTAAATGATTATTAATATTTTCATGCATTTTGAAACCAATGAACTATATTCCTTAAAAAAGAAAAATAATAATTTATTTACTGAACTTACATGTCTAATTTTCAAACAAAAAAATGGGTTTCTTGTGAAAAGATCATTTTTTCAAGAGTAAATTAAAAACCTTTTTTCATTTTATATAATCGAATTAAATAGATATCAAGTACTTCATTACTAATTAAATAGATGGGAAGCACTCTCATCTGGAAACAAAAAATAACAGGTTACTGAGCTGCACATGAAAAACAATAACTGGTTAACGACTGGAAGTACCACTTTAATCTGTGTTAAGCATTTCTAATCACTTGTTATAAATGAACCATTACAAGGAACTGTTCACCGAAACATTTCATGTGATGTTTCCTTGTAGTTTGGAAATTACAACTGAAATGAAGAGGTCTATCTTTCAGACATTTCTCCCAAAATGTTGACCTTGACAATGGAAACATATGGCAAATTAATGTCTCTTGAATCACGAGTCATTTACTGTATCCCGTGACCATGCGTTGTCTATTGCGCAATCGTTAACAACCGAATTATATCGAAGCATAACTTACCGATTCCATTCGAAAACTTACTTTTATTCTTTATTTTCTAAAATTTACGAGCATTTTTAATACAACTTAAATGCTCACTGAAGAATCACTTTCAATGTAGACTCATTTAAGATTGAAGGTTCTATTATTGAATGATAATTTATTAATAATATGTATATATATATATTAAATAATAATAACTCAATATAAATCTAGTCCAATTTTTCGAAGTAGACAAATGAAGCAATTAGTGTTTCTGAAAATAAAACTGTAATTGTTATAAAGAATAATATTTACAAAACAATTACATTCAATTCTATCTCCAAGTATGTCTTCAATTTATAATTGTTTTTAATCATTTTTTTTATCAAAAGTTATGTTTTATCTGATAAAAAAAATCGTTTTCTGTTTTGAGTAAAAGGGAAATTAAGGAAAGTTTCGATTAAATGTAATGACGTACTGTTCTAATTTTATTTTTTACTTCTCGAACACAGTTAGCAAATATGGAATGGAAAAAGATCAGAAGAAATTTTTAGTGTAATTATTTCTACAATAGCCCATTCTCTTTATGATCAGGAAGTCTTTAGCTTTTTTTTTTTTTTTTTTTTTTTTTTTTTTTAAACACGTGTAATGTAAGAAAAAGTATTTTACAATTACATGATTCCAGAATATTATAATTGTTTTATAATAGCAAGAATTATAAAGGCATACTATATTATTATTATCATTGAGGTAAAAAGCTACCATTTATCTTGATTTTCCAAGGAAACAGTAGTAAACGGTACATTATAACGAAATTAAAGTGCACTTTAAAAAAGAATATTTTGTTGTAGCTTACTCATATTTTTAAAATTTTATTTAATCTACTTTGAAGAAATTATTTCCCCTATTTAAAAGCTGAAAAATCTTTTATTATTTATTATTTTTTATAAATAAAATAACTATATTTTGCCTTTATCTTATATAAATTTATACACACTTTGATTAATTTTTAGAATCCATTCATCAATTAATTTAATTAATTTTTATCGCACACATACATTTAATTTTTTTCATGCGTCAATTTTCCCCTGAATCTAAATTTTTACCTTCAATATTATGGAGAATTTTTGATACATAAATTGGCAAAGATGTTTTCTGCAAGAATACTTTTATACAAGTTCTTTCCTCATGAGCATTTTCAGTTAAAATTTATTTATATTGCAATGAATAATTAAATGGGATTCGTTAATTAACTAATAAAAATGTTCACAAAACATAATTCATTTCCTCGAATAATTTTTTTTTAAAATAACTTAAATTTGCAAAACAAAGTCATAATATTTGATAAAATTATTATTTAATCTTATAAATCTATTTATCAAGCAAAACCATAACAATATTTAAAGTAATTCTTGAAGTCTTAACTATTTAAAAGATATTACTTGCAATATAGTTATAATTTTAGTGTTTAAAATTAATTTTCACTAAACGCTATTAAATTTAAAAACTTCTACATTGGATAATTTCATGTCAAAAGAGAGGTTAAATATAATTTTGTAATTAAAACTTTATTAAATTTTAAGATCTATTATGATAAAAAAACTATATATTATTTTTAAATTGTATGAAATTTTGTATAAAGTTATTTTATTTTAAATTTGAATAAAATTATTTTATTTTAAAAAATTTTGATGGGTTTAGTTTTTGAATAGTTTTGTGACATTTTATATTCCTATTAATAAGGTGTGAAGGGAAAAGAAGTATATTTTTTAGTTCCATTCATTTTTATAAGTACTTATGATTTGTGTTAACCATAAAGTGGTTGTTTCTTTCGTTGCAGCAGAGATCATGAGTACTGCACTTTATTACGATTCTCATTTGTTTAAAATATCTATGACGTCAGATAACGTTTCATCCACATCATATCCTCGTCTGTAAACCGAACTCGATGAATTTGCTGCCTGCCTTCCAATCGCATTCTTCGAGCGTCAGCAAACAAGGCGACGTTCACCATCGAATTTTTGAGAATAGTTTTGAGGTTCATTTTGTTAATAAAACGATTTTTTATATAAGGAGCAAAACATTGGTTTGAGAAGCCATTTCCCATTTATTCAAGTCATTAACACACGGAAAATAAAGCAGCAAAAAAGAAAAAAAAAAAAAAAAAAAAAAAAACATCACTTTATAAATAGCTTAAATCAGCAAGGATGATTTAAATTTTTTAAAATTTCATTTAATAAAATTCTAAATTATAATTGCAATATTTGTAAGCAATCTCTTTTTAATCTTAAGAATATTTCCTTGCTTACCCCAACATAAAACATTTTCTTTTAATTAATATTGCTGAAATAATAAAAAACAGATTTGTAAAGTATAAGCTCAAAAAATTCCTTGAATTTCTTAGAATTTTTTTTCTTAGATTTTGCTAAACTTAAAAAAAACTTATTTTAAGCTTTTGTTAAATTTAAAAACATTATAAAACTTGTTTTACTTGTTAAGTTAAAAACATGTTTTATTTCAGAACGCAAAAGTTTTATTAAAAACTATAAATGAAACTTTCGTGTTGTTAAATTAAAAAGGTATGATATACATTTTAGATCAATCACATTAAAATTCTATTTCACATTAGAGCATGAAAAAACTAATTTATAGTAATATAAAATAACTAGGTAATTCTAATTTCAAAAAATTTTCTAAAGCTAAAAGTAATTATTTGCAATAAAAGTTTATATTGTAATTATTGATTAATAAATAAGATAACAATTCTTAAAAAAAATATTAAATTTTATTAGAAAACCATTATGAATTAAAATACTAATTTTTTTTAACAAGCATGTTGAAAAAAAAGAGAAAAGAGAAAGAGCATAAAATGATTTTCAGAGTAGGAGCTAATAAACAAATAATTTATCTTCACAACGTTTTTTATAGATATAATCAATAATGCTAAAATATTTAAATTAGTTAAAAAAATTTATAAATTTCTAAAAATCTTTCTAGATTTAACTAAACATTTATATTTAACATATATTGGATTTGAACCCCAAGAACCATATTTCAAAACTTCCTTTTTATTTTTTAAGTAATTTTACTTATATCTTGATTATTTGCAGATCAAACTTCATAACAATTCAAGTAGAAAACAATCTTTGTAGAACAAAATAGGTAAAAAAAACCATTCGTGTATACAATTCTATACATTTAACATGCTTAAAGTTATCCATGTGTTGAAAAGCTGATTTTCGACTACAAGTATCAATTTTATTTTTTATTTGTGTATCTTATACTCAGAATTTTCTAATTTTTTTTTATCTTTTTTTATTTTGTACACTTATTTGACACTGCTGGACAGCTTAAATGTAGATGGCCATTGTGAAGCATTTTAGCATAAGCCAAGTAATAACCAAGTAAATTGTCTTCCGGGATAAAAACGGACCATACTCATAAATAAAAGACTGTATTCTTGAGTTATAAAGGAGAAACATCGAGTTACACCCAAACACCATCTAAAAGACATGGATTCAAAAATCAGCAAAGCAGCATCTACCTCCAGTTGTTAGGTAATGGGGGCACCAAGGGCTAAATTATATCTTCCTAAAGTAAATAAATAAATTTTAGAGTGCTCCTTGGCGAAAATTGGCGATTTTTTTCGTCATTCTTATATTCGTGCATGTTTGAAGAAACGAGATGGCACTGAAAACACGATAGATCAACCAGAAATAAACCGACATCATTAACAATATGACACAATTTTGGCGAGAAACTGAGGGGAAGTCAAAATTACTGGCAATCCCAGTTGTTCAACAGAGTCTGAAATCTTATGGATAAATTTCATACTCTTATTACAATTTCTCTGCATGAATTATTATTATTTTAAAGTGTCAAGTAAAATTATAGTCTTCCACAATTGACTCATTTCCTGTGATGTCAAAATCACTTGTCGAATACTCGCGGCGACTTTTTTCTCTTTCTTTATTGCGTCCTCCGTCTCATAACTCTATTAACTTTTAATACAAAGCTTACTAGTAGTTCTGGGTTGATATTTATTTCACCATTTTGTTCATTTGTCCTAGTATGTTGCCATTATGTCTCTAGTGTTGTCCATGATAACAGTTAAGTTAAACTAAGTTCATAAGTCATTATTGTGATAAAATTATAATTAAGTTTAAAAACCGAGTAATTTTGAAAAAAAAAAAAAAAAAAAATTGGAATCTGTCGATGTTACACCATAAACTCTTCATAATCCTGTCATGTCACATAAAACAATTTTGGCGACGAATTTCTCCGGCTACTATATTTTCTTCTCTTTCTTTTCATTTAAACACTTATTTTTTTTTATCTTATTTGTGAAAATTATTCAGTTTATTCAAACGCAGAAAAGTTTGAAAAAAGTATGAATATTTAATGGTTTATTTACTATTAAATGTACAATACAAAAATGAAAACAAAATATTGCGATCAAGTTGCTGGATAAAATTAAATTGAGCATATTTGCAAAATTCAAATGTACAAATATATACAATGTAAACAATCCAATTTTTGTATTTATCACATGACAAGTACCGAGCGTAAAAGCAGCATCTGTTGAGGAATTGTGTCCATTGCAGAATTCACCCGAAAAAATAAAACCATGCAAATATCAGGATACCAAACATTCAAATGAAAGAAATGTAAAAAATATGAAGTATTTTATTAATATATACGCAAGGAAATAATTTATAATTCATAACATGAAGAATTGAATCCGAAGTATATTTATTTATTAGGATAAAATCTGTTTTCTGAAATGCGTCAGTTTTTCAGCATAAGGTTATTTTATTTCGTACCGATTTGCGTTCACGTGAGTTGAGATTCACGTTTTTCGTCAAGTAATTATAGGAGATACTGTATAAATATGTATCGGCTTAATCTGGACCTAACAATGCCAGGGCCCAAATTCATAAGCAACGATACAATCTGAAACAACAGAGGCAGTCCTTTGTAAATTAAGATTATTACGTGAGAAGGAATAAATAAAAAGTAATTGCTATAAGTTTTGATTTTTTTTTCTAGAAATCGTGACAACTTGCTTGTTTTTGATTATCAAACAAATCTTTTTTTGTTTTAAAAAATATTCTTTGAAGATTAATTGCAAAAAAATGAAAAAGAGCTGTGAAAAATAAAAAAAAGATTTTTGATTATGCTTTGGGGCTACAACAATTTTATGAAATACACGTGCCATTTATTGTTTATATCATAATAAGCAGAAAACACACAAGCACCATCTTATTTCAAACATTTCATAATATTGACGAACATAGATCTGCTTCATATTTGCATATGATTTACAGAATTGGTAAATATTTCTAATGTCAAGGATTTTGCACGTGTCTGTATGACTAATTACAGGGATTTATTAATATGTTGAACCTAGAGTAGCTGTGTTTATTTACTATATTAACAGCTCTAATATAGAATATCAATAACTAATAAATCCTTTGATGATGTGTTGTGGTTTATTTCGTTATTTATAAAAAAAAGAATCTTTTTTTTTATGTAAAAATATAAGATTGTAATTTATTCATTTAATAGGCTTAAAAGGAAAAATTATTCCGTCATAATTAATTTTGAAAAAAAAGTTAATGCTAATTGCAAAATAAAACCAAAACAAAGTTTTTTATTTTGACTAATAATAAAATAATAGTTTACAAGCAAAGCAAGTAAACAAAAATGCAAGATAAGCAACGTTATATATTTTACAACAAAGATTATTTGCAAATCCATCTACACTTGTCCATTTATTTACCAGCTTTCGTAAGTTGTAAAATTAAATGAAGGTCATTCTCTATTGTTAAATTAAATAATATGACATAGTTTCTTATATTCTCTGAAGTAGAAATACAATTATTTTGTCACTATTCTTTTAAATTTATTTTGAGAGAACGGAAGAATGAAACCTTCCTTAATTATTAAAATTTTGGAAGTAGATATATTTTTAACCATCTGAATTTCTGTGACTATAATATTTTATAAGATTATGAGTTTATAATCAAAAAATTAAAATTGATCAATTATATTTGCATTTATTTATGTCCTTTTTATAAAAATAATTTTACTACGCCAAATGAAAAACAATATACATTATACACAGTTTTTCTATATTATAGTTTATTTGATATAATTCGAATAAGTAAAAATATCATTACATAGTGCAAAACTTTTTCATGAAAATATTTTAAGTAAATGAATTGAAATACTGTCATCTATAAATCACTGGGCAATACAATCAGCAGCAATGAATTTCAAAAAAGGTTACAGTTATAATTTAAATAAGATAATTAACATTATTCAATAAAACTATCATTAAAATTGAAAAAAATTATTATTACTTTCAGAATCAGATTTACTTTATTTCAAAACATGTACATCTACAATACGTACGTGTTTTGCGTACTGTATAGGTACATATCACAGTACACAACATGTACATTTATTTTGTACATACGAATAATATATTATAGTATATGGTACGCGAGCTAATATATCCCAAAATATCACGTGCGATTACTCTTTTACTCATTGATAGTTTATAAAATTGGTGACACTTCCAGTTACTGGACGTGTCACCAATTTAATGAGCTGGACAATACACTCATTATCCTAAAGACACAGGATTATCCTAAGGACAAATTCAATTATATTGCTTCTAAAATAGTCAATAATTGCGAAAATGTTTTCTTTTCTGAACATAAAATATCCTCCAGTCTCACCCTGTATGTCTGAAAGGATTTCTTTCAATTATCAAACAACACAGATAACAACGACATCTTTTTTGCCAATAAAGAACATATCATCACCTAAAGATTATTATATCGCAAATGAAAATCCTAAATAAATAGACAACACAAAACTAGACATTTCCTATACTCTCTTCAATTTCTGATTTTACTTGCAACTTTTTCCCTTTCTCTATCAACAGAACTCAAATCGTTATTTTCTACAAAGCGATTAGACTTAAACCAAGCCCCCGAATATGTCTCAAAGCTTTCGAGAAGTTAATAAATGACCTCCTCAGTCATATCATCATTCCATCCATTTTATTTTACAAAAACTCTTCCTAATATAATACGCTTTCAAAAATCAATTCCATATAAAGAACAGAACGAAAACCAACATATCGACAAAATAGTCATAATTTTACAGTTAAACAGGTATTAGACATCTTGTTGCCAAGAATACTGCGCAATAAGTACATTTCGAAATGACCAGATCACTTTGAAAAATATCATCATATGTTTTTTTTTAAAGCATTAAAGTATATTGTAGCAAAAGAAAAGTTACAAGTACATAAACTGATGCAGACCACTAGGATCTTGAGAAGCATCAACACTCAATCTCTCTTTTTCGAAATTTTTCAAGTACTTCAAGCCTTTTCATATCTGAATAGAAGCTTATCTATGTAATGCATGTAACTACCATAGTAGCAGAACTGATTAGGCAAAATTTAAAAGAATATTTTGAGACTAATTCTCTTCTTCTAACTATGCTGCATCTATAAACTCTCCTTACAAAAAATAAACTTCTTTTTATTTTCTTCTCCGTACAGAAAATATGTTTCAAAAATATAAAAAATAATTCAGATAATATGACCTTTCATAAATAGGAATATTATTTCAATATCTGGCAACCTATAATATTATCCACCTGAAAATCAACAACAAACTCTTTTTTCAATTCCACGTTTATCGTATCAGAAAAACTGTCATACCAATAGCCTCCAGCTGTAAAAGTATAAGCAACCATAAATGTGGTTGTCA
The DNA here is from genome assembly GCA_030067965.1 of Latrodectus elegans. Taxonomy (NCBI): domain Eukaryota; kingdom Metazoa; phylum Arthropoda; class Arachnida; order Araneae; family Theridiidae; genus Latrodectus; species Latrodectus elegans. The sequence continues at coordinate 33,824,321 of CM057820.1, read as the reverse complement.
AACCATTCAACATTACTTATTAATTCCTTAAAATCCTTTTAAAAAAATATCGATAAAATCCTCTGCGATTGAGCATTTTCAGTGACGATATATAAATGGCAAAACTACTCAATCATCTACAATGTTAATTTACCTTCATAATTTCCATGGCTTGCTTTGCCACATCATCCAGTGCAATCTCCATCGTTACCAATTTTATTCTTGAACCCATCATTCCAAAGTTAAAATGAACAAAGTTATAATCATAAGAATATCATGTGTCCTTATCACAGTATGACCTTTCTTCACAACAATTAATATCCATACTTATCAATATAAGTAAGCAGCTACAAACTAAGATCATCGCAGACAATTCTTTGAGCTTGGTAAACCACACTCCAACAGCACTACTACGTCTTCATGGTAGAATCATATAATAAGAATAAGCAAGCAGCTACAAACTAAGATCATCGCAGACAATTCTTTGAGCTTGGTAAACCACACTCCAACAGCACTACTACGTCTTCATGGTAGAATCATATAATAAGAATAAGCAAGCAGCTACAAACTAAGATCATCGCAGACAATTCTTTGAGCTTGGTAAACCACACTCCAACAGCACTACTACGTCTTCATGGTAGAATCATATAATAAGAATAAGCAAGCAGCTACAAACTAAGATCAATTCTTTGAGCTTGGTAAACCACACTCCAACAGCACTACTACGTCTTCATGGTAGAATCTTCCTAAAGCCGTAAAGTATTCAATAACCAATATTGTCAACTTTTTAATACATTTAAACCCAGCAAACTAATTATAAAAACTGTTAACTATATAAACAAACATTTATCACACTAATATAACTCAGTTGAAACATCCTATCCAATACTAATACCAATCCTAAATTAGCTATATAAAAATCTGTTAATAAGTGAAAGCATTGACAAAAAATCTGTTAATCACTAGACTACCAATATTCACACAAACGTCTCAAATATCATTTTAACTGTATTTTTACCTCATCAACAAAGTATTAATGGATTAAACTCTGAAATATATTCTAGAAAGCAGATTAAAATAGGAACTTTTCAAAGTATCAACAGGAAGAATCATGAATAATTTAATTTTTATATTGTTGCTACAGCATACTTTCTTGTACCTAGCAGAAAGTTGGACTGTATCAATAACTTTTATATAATATACTACCGACAAGCACCTATAACATCTTGTTAAGGTGTAGATTCTGTTTAACAGATTTGAAGAATTCTCAACTCATATTTCTTCAACGGCTGCCTTGGAAATATCGATCACGACTTTTCCAATTGCCAAAATTGGCAACTCACAAAAAATATCATTCAGGACACCAACAAATATGGCTACTGCGACATCCATCTCCAACTTTTCATTGAAGCATTTCATCTAGCTATACGTATCTTCCAAATTTCAACTTCTTTATGACAACGGATAAGATCTCTTAGAATCACCATTGCCTAGCAGTAACATAAATGTCAACAACCAGCTCTGTTATGTCTTAGTCACAATAATATTCAAAGGCTCAATGCCTATTTTTTAATAACCAACTACATTTTCCAATGTGAAATAATTCTCTTAAGAATATCACTGATAATTCATCCATATTAAAAACTATCAATAGAAAATATTCATTTAATTACTTAAAAGATTAATCTAATCCACATCTATGAGACGGTGACACTTCACTTTGAGATTGTAGGAAATTCCTTATTCTTCTACAGTTCATCAAAAACTGATGCCAACAGTTTCAAATTGGCTTATTCAGTCTGATAAAAAGATGCAGTCTATGTCCTGTGAAAAGAAGTCAGTCTTAATAATAGACTCCTCAACTATTTTCATTGTACCTTTACTGATAGCATGGTCGACTTCGTAGAGTCGGGCATACTTTAACCTTTAAACAATTGTAATCTTCAAGGAATAACTTGATTTCAATCATTGTCTATAGTATTAGATAAGCAAACCCTCATTAATCAGGATCTTATTAAGCCGGACTTCTCTAAATCCGGATAACCATTTAGATGAATATACCTATATATGTATGAGCATACTACTTATATAAAAGGTGAATAAGAGCAATAATATATTTTTATTGAAGTTGGAGTACTGTGTTGACCTTATATGAGTCAATTCGTACATTAGAGATATCTCCGTCAATTAATTGTTCAAGAATTGACCATTTAAGAAATACAACAAATGAGTGGTAGTTTTTTCCAACCAGTAAACTTATCAAGTAAAGCCAGTATCAATGATCCTGTATCATCACATTCCAAGAAGTCTCTCATTTGTTATTTGTTGTAACAACAGATGAAAGTATGCACATATATTATTACAAACTGTACTTAATACAGTTTGTAATAATATATGTGCATACTACACTTAATTTTGTCTTATGCAGTTTTATATTTTATTCTCCTGAATTCAAAACGGAAAGCGTTTTTCTGAGTACAGTAGTTTTTGTACTTTGGATTCCTTATCAGTCCGGTTTAATGAGGTTCTTCTGCACAAGCAATATATTTTTGAATTAAGTGCAAATGATGTTATGTTAGTAAAAGACTTCATGATTGTTTTCAGTTAGCATATTTCATAAGCCAAAAAACTTCATTATTTTATTTGTCTTTTCAGATTAATCTGTCCAATATTTTTCCTTTGTAGTTATTGTTATTTATAACTTAGTAATAATTATTCCAGATAGAAGTCGCAAATCTTTGTCATTGAATAAACAACTTCAACCATTGTTTTATTCATTATAAGAACAATAACTAAATTAAACCAAATTAATTTAAAAATTCCCATTCGAAGAAAAATTCGATTCCGCAAAGTTTCAACACTATACTATGCGCAGTAGTCATGCATTAATTTAATATCTATACACATTACATCCTCAAGTTTTCATCCTATTTAAATAACATCTTTAGTATTCAATAAATATTTATAGATTATAAAGTGAATCAGTAATATTAATTTGCATAGTTACAAGCAATGGGATTATTGGAAAACGAATTTAAAATTTAATATGACAAAAGCAAAACTATTGGATGTCTAGAGCAAAAAGTATAGTTTTAATTGATAAAATTTGAAAAATGGATTTGATCTATTCCTTGCAGTGCCATGAAAAATAGCTTGTTTTCAAAATCAGATGTATCATAGACTTCAGAAAAAGTGAGCATCTTTCTTTATAATGCTTTAATATTCTTATTTAATTTTTGTCAACAGTCACATTTATCAACAAATTCTGATTTCTGAATTCATATATACGACAGAATCTATTTCAAAAAAGGAGCATAAACAATTTAATTAATTCTGTGCCACCAAATATAGTTTTACAAGTGAACAATTAAATAAATACATTGAAAATCTACATACCAATCTATTTTTTATGGATTTCATATGCACTAATTATTAAAAATTCTGTTAAAGACAAAATTAATTAGCACTGCTGTAATGAAATAGAGTCGAGGTAGCCTTGTGGTTAGAGCATTGGCCTTCCAAATCGCAGGCTACACTTCCCAATGTCGCCAAAGACCCACTGAGAACATGCGATATACGTACTCGTTAAATCTGTGGAATCGAAAGTCCTGTGGTCTGTCATTGAGCACTTACCATAGTTAGAATGGTCTGGAGAAAATTTCTTTCCCTTTCAGATCAATGTCAAAATTGAAGGAATGGATCCTTTGGTGGTGCCATCTATCAGAGGATTTAAACAGCAAAAACGTACTTTCACCTCCATGGTGCTCTGATTAAAACGAGAGACGTTCCCTATTGACTTAAGCTCGCATAGCTAAGGCAAAGTGAGCTTGACTTGTCAAAATGTCATAAGTAACAACAACAACATAATGAAATCTCTCTTCATTTGAATTTTTACTGTAAAATGAATTCACTTATCTTATCCAAATTCCAATTTTTCCCATTAGAAATAACAAAAATACTTTCTGATTATTTATAGCCATAAAATTGACAGAAAAGGCATATTAATCAGAGGCATTAAGGACTTATAAATATTTCATGACACTATATGAAGGGCATGCATTATTAAGGACAAATTCTAGAGCTAAAAAACTCATAACAAAATTATTATTCATTTCCAATTTGATGCAAATTTTAAAAAGAAAATGTTGACCTTTTTAAAGCCTGGGAGAATGTAAATCACCAACTGTATAATAAATCACATGATATACGTTATAATTACGTGGTTTTCTACCATTGATGAATCACTGAGATCCATCTAATCTAACATCCGGTGTAATATTGACTAGCAGCAGAGCTTTGTCCTTGAAAGCATTAAACTCACCAAAAAAATAGGAACAAAAAATGGCAACATAGAGAATAAGAACTGTGTTTAGTACACAAAGAAGTCAACGGGGCGTGAAATGTTCCACGAAATTAAGGGGATTTTCTTAAATATCTTCTCTTGGGTTTGTTGAAGCAGCCCTGCCAACAAATGGACAGAGCAGAATGTGGAATTAATAACATAAAATGACAGGTGCGCATAAAGTCACAAGGCGAATAGTAGCCGATCACATGAGTCGGTGTCTCACGAGCCAATTAGTTCACGTGCGCGGATCATTATCGAACAATCGAACACAAGCCGGACGTTGGAAGAGGTTATGAACTTCGGAGTCGTAAGAGGCCATCTTCAGCGGGACAAGGAAAAAAGTTTGAAGGAGCGTTTTAATATCTAGATGGAGGGAGATAAATGGTCAAACTATTATTTCATAATTGGCGTAAAATTTTGCGTAAATATGGCGCTAAATCAGAGTGGGTTCGCATTTCATCTTCGGTATTCTAACCAGTGAGGATTTAAGAACACAACTTTACGAATTTATATATTGGACTGTTTTTGGAAAGTCTTATACTTTGCATTTGAAAAATGGCACCTCAAGCAGCAAAATCACTTATGAAGGAATTCAGAGCTAGCTTCCGTATGTATAGACTTTAATTTTTATGATATTTATCGGTATAAGTTCATACAAGTATTTTTAAAATGAGAGTTTTTTATTTTTAGTTAAATAGATGCTGGTATTGAAATAATTAGGATAATTTCATTATTATTGGGAAAAGATATTTACATTTTAATCAAAAGAACTTTTTAATGGTCAAGAAAATAGGTAGTAATACTTTAAAAATAAGAACTTTTTGATATTCAGAGTAAATATGATACATTTAAAAAGTTTTGTTAGCAGGTTGTTGGATTTTGTTCTTCTGTTAGAATAGCTTGTTTGAACAAATTTTAATGAGTCCATAAAGATATAAAATATAGCTTAAATCGGCAGACTTATTTGAGATACAACTATAACTGAAAAACTATAATTTATTATTTCAATCTACATTATTTCTATTTCCACTAAAATCAATGTTTTCTTATTTTAGTTTTATAAAATAAAAAAGAAACTAACTTACAAAATAACTTAATACAAAATTTAATAACTTAATACAAAATTTAATTTATTTAAAATTCATTTTAGTAAAACATATTTCTTTCAAGAAATATGTTTTACTAAAATGAATTTTAAATAAATTAAATTTTGTATTTCCAAGTGATAGCTTTAAAATTGACGCATTTAAGACGTTAATTATAAATTAATTTGTTAAAATATTCTTTTCTTAATTTTTAAACCTATTTTAGAAAGAAATGTATTGCATCATTAATGTTATAAATATTAACTTCAAAAACGTAATATTGAAACTTTTTATGAAAAATAACAATTGCAGTGACTTAAAAAATATATTAATCTAGTTTACATAGTTAATGTATTAAATATTCAAATTTCGTATTTACTTAACTTTATAATACATATGCTCATTTGCATGAGGCTACTAAATAAACTTGTTTGATTTCCTGAATTTACTATTTATATATACTTCTTAGATAGTAAATTTATACACATGTTTTTTTTTTTTTTTTTTTTTTTTTACTTGAGAGTTCTTAAGGCTAAATATTCCTGAAATATGTTTAAAATTCGTTATTATGTATCTTTCAGAGTGTTACATCAAATGAATTTATTTTTGATATTAATTTATATAATGATAATATTAATTTATTTTTGATAAATACACAAAATTAAACAAAATTTGTTAAATAATTTTTTTTGAATTATTGGCTTCTAAAATACCTAAATTATATATGTTCGGTCACCATTTTGATCGTGAAACTATATACTTAAATATTTTGCATGAATAACTTTGTATTTTTAATATGACACACTTTTATGCCAATATATGTATTTCATTATGAATTGGTACAATTAAAAAATATTACTATTTAAGAATGTAATTTTAAATACACGTGTGTGTGTGTTGCAACTTTAGTCACAGATATTTCTATATTAATATTTTTGATACAATAACTTTATTACCTTGTTAGAGTTTTGAAACATAAAAATTTTATACAGAAGTATTGCATATAAATGACTAATTTTAACAAAATTCAATCTTTTGTATCATTAGTAAAGTTAAAACCACATTGAAAAAATTTATTTTAATGATGTTCACCTAACAGAAGCTATAATTAAATTTTGGTTAGACCAATAATCAATTTTATTTTAATAATCTTAAATGATGAAAACACTTAACGATTATCTTATGCTTAATCGATTACTAGCAATAGATTTTGTAGATGATTGTCTTTCAAAGACAGATATTAGAAATATGTCTTTAATCTTGAAATACATTGTCAACAAAGAATGGTGATAGGACATTGCAATACGCTTATATGAACAAAATTATTGATTTCAATGATAAAGATTTATCAGAATTAAACTGAATTATATTTCAAAGTTTAAAATTGACTATAGAAAATGAATTTCCTTTTACATTCCTTCTCATATGGAATATTCTTTTTATTTTTTTTTATTTTGTATTTTTTAAGTTACAGAAGTTTTATTTTTATCTTATGTTAATCAAGTATCTCCGTTGAACGCACTTAATATAAATTATTTAATGACATTAAAAAATAGATAATTAGTTAAGTTGTTACAAAAATTTCTGCTAATTTTGCAATTAATTTATGAAATAGGTTAGTCTTACGTAACCAAAATCAATCAATTATTTAAAAGAATGGCCAAATGTTAAAAAAAAAAAATATCAATTTTTCAAAATCAAGTTTCCGTTATTTTTGTAAATCATAAAAATAATTTATCAAATGAAATAGATTTTCAAAATCCCTAATTAATATTCAATATAATCAACTATTTAGAGCTTAAGCAAATGAAGCCCAAGGTTACTTAAACTAGAATTTTTTTTTAATTCAAGGTCTTTTTTACGAGAAACATCGTGTGTAATGTAAGTATTAAGTTATTTCCGCAAGAGAGAAAAATTATCCCAGACACGGAAGAAATTAAATATAAATTTAAATATCTTTCATTTATACTTGCAAAACATAACTTTTAAAAATGTGAAATTGTCCTTCAGTCTTTCGTTTAGTTGTTTAAATTGTATTTATTGGGTAACGAAAGAAGATGTTGTTTAATGTTATAAACTTTTCTGCGAGTATTGATATACTTCTTTCATTATGCATGTATTTTATGAATATATTATGGAAGTATATCTTGGTACAAGCATCTTTTGTGACGAATTTAACTTCATTATCAATTAAATTCATGAAGTCATAGCAGATTTTTTATTATGCATATTTCATTAATATAGCCTTTCTGTTGTAAAGTGAGAATTAATTAAATTATTCCATTTCAATGCTATCATCACATATTATTTGGCCGATAAATTTTTATTTTCTGTTTACTTTAATGGAATCGGATAGTTAAAAATATTATCTTCATTGCATTTATTACATAACGTCATTAAAATATGTAGACTAATATTGTGATTTATTTCACTAGAATATGATTAATGAATTTTTAACATTTAACTCAATAATTACGTGCTGTTTCAAATATGATTTTATTTTTGTATTTTATTAGAATAAAATAATTTATGAACTACTTATTTTCCATACAGTCATTGAATATATTTTATTAGATTATTCTCTGTTTAATTTTACTAGAATCGGAGGAGTAATGTTTTGCTTTATTTCATTGAAAATGGAAGTATATAAAGAAATTATTTATTTCAATATAGAGTGTGTGTGGGTGAATATATACAATTTTTATACACTTTCTATCTTATTTACTCTATATAGAGAGAATAATATTCTGTTTCATCTCATTAGAATACGACGACAAATGAATGGCTTAAGAATTGCTGTCATTATGGACTATTTTACATAAGATGTCCTTTTTAAAAATACATAAAAATTCATCTAATAATTAAGGCACTGGATTAAAAAAAAAGGGTGATTTATAATTTAAGTGATTTTTTTACAACTATGTTTCGATAGTATAAAATGAAAATAAGAACCATGGACTTCTTTTCAAACAATTTCGTTTATTTTAAAAGATAAAAACAGTAAGAAGCGTGTTCTTAATTATGGAAAATTTCACCTTGTACAAGATGAACACATTAAAAAAAAATAGCTTAAATTCCATGCTCATTTTTTCGAACTACTGTACCAATTTTAAGACATATTAATAAACAATTTATAGACTCTTCCTACACTTTAAATTTCCTTCAATTTCAGAATATGATTTAAAAAAGAAGGAGAGAATAATTTTTAATATAATTAAGTACTTTCATTAACATGATTAGATTTTTCATTATTATTGAAAAATAAAAAATCATCATCACTTATTAGTGCCAATTGTTATAACTGTAATTTAGTTTTCATGAAATTATGGTAAAAACATTTCTTTGTTCTTTTATAGATGTTTCTAGGTAATATTTCGTAAATATTTTGAAGAATTTCTTAAGGATTTAAATAAGCAGTATTTTAAAAAATCTAGTATAAATTAAAAAGAAAGCTTTGATACTTTAGGTTAAAAGTATTTCATGGAATACTTCACTAAAATTTGACATTTGCTTAAAACTCAAAAGTTTATGGTTACTAATATTTGTATAAAATTCAAAAATACCTTTTTCAAAATTTCACAAAATTCTAAAATAAATCATTATTAACATTTTTTTAAATATAAAGAATTAATCATCATTAATATATAATAGTTTGAAATTCAATTATATAATTAATATTAACACAACTAGAACATTATTAATATTAGTTTGAAATTTAAAAATTAATCTAAAATCTGATAAAAAAAATTTTTTTTTAAATAATTAATAATCTCAAGAACTGGTGTTTTTTGATAAAATGTTTCACCGATAGTTAAAATTCCATAAAAAAATAATTGAACATTTTTTAGATTTCGCATTAATGTTAAAAAATACTAATGTGTGAACACGCTCTGCAACATATTCTTTTAAGTATAATGATTTATTTAAAAAGCTTCAAATTCTTTTTTAACTGGTAAATTTCATTAAAATCTAACAAGTTTACTTATGAATTAAGCAACTTAATTAAAAGAAATCCTATTACTATGAATGATGTATGACATATCAATTTTTAATCATTTGTAGCGACGTAAGAAAATGGAAGTTAAACAAAACAAACATTTATTACATTGCACATAATTAAGATTAGATACAAAAAGAAAACACTTAATAATTATAAAATAAAATCAAGGTTACATAGTACCAGGGTGGTACAAAACAAACGTATTTAGGAACCGGATGGTTCTTCCTTGCCATTTCTCACATCACTATCCTCATCTCATTCGATGTTGTTTTTAAATTCTGCAGCAGCGCCATCTACTGTCAATATTGTTAATATCGGTCTGTTACACATTGAATTTTAATCTAACCATCACATAAAAATGACAAATTATTATACTTATTTCAACAATTTCCTTTAATATGACAGAAAACACAATAACAAATTCATAAATTGTAGTTGCTTTAAAATATATTTTATCGTTCGATCCTATCGGAAGACCGACAATGCTGGAATCGAAATTGTGTTTTCAAAATGTGTATCTATTTCCCAAGTCATTAGTCCTAAGGTTACGTTTTAAATTTCTGCATCACATCTATTTAAACACCATTAAATTGAGATGTTTCTTTCTGATTTGAACTAATAATAAATTATTCAATGAAGAAGATACATGAAATTAAAATTTTCCGCTTATAATTTTATGCGTCGAATATCAAGTCAGAAAAGACAATTATTTTAATTCAAAATTATTATTGGAATTTTCTTATATTTTTCCTTTGTTTGTCTCTGAATGTCAGTCAATTTTACACATTTTTCCGGTTTTGTGATTCATTATATCGTATTATACTTCATAAAATATTTTTATTACTTCAATTATGTTTGGTTTCTGTTTTCGTTACATTAATTTAAAATTATCCTAGAATCCTAGAATCATCCTAGAATTAACTTAATATGACGATAATATTTCATGTTGTTGAATGAAATATGTTCTTGATTGGAAATAGTGCAGAATAAATGATGATGGAATATTTAATTATTGTTTATATGTAATTGTTTGGTGGTTTAAAATTAAAATTTTTAATTTACAGAATTGAAAATTAAAAAGTTTTCTTATAGATAAATTTTTTTTCTAAAAAGTAGTTGCGGTTATAATAAATAGAATCTTATTTTTAGAAGTCAGTAAGATATAGCATAATGTATAAAACTTATATTTTTAAATTTATTGTTTTCAAAATACTTTTTATTGCTATTTTTTTTTATTTTTATTTAAACATTTTGAAGCTAAAGAAGATTTTTTTAGGAAGCCAACGCAAGAAATTTACTTTTTTATTTACGATTTCATTAGAGCTTATTAGAAATATCATTATTTTATGTCTTCAAAATCATATTTATCTGATATTTCAACAAATATAATTAGAATGATATTAAATGGTGAATATACAGTAAATATTTGTGTACTGCTCAAACTAGTTTAAATTATATCAACTTAAAAAAGTTCGATAAAAAAAGCAAATTTGTTCAGTAAAGTCATACGCATTTTTACGCTCATATTTATTTAAATTACAGGAAAAAAAAACATCTAACTTAATTAATGCATAAAAAATTATACATAGAACCAATAAAATGTTTGTATTTTTAAAATGGTTTATTTTATTTTTTAAAAGGAATTATTTATTAGTAGACGCAGATTGCTTATTGATTTTATTTGCTAATTAAAAAGTAAAAAATATTTAAATTTTATATGTATGTTTCTTCTCCGCAATACAATGATCTGCATTGAATACAGTTATTTTATATTATTGTTATATAATATTTTTCTTCCAGAATATAATTGGCACAATATAAAAATAATATTTTAAAAACATTTTATATTTTTATAAAAAAAGTTCTTATATTTTTCTCCAAAAATGCTTCAAAGCATATTTATTAATGAAATGATTTCAAAAACTCAGACAATTTTAAAAAAACGCATTAATAATTATTCCTTATTACCTAAATTTAGTTTTCTAACATCTTATAAAAATATCATAATATTTATAAGCTTTTCCGCTGAAACAAGATTTTGAAAAGTTAAAAGAAAAATAATATTAAAGCACGTGAAATTCTATTGGAAATATGTTTGAACTTTAAAATAAATGTGTTTAAATTTAGTTAAGGTTAAGAAATAGTTATCATAGCTCACGAAGTCTTAAAACGTGCTTATTATTCTTTTTTTTTTAAAAAAAAGAAAAGGATATTTTATTTTAGTGTTTTAAAAGCGCACAGGGATATAGTGCTGAAGTAAATAATAATAATACAGTTTAAAAGCAGGAAATAGTTATACTTATTCTTGAGAATACAATAATGGTTACAGTTCTGACGTTAAAACCTTCAAAATAATTTACAAAATTCTTCTTTCTTTTTATTGGAAAAAATATGATAAAATGCAATGCAATTTTAACAGCACTTTCTTTCAATATTAATGGAGAGTTTAAGGATGTATTTCTTAAATGGAACATTAAAAAAACTGTACTTTTGTTTGAAATTGGATAATTCAAGTAAGGAATATTTATGCATAATCTGTTATTTAATATCTATACATAGTCTATTTGTATTACTTTAAAATATCTTAGTCAAATTAAATCTGTAAGAATATAATTTGAAAACAAGAAGTTATCATAATTGCTATAAAAATCTGCAAAGATCATAGAGAACTAACGTTCAAGTAATTTCTTTTATTTCTAAAATTACTACAAAATAATGATTGTTCCAGTAAGTTATATATTTAAATTATTTGAAAAAGATACACCGAAAAGTGAACTCATCTTAGCCACTGGAATTTAAATACCCTCAAGCTATGTAGTATTAAATTGAATGGCAATGATTCAAATTAAAATGAATAATTCATAAATATGCATTTAGAGAGTAAAACATTTAGAAATGGGATTGCTTACTTGTCGATTTTGGGATCTTAGAAAAATGAAACCAGCCGCCTGCTTCCTTGGATTTCACAGAATGAAAACTCAACACTGCAGATAAATAATTCTGTTTCATAGACTGAAGGCCGTCCACTTTTTACGCGACAGTAAAGCATCATAAAAAAGGGGTAAAAATAATCAGTGAACCTCTTCTCTTCCGACCCCTGTTTCACCTGGTGAAATAAAGCAATTAATAGCCAAATCCTTTTCTGACGTGATTCCATTGAATATATTGAAGGGTTCTTTTCCAAAAGAATCTGAACATTGACACATAAACTTCTTCCTCTTTTCTGTTTCTTTATCGTCTCTCTCCGCAGATTTTACCAGAAACAACAAATGTCATTTAAATTTGATAGGTGAATAATTCATTGAAAGGAAATAGAAGTTATGAAATGATTAAAAGGAAAAAAAATGAATGAAAAATAGATATGTTTGTTACTTTCTACTTTTATTAAAAAAAATTTATATTTCTAACTGCTTATGACTATAAACAGTTGGAAATATAAAAAAATTTTCTTGATAAGTAGTTACTTGATAAGTAATTGGTCTTTTCATATTTCACCTGTGTCAAATAAAGGCTTATACAGAGTTCTGGTAATCAACCATTTAAACTTCACTTCATAATTTTTCACATAATTTATGAAAACACTATTAACGTGACAGAATTAGGAGCCTTGTTTGTTACATTCCTTAATTTCTAAAAAAGATTTAATGATTTTTCATCATTAACTAACTTATATCAACATTTTAAAATTTGAATTATTTAAAAGCACTTATATTTTATTTTTTTTTTTCATGACCGTGAAATTCAAAGATAATTCACCACATTAAAAAGAATAAATTTATTTGTCAAGAATTTTCTTTTCACAAAGAAACTCTAAATTATCATTGACAAAGTTATTAAGTAGATCATTCAGAAAATAAATTCTTGTGCTTCTGCAATATAAGTATATAATGAAACTAAAATACTACCATTAAAAATATAGAGTTTGTTTTTTAAACATAAAAATAAATTTGATATCAAGAATTTATTTTTTTTTAAATAAAACATTTTTAAATTTTGTTTTTGTTTATTCATTTAGAAATTATTATAATCTACTTTTCCTCACTTATATGGTTTTAATTAATTTTATTAAAATGTAGATACACAGATAAAAATCCAAAAAGAGAGAGAGAGCATTAAAAAATCTGAACAAAAAACAATAAATTGATAATATCATAATATAAATATTTTAGAAATACGTTATTTTTCAAGGCTTTTATATTTTATTATTACACGAGATCCATAAACTTTACTGTATAAGATAAAATTTTTCTATAAAATGAGCATTTATTATAAATTAAAAGTTCTCAAATAAAACAAGGTAATTGTTTATGTATATTATTCTGCCCTTGAAAGTTAACTAAAAGAAAATCAATCATATCAATATATAATAAAGGTAAATAAGTCTTACAAACAAGACATTTTCCTCCAGTAATCTCACATTTTTCTTGAAGCCTTCCTTAATATTGTGCGCGCTTTTGTTCTAATTTATGTATTATAAAGGATTTTCTAGAATATAATTTTTATCTCTTTAATGAAAAAAGAATTTTCCATCGCATTAAAGATCAAAGAATATACGTCAGATAATCTTATATTGGAAAATATTGTTTATTCTCAAAATATATGATCGTAATTATACTTTTCAACGTAGTATATAATTTCAGATTTATGGAGGAAATTATAAAATTGAATGTATATCTTTCCTAATACGGAATATATGTACATACTTATATAAATACACACTCATATTTCATATTTCCTTTTTCCTTAAAAACTAATAAAATTTATGTTTAAAAATATATTTATTTTTATCTGTATGGCGTCACTGAAAACGAGCAAAAGCTGCTCTAAAATGTTTAATTTTTATGACTTTTCCAAAATAATATTTATATTTTACATTTTATAGACAAAAAAATTTGGTGAATAAATAAAAAAAAAGCATTTAATGTAAAAAAATTATATATATATATATATATATATATATATATATATATATATATATATATATATATATATATATATATATATATATATTCATATTTATTCCATTGGTTTCATTCGTATATACAGGTAGGAAGAAGGTAGTAGACCCTACACCTAAAATAGACAAGCTAAAAGAGTTGGAAGCAGAGGAACAGGCAAAACTTGCTGAAGTAAGTAATTTTCATTTTTTGTTTTCTCAAAACTTTTCAGTTTCAGTAATAAGAATATTTATTAGTCATGTTGTTGTAAAATATTTCATGAAAGTGTTATCACTGAAAATTTCAGTAGCAAAAAAAAACTTAAATAAAAGCATTAGAATATAATTCAATTAAAATTGTTAACATGATACTGTCAATTAATTAATATGTATATTTTTTATATTTTTTTCTAGATGGTAAATATGAGATCTAATACTGATAAGTTTTATGTGGTATTTTGGAATACAACTTATTTCCCAAGAATTTTTGTACTAAATATTTATTTGCTTTAACTAATAAAAATAACACCATTATTTTCTTAAAAGATATAAAAAAACTGGTTTTAAGATTGTATCTGGGATTTGAATTTCGATATAAGAACCTTTAAGACTAGTCAAAATCATCGTAACCAAGTATATCATCAAAATGTTTGAAAATAATTTATATATTTCAAATTTAATCATGATGAATATTTCAGAAATTTTTACTTTAAAATTTATATCTTTACTATTATGATTTTTTCAGTGATATTAACAAGGTGTCATGTAGTATATTTTTTGTTGATTCAATTAAATCGGAAAATTCTTAAAAACAAATAGAATAAAACAAATTCATGTAAATGATTATAATTAGCTCATTCTTTTATTTATTTATTTATTTACGTTTTGCTTAAATATTCCGAATTATTTTATCAGCTCTTCCTATAAATATGAGCTTAATGCTTAATTAATTAATTCTTATTTTTCTGTCTTACATATTGGTCTTAAAGTTTTGCAACAATGTTTGCAGTTTTCTCTGAATAAATTAAATCGTTTTTCAATAAACTAGTTTTCCTTTAATAAAACTTCGAATATTTATATAAAGACAACTTAAAAACTCTTGGACATGAATAATAACTGTAAGAAATGTGTAGAAAATGCAACAGACACGTCTGGAAAAACCTGTTTTATTTGAAAGGAAAAGTTATAAAATAATAGGATGTTTACGAGAAACTTTAAAGAAATTTCACAGTTAATATCTAATAAAAAGGTCATTTGTTTAAAGATACTGTCACCTGTGAAAGAAAAACACTTTGGGAAAATAGGGATATTTTTGAATGCTCTTAGAATCCTTTAAATATTCTTAAGCAAGTGAAGGTGTAATGAAAAATATAATGACTCCTTCTTCTGACGTACTTCCAGCATTGTCAATGAATTAACAAAACCCATTCTAATATTAGATGCTGAAAAAATATTGAAGTACAGAGGGAAAAGATTGCTTTTACTTCAAAAAGTTTTTGCAAATCCTTATATTTTCAAATAATATTATTGCTAAAAAATTAAATCGTTTATTTTGATAAAATCTGCTTAAATAACTAAATTAAACACATTTTTATTTGAAATAATTGAATAGTTGCAAATTTCATAGAAAACAGGCCAAAAAAAGTTTTAATTCTTGACAAAGATAATTTGAATAATACATGTTTTTGTCTAGGAAGGAAGATTAGTAATGAATTTCTAAAAAATATTTGGATTATATATCATCACTAAAAAATTTCCATTAAGAATGTAAGACACAAATTTTTATAAAACCAAGAGTTAAATCAGATTTTTTTGTTTCTCGAATAATAAATTTATTTAAAAGCATGTAATATAATATTAAATATTATATATATAATAACATTAACATATATTTTGTTAAATTTTATAAAAAAAATTCTTCTAATATATGCATCAAAATGTAAGGAAAAGTTAAATAAAAATTTTGAAATGTTTTTCAATTACATCGTTAATTTTCATATTGGGAATCTGCACTTTGTTGTGAGGATTAGAAATTAACTTCTTCACTTCTTACTAACTAAATGAATAGTTTAATCAGCATTTAAGGAGTGATATCAGGAACTTTTAATACTAGCGTCGGTTTAAAAATTTTAGGACTTATGTTTTATCTATTACAAAATTAATAACATAAAAGATAGAGAAAAGTTATTTATTCCTAAGCTAAAAATGAAATTTTATTACCTAAAACTTTTTGCTGCTAATATTAATAAAATACAATTTTCTCTAATCAGTATTCATTCAAAATTTTATTATTGTTCCCACCCAATTGATACACATTAATTTTTTATTTCTTTTATTTTATTCGTCTATTTATGTTTCATTACATCCGAATTCCAATTAAAAGTCGCTTTTATTTTTGATTAAAGAAAAGAAATATCAAAATTTTCACCCTATTTTTTTTCTAGATTTTTTTAAAATCTAATCATTGCTAATCTTGAGCATCTATAGAACTAAGAAATATTTGAACTTAAATTTATTATTAGATACAAAATTTCTATCAAAACCTCAAAATTTCAGCTTTTCTTTATTCTTTTAATTCATAAGAAGTGCAAGTGAAAAATAATTTTGAAATTAATTTTGGAGCCTCCTCATATTCTTTGTAAAGCAATATCAAGGAATACGTTGCATAGTATATAATGTATACACACACATGCCTATAATATATATAATACACATATACCTAATATATATTTTTATATGTTGCAGCTATAATTAGTTATTTATTAGTTATTTGTGTGTGTGTGTGTGTGTGTGTGTGTGTGTGTGTGTGTGTGTGTGTGTGTGTGTCTGTGTGTGTCTGTGTGTGTGTGTGTGTCTGTGTGTGTGTGTCTGTGTGTGTGTGTGTGTCTGTGTGTGTGTGTCTGTGTGTGTGTGTGTGTGTGTGTGTGTGTGTGTCTGTGTGTGTCTGTGTGTGTGTGTCTGTGTGTGTGTGTGTGTGTGTGTGTGTGTGTGTGTGTGTGTGTGTGTGTGTGTGTGTGTGTGTGTATGTGTGTGTGTATGTGTGTGTGTGTGTGTGTGTGTTTGTGTGTGTGTGTGTGTGCGTGCGTGTGTGTGTGTGTTTGTGTGTATGTGTGTGTGTGCGTGCGTGTGTGTGTGTGTGTTTGTGTGTATGTGTGTGTGTGGGTGCGTGTGTGTAGGTGCGTGTGTGTGGGTGTATTATTTCCATTGATAAGTATATAAAGAATTATAAAAGGTATCAAAATAATATATTAACACTTTTAAATCTTTAGCTGAAGGAAATACTGGGAGAAAATCTTCCTCAAGGATACAGTGATGAATCTATCCTTGGTTTTATTCGAGGTAAATATTATAATTAAATTGTTTTTGACAATTTAAACTAACCATAAAGTGGATTCTTTGTCTTTTTCATTTTTGCTTTTTCTGATATTCTATTGCACATGTGTTAATGGTTTGAATCAATGGAAAACGTCTTCTCTAACCAATGCTTAGGTCTTTACAGAAAAAAAATAAATTAAATAAAAAATAA
Source organism: Latrodectus elegans (assembly GCA_030067965.1). NCBI lineage: Eukaryota > Metazoa > Arthropoda > Arachnida > Araneae > Theridiidae > Latrodectus > Latrodectus elegans. The sequence continues at coordinate 33,806,450 of CM057820.1, read as the reverse complement.
AAATTTTTTATTAGCAAACTGAACTTTGACACTATTCTCAGCATTCGAGGATAAACATCGCCATATTTGCTAACATTCGAAGAATGCGATTTGAAGGCAGACAGCAAATTTGCCGACAAATCCGATTTACAATGCCGTCTTAATACGATGTGACGTAGATGAAACGTCATCTGACGTCATGGGTATTCTAAAACAATGAGTATTGTAATAAAGTGGCAAACTCAGGATCTCAACTGTAACGAAAGAAACGACCATTTTATGATTAATAATTTTTGAAATAAAGAGTTTTATTGAAACATGGAAGATTGATAAAGAAATTTTCTAATGTTTTTAAAATATATTCAAATTTATTTTATCCTTTGGATAAAAGTGTTGTTAATTTTTCACACTTTTAAATAAAATTATCAAACATATTAAAAACAAATATAAAATGCAAAACTTTTGCAAAAGCAAATGTGTGATATATATTTATTTTCTCACTTGCTCTTTTTATCGTTAGCTATTTCTGAATTCAAAATAATAAATTAATAAATGTGCAATAAAAGTCATCAAAAAATGGAATATTATAAAAAATTTTCAGTAATTTAAAAATTGTATATGAATTTGTATTCTTATTAATAACAAAATCTCTCAAAAATGATGCAATAATTAATTTAAAAATAATTTAAAATAAACATTATTTAATTATGTGATTTTTTTTACAGCAAGATCTATGAATGTAAAAGAGGCAATAAAACTGCTGAACGTGGTAAGGATTTTCTATTTGAGTATATTATTTATGAAACAAAAAGCTTACAATATTAGGGTATCAGTATATAAATAATTCGTTTAAATAAAATAAAATGCTTTTAAACGCTTTGAGTTTTCAGATAATTTGGTGTATTTGTTACATTTCAGGATGTATTTGAATTGTACCAATGGAATTAAAACGAAAAAAACCGCATATCAATTCATATTTAAATGAAATGTTGCATTCAATTAAGAATTTAAAATACTGTTAGATAAATTTAAATAAATTATTTTTATCGAGTTAAATATTATTTTCTCGTGTATAAACTGCTGATTTCGTTTAAAAATTAGGAGACGATTCGTGATGATATCATTAATATCAGACATACATATTTTAAAATGCTTTTTTTGTTGTAAAATTCTTTTTCCTAATTTTAATCCTGCTAAATTACTTAAGTGAAACATAGTATTATCAGCTTTAAAATATAGGCTCTATCTTCGAAATATTGAATTCAAATGAACAGTTTTATTAACTTTATTGCAATGCAGCCCTACTGCTACTCAAATCAGTTGATATTTATGTTGCCAAAATTCAACTGATTCATTAAGCTTTCCAATTCAGCAGTTATTTAGTTCGATTCCTCAGTCATGGACGCTTAAAATGGTTCACAATATTTTTTAAACAATAAAGGAGGATGTCGTTTAACGCTTATGTGAAAAAATCAGCGTAAAATGATGCTATTCCATAAAGCAAAGTTTTGAAAAATAATTACATCAGTTTGAAGACAAAAATTTGAAGATAATAAAATAATAGTTTAAGCATTTATTTGTATTACGAAGAATAAAAATAATTTAGAGAAAAAAATATTATGTTATGAAACATAAATGATAAACTAAATTTGTGCAAAAACTCGTGACATAAGCCATAAAAATTTAAATCAATGAATTAATAGCGAAACGGTTGCTTGAAAAATGTCAAAAAATACTCTCCATGGTGAAAGATTAAAAATATTTACGTAACTATGCAAATAAAAAATTAAATTGCATAAATTAACTCTAAATCTAATTAAGCCTAAAAATAATGGGGATAACTTTATAAAGTAAGAACTGCTTAAAATTAAGATAAGTATAGTCTATGAAATTTCTCTTTTTTGTTAATTAAATATTCGTTTAAATGTCTTAAAATGGTTTTTCAAAATTTTATTTCTATATTATTCCATTAAATAAATTATATTTTATTTTTCTCATTGATGAAAGTTTTAATAGAATTTTATCTATTATTTCTTCAGCTCATATTATTAACACAGATTACAGTAAGCATAGAAAGTTTCTTCCAAAGAAAATTTTTTAATGGAAATCTTAAACTTTCTTTATTATTTAACATTTGACTCTCGATGCGGGATTTAATCGTTACTGACAGAAAACGACTTGTGTGCTGTCCTCCGTTTTATTTACTTTTTTGACTGACGGGGAAAGTAAAACTACTAATCGTACAAAAGCTCTTTTTCAGAAAGCTTTAAAGGGAAAAAATTCATGTTTAAAAAGGACATAATAATTCTCCCAGCACGACTTGTAACATAACATAAAGAATAATGAAATTAACTGACAGTTCATTCATTGGAAAGTGTTGCAAAATAAGTACAAGCTTGATTTAGCTTCATTGTCATCTTTTCCAGCAATAAAAAGCTATTTATATATGAATCGTAAACTTAACGGATTCAAAACGTATGATCATTAAAACTGGGAAAAATATTCTCTTAAAAATATTTTCCCTTTAAAATTACAACAAAAAATATGTTATGATTTTTTTCCTATCTTTTTCATCATATGCAACAAGCTCTATTAGAATATTTTAGACATTTCAACACGAATAAAATGTAATATTTTATAAATACTTGAATATTTTAGTTTAAAAAAATGTTCTATATTTAAATCACTGAATTTAATTACGTATACAGTAATTTATTTAAATATAAATTCAACGCAAATTACTTCTATTTGTTTTCATTGTTCTGAAAATAACAAATTAGCAGCAAATTTAATTTTTATAATTCTACAATAAGTTGCAATAGCAAAAGACCCAAGCAAATATTTTCTTAAATTATGAATAAAATGCCAGTTGTAGTAGATTAGTATTTTAAACATTTGAACATTTATGAAATTAATGTTTTTGAATATTTATGTTTAAGGTATTTTTTTTATATTTATCTCATAAAAAATTTGACTACGAAAACATTAATTTAAGTGATTATAAATAATTTCAACTCCATAAAATTCCATTAGTTCCTATTTTTCCAAAATTAATATTAATTTATTTAATTGAAAGGAAACATATTTCAATTCAAAGCTTATGTTTTAATAATTAATTCGCTTTTACTCCGAAAATTTTTTTAATCACTAAAACTATAAGCTAATGTAATTTAGTGTTATAGTTTATGTTAAAATTAGAAAATGAATGGGAAATTCCATATTATATATAAAATTAACCGTAAAGAAAATTTTGTGTAGTAAAGTGACTATACCAATGCCCTTTTCAAAAAAATATTACCAAGACTTTCAAAGTTTCATGTATATATAATTAACAAATTCAAAGGAACAAAGATTTTAAATTATAAACCGTGTTCTTTAAACTGCAGAAATGCTAACAGAACGCGCTAGAAAGAAATGATGTAATCAATGTCTTCCAAGTTTATAAAACAAGTATAAAAATGCTTCAATCATATTTTCTTACAAAACAAAACTTTTTTTATACATTTCTTTTAACAAATTAATATTAACTGCTTTTATACAACAGTAATTTAAGAATTTTTTTACAATAACGATAAAAATCATTTATTTCATATTGTTTCAGATTTTTATACCCAGTTTTATAAGTTATTTACATACATTTCCTGATATTTTCGTTTGTTTTACTGTAACTTGTGATGTTATGTTTACTAGCAAAAATACAATCCTTCAATAGGAAAACTATAAAAGATACTAATTTATTATTTAAATTTTGCAAAAAATATTTCACTTCTTAAAGATAAAATGATTAATTTTCATTACTTTAAATTTTGACCATGTACTAAATAAGAGGAACCTTTAAAGATTTTATAAAAATTACCATTATTTGTCAAATATGATCGTAATTTTAACTCTGCCTATTACCCCTCTTTAGGATGTTACCACTAAGAAGTTCATTTTTCTGGACACCCTTCTAAAAGAATTTGACGTCACAGATGTAAGTAATATTTTATATAATCTACACTTATGTTTAAAATCAATCAATAATAAACTCAATAATTATTACAAACTTATTTATAGCTATCGAAAAATCACCAAATATCCGCGGTTATTGGTACAGATAAAGAAGGGTCACTAGTTCGTGTTATTAGACTAGGCTTGTGTGATTTTAAAGGTAAGATTCCATCAGTAATTTTCTTCAATTTCTTCATTTCAAATTTTAGCAGACATTATGTTTATTTCAAAAATGTTTTAGCTACTTTTTTTAGGAATTAAGTTAATTACATAACTTTGAAGACGAAAATGTGACATAACAGTTTCTTCCAACTTAATGTACTTAAAATTATACCAATTGGTTTTAAAAGTAATATTTGATTTTGTTATTCTAAATCAATATACAGCTATTAGTTTAGAATTTTCGTTATGAGTTGAAATATTAATCAAAATTATAAGTACATTTAGAGATTTTTTTTTAATATTACATTTTCTTGCATTGTTGAACATTTAATATTGATGTATCTTTCAAATTCTTAAATGATGGATTTAATTATTATATTCATTGCACGAGAAGAATATTTATTTTACTTTTATTTATAGGCAACACTTATGCTATGTCTACAATAGAGCATTTCAAAGTTTTCCTGTGGTATTTAGAAAAAGATCTTTCTCGCCAAGAAATGGAAAATAAAAAGGTTTGATTATTTGCTAATTTTCTTTAATTATACCTTAATTCTCATATTATCCAAAAATGATGAGGTAAAATTTTTTCTATTACCAACTTATGGATTTTATAAAGATATGGACAGTACTATAAAATAGACTTCGGTGTAAAATCGGATGCCACTTGATTTGGCAATTTATTTTGGCGATACACTTAAATTTCTGGTAAACCTATCTTTGTATAGCTTTTGTGTAGCGGTCATTTTTATAGTCAAATCTTGGCATTTATCTTGAAGTCTAAACATTACCAAAGAATCAAGAGATACATGATTGTAGGCTTTTACCTATAAAATATAAATTATTTGTATGAAAAAATGAATGAATTATTTTATGTATATTTTTTTCGCAAATTGTATTGTTAAAAATAAATATGGTAGTCAAGTCAGTTTGAGCTCATCAGCGTCAAATTTGTCGTCAAGACAAAAAAAATTTCAGGTCAGTGATATTTTGGCGATTAAATGCTTGTTTTATGCTTACAATTCTTCACGTTGCAACGTCAGACATCTAGCCTTATAGTACAATTTTATTTCGTGCCCATTTGCACGAGTTCGAATGCGAAACAAAATGCCTGTTTCTTGGAAGAAAATATTTAAGGTAAATTGTAATCACACAAAATTTTAGAATAGAAAAATATTACTGTAGAAAATATAATACGTTAAGAGGAACTAAAAATAAACCAGGAAAAAAGCAGCTGAAATGCAACAAAACACCCGTTTGATGCAATAGTAATTTGGCGACTATAATTAGCACCTATCGCTATGGCCGCATAATTCCATACATTTTTTATTATGACACTTCGGTATTTACTCAGTATATGAATTACAATAAATTTTAAAATGCTTTTCATTTCATCTCAATGCGCCTAAATTATTATGAATCAAATTCTTTTAATATAACGGCATTTTTTCCAAAATAATTTAAAACTCAGCAAATGTACATATTATTTTAATTCTATTGAATTTTTGATATATGATTTCCAATCTTGATGGTTCAGAATTTTATATGCTGTGCAACAATTTATATTTTGTAATTATATTGAATGATACATTCTTTAAAATTATCAATTAAGGTTACAGCACATTATTCTTTGTAATTTGTTTTAAATCTAATATCCATTAAAAAATTTATGTTAAATCATGCAATTGTTGATACTAAAAAATATAATTTTCCTCTTATATTTTCAACAGACTGGAAAGACCAACAGGCAACTTGTTTACATTCTTGATCACTTGGATATAAATATAAGCAAAATTCTAAGCAAATCAGGTGCGTTGTTTTATTTCTTCCCATCTTAATTTTAATTGGCATTTTATAGTTAAAATTATTATTATTATATTATAAATTTAATGTTTCTATAAATTCTTTTAATTTTTCAGAAAAAATATTAAATAAAAATGTTCTTCTTTCATATTTTGGTTCTAAACTATCATTTTATATTATATATCATTTCATAATGTAACTTCAAAAAAATTTATTCTTCAGCAGCTTTTTCCCAAGGTTAAGAGCAATAATATATAACTGAAGTTTAAAATCTTAACTTTAAATTTCATTATCTATTTAATCTCTTAATTTTCATTCCTGTCAAAATCAAGCCAGTGATATTTCCGGTAATCCAAAAGTAATAGTAAAAAATCAAAGTAATGCGTAAGAAAAGATTAAAACAATCTATTTCTTATACCAGGAAAAATATTTTTTCTCATTTTACACACCAGATAGTAATACTACATTATTTTTATTTGAATTAGAGATAGTTAGTTTGTTTTATGCTAGATGGCAGCACCATTTAAATTTTCTAGAATAAAAAATATCACTATTTTTTTGAAAATTACATTTTCGTTAAGGTGTTAGATATTTATTTGGACTTTTTAATTTGCTGTAAGAGAATATAAGACCATTTGCTGCTTTATTTATATTTACTATAATGAAGAACATTACATATAACAATACTCTGGAAATGTTTCATTAAAATTTTTGTTAAAAAAATATTTTTTACTATAAAATTTTCTTCTCTAAAAATTTTTTTTCAAACTTAAATCATAGAAAATTAGCTTCAAGAAGCTAGCATTACATAATTTTAAGTTATTTTGTTTGACTTAAAGGAAGCTAGTTATTATATTTTTTTATAATTGCTTATTCAAATTGTACTTTTTAACTGAGTGTTAATAATGAAAATTCATAAAATTTCGTAATAACTGTACTTTCTTTTACAAATTTATAACTTTTCTTTTATTACGTTAAATGATGGTTTCTAGTTTCCAGTATTTTCTGGTTATAAATCATTTCAAAGATTTAGTTTCCTATATATATTTGTTTTCATTTTTCTTTCAAAGAAATTTAGTTACACTTGTGTTTAATTATTACCGAAGAATTAAAATAAATCGTACAAAGTAACTAAGCAAATTTAGAAAAAAATATCTCTTAAATATAAAATGTATAAAATTGTTTATTTAATTCAAAGTGATTTGTTTTCGCTTAATATATAATGTGATATGAAAGATTATGCGATATACATTATTTAAGACTATTCATCTGTAAAAAAAATAATCTTTTTGTAATTTATTGAATTATTAGTAAAATTAGATTATCATTTTCTTATTAAAATTTTTGAGATCCTTATTAAAACACTCTGTACCGTGAAATGTTAACTGTTTCGGGATTTTTGGATTATACATAGATTTTTACATCAAAATTTTTAGCACTGAATTCCTTTTGCATACTTTAAATAACCGAAATCAGCTGCAAAACTTTTAAATATTTGCCATGCGTTATCGTCGGAGAATAATTTTCACAAATAGCAGCTTTATTCATATGTAACAAGGGTCAAACATTTATAAATTCTCCTGCATCCATTGAACGCATAAGACAAAATTTTCATGCTCTCCCTTTTTTTTATTAAACTGAACTGGGACAGGAATTGAACCCAGAATCTCTCTAATCGAAGAGTGTTACCTTATTACTAGACCCCTTTATTCCTGTTGCATATTTTTTATGAGAAGTTTTCTTTTTAGTGAAATTTGAATAGAACTATCTATACTAATAAAAAATATGGTGACGATAAGTAATCTTCTTATTTTAATTGCTTCTATTTTAGATAATTGGGATATTAAAAAATTTATAAGCTAAGTATATTTTATTTTATTTGCAGTTCTGGACACAGGACTTGTTGCTCTGAAGCTGTTTCAAGACCACTATAATAATATTGCTAAGTCCGTTTATCTTGTCAATAGTAAGTACAATTTTTAGATTTTTAAAATGGCGCATCATTTACCGAAACATATCAAGTTGCCAGTTAAGATTATAGAATTTATTGAATTTCTAAGAAATAAAAATTCATTATTGTAATAAAATAATAAAAGCATAGTAAATTATGCAATCATTGAAATTAACTTTAATTTCAACTAATGCGGATTGGAAAATAAAATTTGATTTGAGCATTTATTTGTAAAAATCAAATGGTTAAAACTATTCTTCTAAAAGTACGAAGAAGAGCTATAAACTCGAAGTTTTACAGAACAATTAAACGCTTACGGTACAAGGGAATTCAAAAAATTTATTGTAAAAAGTAAATATATAGATAATACTACATCGTATCTTTTATTATGAAAAAGTGTGTACCTAAATTGCTTCGAATTCCTAAAAAAAAAATAATAAATAAAAATAACTAAAAAGTATAAATAAAAAATAAATGAAAAATATATAAAAATTTACCAATCTATGGAGATTAAATCATTTTTAAATATTATTAGTTTTTCTTTTCAGTATATATTATTTACTTCAATGTATTTAATCCCTTTCATCAAAATTATTTTTTAAAAATACGTAATTTTGAAACTGCATATTTTCTGATCGTTACATATTTATTTTATACGGGATTTGTTTTATGCTACTTATGAGAAGGAAATAAAATTTCCAATGAAACTTAGAAATTTATTGGTATTTCAAATTAGATGAAATTTTATGAATAAACATTTCTGAAAATAACATGTTTTCTGTAACTAACGAGTAACAAACGTAGTGTTTCATTAAATGAAAATAAAAGAAAATAGTGTCATTAAAATATAAGAAAAATGCAATAATATTTCTTTCTTTTCTAGACTTGCTTTGAATTTAACATATTCGTTTGTCTGTCTATATGCTAAATTCAAAGTAAGCATTCACAAGTAAGACAAAAGTTGTTGATGAGAGTTACAATTTAATTATAAAAGTCATACCGTATACAGTCATAAAACCTGAATTACTCTGGTGTAGGAATTTAGGAGAAAATGCCATAAAATTTAACAACCATTTCATGTTCAAAATTATCTCTGTGGCAGATATTCTATAATTAAATTAATATAATTATTTTATAATAATAATTAGTTTTCCTACTTTTCCTTAATTTATTTAAACTTTATATTTTGAACCAGATTCATCTTTTAGTTATTTAAATTTCACTTCATTTTCATTTCAGCACCGCCATTATTTCCTTCCGTTTTTAAAATATTCAAACCCGTTATGCAAGAATCATTGCAACAGAAGATAAAGATTTACGGCTGTGGTAAGTTCTAAATCTATATTTATAGAATATAAATTGTGTATTCATGCTCTGATTTAAAACATTATAGTATGAAAAAAAGCACCTGATTTTGAAATATAATAAAATATTTATAATTCCATCACTACTACTGAAAGTAATAAAGTTGAGTTAAGCTGTTTCAAGATCACGATAATAATATTGCTAAATCAATCGATCTTGTCGGTAGTAAGTCTACTTTTTTTTGAATTTTTAAAAATGGCGTAACATATCACAACACACATATCAATCACTGGATTATTTAAAGAAAATTTATTGCTAGTTAAGATTATATGTGTTATTACAGAAATAACTGCCGGTCAACTTGTCTAGAGATCAGCGTACCTGACTACTGATTGGGAGGTCCTGGGTTTAAATCCCGCTTCAGGCATGGATGTACTTTCTATCTTGTCTTTGTCCTTTCCTTGTGTGTGAATGGTTACCTACCCTATAAACGGGTCCCTACGGCATGTGTGTGTACTGAAGAAGTCGGACTCCACACCAAATACGGTTCAGTTGGAAAAGTGGAGCAGTACACCGCAATTTTCCAGCCTATCTGGCACACGAGAACAACAAAAATAACTTTTAATTGTGTAGAAACTTATCACGTACATTTGACTTAACAGAATCTGTCACACAAGAGATATAACACATTTAATAAATAATACAGTTTTCTTTTATTAACTCATATATATATATATATATATACATATATATATATATATATATGTATGTATGTATATGTATATATATAATTTGTCTGCAAAAATTATACTTTTAATTTACTTATGAATTATCTATATTTTCTCATATGTTACTTGTTCGAATATTCTTTTAATGTTTTTAAGTGCCCTAGATAAAAAAAAAAGCAAAATAATGAAAACAAACAATGCATAGGCTTAAAGAAACGATAACATAAATGATAAAACGTATTATATAAAAAAGGAAACAAAATATTACATTGAATTTAATTTTATACAATAATTGAACGATAATGGATAGATTGTTCAGAAAAACAAATCAGTTAAATGTAATTGCCGAAATTTTCATTGTTTTGAAGTAATCTGGGAAGTTTTATATGACTTATACTCTTTTAGAATATCTAAGACATTTGCTCATCTGTTTTGCGTGGATGTGGTTCTTAATTGATAAAAATTTGGAAAATATTGCATTTCACTCCTAAAAAATTGTAATCGCCACGACTTTCTTTGTAAAAAAAAATGGGTTAGTCTTGCAGCAATGTATGTTTCGAGCCCAATAAATTTGAATCTCTAAATATACCCAATAGATTTGAATCCATAAATATTTCCAATAGATTTGAATCCCTAAATATACCCAATAGATTTGAATCCCTAAATATTTCCAATAGATTTGAATCCCTAAATATTTCTAATAGATTTGAATCTCTAAATATACCCAATAGGTTTGAATCCGTAAATATGCCCAATGGATTTGAATCCCTAAACATACCCAATAAATTTAAACCAGAAAGTTGTTTGGCGTTATATACACTGTAATTTTCAGCTTCGTTACTTGACCGTGGTTCAAAATTACGAAACGCTTGTGATGGGGGAGTATTCCAAACCCATTAACTTTAAGGTGTAATCAATCCATGGCTCAACTGTATCGCTACGTCTATCTATTTTTCAGCTAAAAATATGTTCACCACGAGGTGCATTAAATCTGGCCTTATTATGAATGTAAACAGAATAAAGATTGTCAAGTCAGGTGCGACGTGAGGTCACTACCCTGTGCACAAGTTTGAACCATCAATTTACCATTTCCAGTGATACTCAAGTCGTTCGTATATTCATTACTACTAAACGCAGGATATACCATGAGCGACATTAACCGTTGTGCCACAGAAAATTTTTAATGGGGTGCATAGACCTTCATTTACTGCTGTTATCACATGACGAAATTATCTGGTAGATATCATTTAGAATAGGATGTTTTTAGAATAGGGAATATTCGATTTATAGATTCAGCAATCTTAGCTTAATGATAATTGCCACTTGATTTTAACTGCAGCTTAAAATGCGTAGCTATTATTAGGCAAGTTATTATTAATAGCAGAACTATAGCCATATTATATGTATGTATATATTTATATATTGTTATTAACAGTAGCTGCATCCATCTACGATAAAAAAAATAAAGTAAAAGCAATAAAAATATTTTATTACGTATTGTATGTAATGTATTCTACCACAAATTTTAATGAAGTAAGTAAATTAAAATAACATGATATTAAAATAGTTATGCATGAATACAAAATGCTTAATAGTTTGCATGATACAAGTTTGAATAAGTTATTTAAGTGCTTCTCTTTTTCTGCATTAGATGGTTACAAAGAAGAACTATTGAAACATATTGATGCAGATGTTCTCCCAGCTTTCCTCGGTGGAAATAAAGTAGACATCAATAATGATCCCTACTGTGGAGCCATTGTAAGTTTTGCCAGGAATATTTTGTTATAACATAATCCACATTATGTATTCATTTATTCATTAAAGATAACAAATTATTTCTGTAATTCACTAACATTAAGAATGCTTTAATTAAATAAGAATAATCCTACAAAATATAACTTTACGGTTTTAATTAATTAATGAAAATATACCGAAATTGAAACAAATATTTTTACATGATTTTGATGAATTTAAAACAAATTATATATATATATATATATATATATATATATATATATATATATATATATCTATATATATATATATATATATATATATATATATATATATATATCTATATAGTCTGTAGGAAACGCAGTGTGATTGAAATATATTTGTATTATTAAAAATTATACAATATGTAAGATAAATATTACTTAAAATATTATACAAATTCAAATATATAAGATTCTAAGGACTTTTATTTATTTCACACAAATCTGCTATATATTATTATTATACATCTGTAACTAAAATTTTATTTACTCTAAGAATTGAAGTTACTTTTAATTAAAAATCATTTTAGAAAAATATGCAGTGATTCTAATTGCAAATCAATTAACTTAATTATAAATTCCGTTAAAATATCACCTCAGATGTTTTGACAAAAAATTGAATTTCGCGGTACACAACAGAATCGGAAAATGATGACATATATGACGCATTAGTCAAGAGAGAGAGAGAAAATGCATAAAATTAAAGCAATTCAAAATAAGTTATTTGTTAGTAATGAGGAAAATACATTTACATAGACTTAGACTTGTTAACTAAAGACATAAATCTAGAATTTAAATAAAACTGAGTTTTCTAAAAGATAACGTGCATTTTTATATATTTACAGTATACTCTCTTTAACTAAAAGATATAATTTATCAAAATCTATGAATCCTTATGCTATAAAGTATGCGAATCGAGTTCCATTCACTTATCAATTTTGAAAACTCAGTAGAAAAGTTTTTTAAGTACCGATAAACGCGACCTCGAAATTTTACTATTATTTAATTTAACCTCGAAATTTTACTATTATTAAACTTTACCTCGAAGTTTTACCACTGCGTTTACCTTGGAAATTTTCTAAATTAAAAAATTTTAGTAATATATGCATTATAAGTAAGAATTCACTTTTATATTACCTAACTATTTATTATTATTACATAAGTTATGATAATAATAAGGTCAAGGAGTACTGTACTTCGGATTATTTATTAAGTACTATAACTTCGGATATATAACTTAAAATTACTATATATATATAACTTTGGATTATTTATTAAAAAGATTGTTTTTTCAAAGGGGTGAAACAAATATGTGTATTAAATTTCAAAGAAGTATTTCTTAAACTTACCATATTTGTCCATGAAATCTTTTATAGTCTGATAAGTCAAAAATATTTGTAATGTATTGACATATTTTCCTGTTCAAGAAGTCAAAATAAAAATAACAACTTCTTAATTTTTACGAAAACAACCTATCGATATAATCTCTGCGCAATTAAAAATTTAATTTTTAAACATCTTAGTGCCATAATGTTTTTTTTTTTTTTTTTTTTTTTTGTAAAACTGCGGTAATATTAATATTGTTATTACTCTTACAGCTTGGAACCGGTGGTATGATACCGAAATCCTATTATCCAAACTCTTATCTGGATGTCAATGATGAAGATGTCATCACGACTACAGTACCTGCTGGATCTTCCCTCAGTTATAGATTTTATGTACCAGAAGAAGGGGTTATCGTCCACTACCACATACAAGTAAGTATTAGATTAAAACAATTTTACATCTCATAAGATTCAAAGATATCTCATTATTATAATTGCTATTATATTAATTGTTTATATTATAATTTTTTAATTTATTGTAATTATATTATTATTAGCAAGTACAATTTGGTTCATTTATTCTGATGATAACTTAAATCCTAATGTCTGGTGCAGCTGCCAAATAAGCCAAATATGTAGATCATTGTGTCAAGATAGATTCTATCAAATGATAAGTTCCAACATACGTGTGAGCCAAAAAAATACAATTCTCTGATGAAATGAATTTCGACGTTGAATGACGAAATTCTGAATTTTGTTTGGTGAAAAGTGTATAATAATTGGCAACGAAATTAAATATCGTATGTGATATGATAAATGATAACAAAGTTTTTCAGATTTCCATAAATAAGATCTTTTCAGCAAATGGTCTTAATGCTTTTGAATATTTTGTTATAGTTATTATTGGTTCTTTATTTAATTTTATCTAATGACATATTCATATTTTTAACTACTACTTCTTACAAGTTCTCGAATTTGGTAAACTTTTTAAATAATTCTTTTACAACAATTTGTTGATTTCTAAGGCTGAAATCAGTACATAATATTAATTATTTAACTTTTCAAAATGTATTTAATGACTATTTGTTAAAATTATATCTCCCAGTATTTATCACTTAGAAAAAATAGACAATTTTAATACACCGTAACAACTTAGTAGACTTATTCACAGCATTATTTCACTTAGAAAAAATAGACAATTTTAATACATCGTAACAACTTAGTAGACTTAAGTTCTTAATGAATTTTAATATTTTATTATTTTCTGTCCCTTATAAATTCTTATCGAAATTTCTGGATTCTAAAGAGAAATCAATGAGAAAAATTAATAATTTGCTCTTATTTTTGTTAGTTTTCAATTGTCATATTCCAAATTAAATTATCATATAAAAAGTAAATAGAAATTGCACTATAATGCTGTTGACTCGTATAAAAATGAAAGCAATTTTCACTACATTCTTTTTTACTCATTTAAAAATAAAATAAATGTTTTTGTATAAAATATTATTTCACTGCTGCAAATTTAAATTAAAATATACATATAAATTTACTTCAACTTATCAAACAAATTATTTAAATTATAATTTAAAACTAATGTTATAGCTAAAGGTTTTATAATTGAAAATTAATATTAATCTAAAACTATTCCAACTTGATGAAGCATTAAACTTGGCAATAATTATTACATAAAAACTTTTCTCGAAGAAATTGAAAATAATTTCTGCGGAAATTTTCTATTCATTAAATTTACAGAATAACCTAAATCTGTTTTTATTTCTCTAACATACTATCCTAATTAAAAAAATATTTCCTTATTTCTACAGGCTAAAGATAACGATATTGGATTTTGCTTATTTCTGGATCATTCAGAAGATGGGCCTTTTGATGATCAAGGATTGTTGGACGACAGAAGAAAAGACGAGGACGTGTCGAAGTTGGAACAGCTAGTACCGGTGATTCGCAGTCAATGTCACATATGCCCGGAAGTTGGCAGTTTCAGATGCTGGTTCAGTGGAGTATGTAAGTGTTAAACATTCATTCTGGGCCGAGGTTGTCTGGTTGGCGTCATAATCGTAATAGGAAACTACTAAAATCGAATCTCAACCCTGTCGAAGATATGCCTTGTTCAGTAATGAAGAGTAGTACATGTTAAATAGAATCGCTATGTCCTCCATATGAAAGCATACCTTTGAGAGTGCAGATTAAATCTGGGGGTTTTCTGCTTGGTCACTGAGTCTAAATGAATACTCATTTTCGGAGATACCATAGCATAACTGCTGGATGCCCCACTATATAAAGGGCTGTCACTTTCGCCCTTTGTACTGCTGAAAAATGGAAATTCTACCATTAAATAACAATATATTCATTTTTAATTAACATGTTTAGTTAAAAACTCAGACAGAAAAAGCATGCATGCAATGGAGTTAATATAATAACAAAAATAATGCAATGCTGTTAAATAGATAAAAGAATGTATAGATATTATTTTGATTATTATAAAGAATTGGGGCTTTGTTGCAGATAAAAAAAACTTATTGAGAAAATTTCTGATGCTGATCCGACCATGCAGCTGAAACGTTATCACTATAACCTTCTATTTAAAAGTGTGTTGTTTGAATTCCATTTGGGTGGGGGATGTTTGCAATGATTCAAAATGCGCCAATCCTGGTTAAGTTGCCCAACTACACAAAAAGCTATTGTATAGACAACTGAACCAAGTCTGCTACTGTTAATTATTACGAGTAAACATTGTTTGATTTTAAATTATTATAAATGCGCCAACATGAAGAGAACGGTTTTCAATAAAATTACTGTTATATTAATATTCGTGATTCTTCCATTATCAATGATGTAGTCATTCTCTCATGATCAATAATATAATTTAAAATATCTTTTGTCACCATGGAATGGAAAACCCATTGATCTAATGTTGTTGCAAGACATTTTAGTTTCCAATGTGTAAATTATTTATAGAAAGTTCTTTTCATATAATAGTGGCGCATATTCACTTGTTAGAAGCAAGGGGTGAGCACAGGTGCCGTATAATCTACGATTTCAAATTTTGAATTTTTTTGGCGATGAAGAAATGTTGCCAAGATGACGTATCTTGACATAAATCACGTAAATTCTAGTGTTACCGAAATAGAATTTTCTGCATAATTCTTGTAGGTCTCCATATGTATGACGTAATAAAAACGAGGTTTCCAGATACATAACAAAATCCATCAAAAAATCGCCAACGTCAGAATTTGGCATCTTGGAGTATAAGGCATCTGTGCCAAAGGGTCTCCACTCCGGTATATTTGGCATGCAGAAAGCTAAAGAATTGGATCTCTATCTCTTATACGTTACGTTAGGGTCAAACCTGGGAAATTTTATCCCCGCGCAGTTTTTCTAACGGTAGAAGTCATTTTAATATCTAACAACTAAATAGCTCTCCTGAGGACTTTTCATAGATATTAAACAATATTCATGTATCATAAACAAATACTTTCAAAGCTACACCGACAGACATCCATTTCTCATTTTCAGCAGTGTCTAGGATCGGACTCATGATGTTATGCTTTGAAGATCAGTGTCTTATTACTAAGCTATAGTAAGCCCAAACCAATCAGAACGCATTATTTCCTTCTCACAAAATTTAACTATTAATTTTCCATGTGTTGCTCATTAAAATTACAAATTATTTTATGGAGAATTTTTTCTTTTCCAGTCATAGTATCTGCCATTCGACACCAGAATGACTGAGATTTTCTTCCCAACTAATTATAAGATTAAACATTGACATTGAGATTAAAAATAAGAATCAAATACACCATTACATTTATGAATATTCAGAAATGTATAAACTGTTACTAAACAGAAAATCTTTTATATTATATTATATATATATATATATATATATATATATATATATATATATATATATATATATATATATATATATATATATATATAGTAACATTGTAAATAGTAACATTCTAATTTTGTTTACCCAATCCGGAGTGGTTTTAACTATTCGATTTTAAGTTCGAATCTTCAACTTTACTACTATTTAGAATTCACTTTATATTACATGTCTCTTTACTTTTGTTCTGATATCTGAAAATGAACACAGAAGTTGCAAATAAACCAAATTTCTCAACATATGTTTTTGAACACTATCAAGAACAAATACTTTCAAAACTAGTGATTCAAAATGAATAAATATCTATATTTTTACCTTTTAAAATTCAAAACCATTTTTAAAAAATCTTAAAAACTTCGGAGTTAATCCAATTTAATTGGAATCTAATTTTTTTTTCTCAATTAAATAAGAAAAATATTTATTTGTGATTGTAAAAGAGTTAGAAAAATCATGCTCTTTTAATAATTGCTGAAAATTGCTCGATTGTTTTTAAAACTGAATATATTTTTAATGGTTATATGAAAAAATTATATAAACACTCTTGTATAAATATAATCTTATCTACAAAACTAGTAAATTATAGTTGTGATAAATATTTACTATGATTATATCAATTATTTCAACATGATTATTGTTGAATGCTTAAAGGTTCGTGATTTCTTATGCATTATGTTTTCTTATTTTATGAAAATTAATCTAAATTACTCCTGTGTCTATAAATTTTATCCTGCTTACGTGTATTTATCTTTTTCAGTGGTACTCTACTTGGATAACACTTATAGTTGGATGAGTTCAAAAGAAGTATCAATCAAAATCAGAGTGGAACCTCCCAGCCCTTGGAATAAACCCGAGCCGAACTTTACCCCTATCCGAAAACAAGTGATGGTTCGAAAAACAGTGAATTAATTTATTTAGGAACTCATATTATAAACAAATAAATTAGTACTCATTACTATTCTCGACTTGATGTAACTATTCACTTGTGAAAAAACGTTTCTATTTATAGTTCGCTTAAATGCACGTAGGTGATTTATCGACATATTTTTTTTATTTACTTAAATCATATTAATTTAAATTTAGCAAACTAAATCGAAAAATATGATGCTTTTAACATTGCATTGAAATATACTAAGCAATATTTTGCAATATTTATATTTATGAATTTTTGCATAAAGTTATATCAGTTTGTTAACCATTAGGTAAAGCCTGTACATTTAAGCTTACAGACATGTATTTAGTTACGAAATTTTTCTTAAAAGTTATATTAACTGTAACCTATTAAATAATTTCTGTTTAAACCTAATCATGAGCTCAAAGATTAATTAAAATTAGAGTTATTAAATTTAATAATAATTTAGTTTTATGGTTATAATAATTGATATTTTAGTTTTCTGGTTAAGATCATTTAACATAGTTAAATGTAAATAATTTATAATTTAGCCTATTTTATTAATATAAAATAGGAGTAAACGTAATTATATGATACAAACTAAACCATATTAAAAATATGGGGATTTATTAACAATGGAAAAATTTAATATTCCTTCGCTGATAAATTATCGAAGCAAATTTACTTAACGAGAATGAAATTCTGTATTTTAACTTCTTTAAAATATGACTTCTAAAAAAATGTATAGACTTTTAAAGCAAATACTTTTTGCTATAAATTAGATGATAAATGAAATAAACATTTTAGATACATAAACAGCAACATATTATTTGATAAAATCTTAGATTATAAACTATAAAATAATTATATATTAAACTTGGAACAAATTTGTTCAAAATAATAAATTAAAACAAATAATTTTATGTGGTGTTGTGTTCATTCAATGTTGTGATTTATTTATTTAAAACAATTTACTGTAAAACGTCATGATTTTGTATTTTAGTGATGATTTTGGTGAATGTGTATGTATTACTTTTAAAATAAAAAATTTCCTTTTAATCTAAGCATGTTTTGTCGCTTTATTTTAAATAATCAACAAGTAATTTTCAATAGGCATGGATGTGGTTCCCTTTCTCTAACAATTGCTATAACTAAGTAATTATTTAAAAGTATTTATTTAGCTTTTTTAAAAAATTATATTTTTATTTATCTAAACGATAATCACACAATTCCATTTAAACAACAAATAATAAATCAAACTATTATTCTTGAAATACAGCTTAAAAAAATTAAAAGATGTTTAATTATCCATTAGATTTACACTATTAATAGAACAGTTAAATAAAATGTATTATATATATCCGCTCTTGTTACAATCAAATTCATTCATGGAAAATTTTTTTTGTTGATACCAAATGTCTTGTCATAATATAGAATTAGATTAAAAAATAATAAAGATGCAGTGAAGTTTCTTTTATGCCACACTGAAACAAGTTTAGCATCTTTATTCTTGCCGCTCATTCAAAATAAAATGAAAAAAATTTAAAGGTTATCATTTGGGGAAACTTTTTAATAGTAAACATGTATATATATTTTAAATATCCTAAAACATTAGTAAAAGGAGAAATAAATATAAAAACAACTTTCATGTTTAATCGTAAAATAAATACATCAAATTATATTAATTATAAAATGTACACGCTGTTTTGCTATGCAAATGTAAATAAATTTCACATTTTAATCTGTCAAGATATCATGTACATACATTCATCGCAAAAAGTTCTGCATTTCCAATATTATTAAAAATTAAAGATAATAAAAAATTTAAGCAATTTTTAATATCCCTATTTTAAATTTTAACTTTTTCTCATATGACTAATTTTGATATCCTTACGTATGTTTACTTTTGTAAGAATGAAATGAAAGAAACAAACAATTATAAAAAATAAATTTTATTTGATGCTTTAAATTGAAATAAAAAATTTCATACATATAAATGCAAAATATCTTATCTAACAACTGATACCTTCTTCAGTTTTCCAAAAATCTTATCATTCATTGTTTGGTTCTATCAGTTATTTGGAAAACATTGAGTACAACAACAAGATAAAAATATGAGGAAAATACATTAAAAACTTTAAATACCTTTTCCAGTTTTTTACATTTATAATAAATTACAAAATATTAAAAACAGTTTCATGATGAAGCAAATCTATTTTAAAAAATATTAGCATTTTATAAAATCGAGAAAAAAAAGTTTATGACAGTCGATTTCTACATCAGAGTAAATCTTTTAACGAAACTTGGTCTATTTACTTTGGATAGACGAATGACAAAACTTAAAACAAAATGTTTAAGAATTGGTCTCTATTTTAAAGAAATTAAATTTTATTAAATAATTTTAATATTTAGCAGTAGTTAAATAACTATATAATTTAATGATAAATATTTCATTTAAAACTCGATTGCATAAGAGATCATTGTGACTTTTATATGAATGTGTATCAACAATTAAAAAGTTTATAATTCATTAGATATTAATATAATTTATCACAAATAAATATTTAAGCAAATATCATATAGATTCATTAAACAATGAATCACTGTAATCATTTGGAACTAGAAATTACTATAACTATTTAAGTATTCAAAGCCAATTTAGAACGTATATTACACAAACATCATTTAAAACTTTTTACTTGTTTTAAGATAAAAAAAAAAAGTATTCACATGAAAACATAAATAAACATTTAAATAAAGCTAAATTTTTCAGCTCGCAATTTCAATGAGATTTTTTTTTTCAATTTTTATCCAAGCCGTCAACAAGAAGTTAATTTTGTATGGAAATGTGTACAAACAATTAGCAATTAAATATCACATCATGCATAAAATTTACAAGAATAACATCAAGATAATAGAAATTTATACTTTGCGACACACACACGGGTGTGTTTTTCACATACATTTCTCGACAAGAAAAATAAAAAACTTAAAACTTTGATATGTAAAATAGTTTCAAATCGGACATTTATTTCGTAAGGTCTCCCGCTAGATATACATTCACTTTATAAAGTACAGTCTTGCTTCGAAGTATGCTATAACTATTATCGAATACTAGAGAATCTGAAAAAATAAAAATTTATTTAAAGAATTATATTTTAAAATAAATATGCAATCAAACATTTAAATGAAAATTTTGTAAATGTGTTAAAAATACATATTATATAAACAAGCTGTAACTCTTAAAATAGTCTTTAATATATTTAGAGTTATATTTCATAAATCTTACGTAAAAAAAAAAAATAGTGTATATTAAATTCATAAGAAATATTTATATTGAAAAATTCAAAAAGACATATTTTTAAAATTATTATTGCTTTATGTTTAATTTTATTCCTAATAAGTTCTAATAAATAGGAAAGTATACTTTGCAGTTGTTGTCGTGTCACAAGTGCAAAGAGAGAAAAAAAGGTAAAAGAAAGACAAGTCATGTGGGACCAAAGGCATAAAGCACTGCCCTGGTCACATTATCAGCTTTTTTGGTATAAAGATTGTCATGGCAGCAATGTGATTGTCATGTCATGTCTTGGGGTCGATGCTGAAGAGGGTCGAGGCAACAGAAATGTCTCGGGTCCAGTGAACTCCTGAGCAGTGCTTGCTTTCTGCTGATGGTATAGGTGATACCTTTCTCAGGATTAAGCTCGGGTAGGCACCATTTTTTTCCATAGTTCCCCGCAGAGCTGAGGCTTTGAAAACGACATTTATATCGAAGCAAGTGATAGTTGTGGGAGAGGGATTAATATTTTTAGCCTCCTTGGCGAAGGAGTCCGCCTATTCATTTCCCTCGATGTTAATAATAGTTTCCGTAGAGTTATTACTTACTATCGGAAGAGCCTGTAACTCCTAGAGAGCGTGTCCCCAAGGTGATGGATAGGGGAATGCCTCCACTGGTTTTCCAGTGGATGGTAGAAGGGAAATAAAATACCTTCCCTGGACCAACATGCAGAAGTCCAACCTCTCGAGGCAATAGCAAATCTCCTTATAAAAAAGCAATATTTTGTTGTGCAAGCAAAATATAAAGTAAAATTATAAAGCAAAATTAATAAAAAAAGTAGTTTCCGATTTAGAATCAACTAGTTTATTGTTACTATTAAATGACAATAAAAACATCATGCAACTCCATCAAATTATAAATTATAATAATATATATTAGTGATTAAAATAAACTTCCTGACACTGAAAATACGACACCAAGAAGGAGTAGCCAGAAAATTGTGCAAATTTCAGGGTAGACGCACCTTACCAAATTATGCAAATGATGTAAAATGCGCAGCTCTCCTGCACACCTAGGATAAGATATAAAGTGGGGAACCGGCAGAGTGAGCAATATTCTCACCGTTATTGCTGCTTAGAAAATAATCGTTGAAAGTTTGCTCTTATTGCAAAAGATAACTATAATCGCCGAGAATGCCAAGCCATCGTCGACGAAGTCAGTTCCAGCAGACAGACAGGTTTACGAGGAGCATAGTGATCGGACTGAGAAGGGCAGTTTGGTCCTTACGGCAATTCGCAGCTAACAGATACCCGAAGTGTCCACAGTTCATCGGATGTGGCAAATATGGTTAGAATAAGAAATTCTAGAACGTTTGTGGTATTCCGGTGCAGCCAAAGTGACGTCGGCACGCACACATCTGACTTGAGGCGGTGACGGTCCCGTAAAGCACATTTACAGGAATTCTGAAGCATGTGCAAGACAACCTGGATGCTCTCATATCGAGGAGAACCATTTCGTTGAGCGCAAGCCACTTCCTAGTGGCCTGCGCTCATGGCGTCCGTTAAGAAGACTGCCTTTGATCCTACAACATAGATGCCAGCGTCTGGAATGGTGCCGGGTAATGGCTATATGGAGGACAGAATGAAACAGGATAATCTTCTCAGATGAGTAACGCTTCTGTTTCTTCTATGATAGTCGCCGTATATGACGAGTGTTGCGCTAATCTCCAATTCTACAGCAATTGTGGAAAGCCCTGTAGCACAACAACGTGGCCTCATAGTTTGAGGCTCCATTGCATACGATACCAGGTCAACTCTAGTTCATAGTCACGGCACTATGACATCCCAACATTATGTGAATGATATGCTGCGGCCGTTGACACTTCCCTACCTTCACGGGGTACCAAATAATCTTTATATTCAGTATAACACCCGACCGCACATCGCTCGCATTAGCCAACATGCCCAGCAAGGTGTACAGCTGCTTCCCTGGACACCAATCTCGCCACTCGAACACTTTTGGGAAATGATTTGACGCCATTTGCAGACCTTGCTACTGCTTCCTTTAGAAGACGCACTTTGGAAAATGGTTGAAAGAAAATGGACAGTCATTCCTTAGGATGCCATCCGTATTTTCATTAGCTCTGTGCCTAGACGTGTTGCTTCACACTGCTCCTATATCATTTTTGTAAAATATTATAATTATTGATGGATGAAGAGTTTATCACAATTTTATTCAATATTTTTGATTCGTTGAATGTAATGTGGAATGACTTTTACTCATAACTTAATCAGTTCTACTCGAATTTTTTGTTTTTGCATTAGTCTGGAATGAATTATAAACAAAATTTCATTCTGTAAAAACTTTTTTAAATGTCTTATATCATAAGATGTGTGTAAAAATTCAGCAGCACGGGTGCATTTCTTGCGTTAATTATATTATATTATAATAAAAAAGAAAATTCCGGAAAAATTCGGAATTGATTTAGTTGAATTAGCTGTTATCACAGTTGCAACATTCTGAGGCCTTTCAATATCATGCAACTTTTTATTTTCTTATCTTGGTATAGTGGGTATCGTTCCACTTATTTTGTAGACAATCAAAGTAGAATCAGCATATATATGCCTAGCAATATCTGCTTTCAGTCCTTTTGAATTTTAAATTTCATCCCCTAGCCATTGTATGAGTTTGAAATTTTTTACTTTTTTTTATCATTAAATATATACAATATAACCACAAAACTTAAAATCAGTTGCAATTCAATACAAAAATACAAACAGGGATGAAAAAAAATCTCCGAATCGGTAAAAGTAAAATAAATAAATAAAATATTTTGAATTTCTTTACCCAGTTTATCGTATAAAACAATTATCTGTTTATTCAAAGTATGATTAATTAAGATAGTACCTGACCTTGATCCGTATGTGCTTCTAGAGACGATCAGCATCAAAACTTGAAAATGATTCATCAGCGAACCGAACAATAATAATTAATTTGCGTCAGAATTACACCATACCTTGTAATGTATGAAAAAACTGGACTAAATTTGAACAAGTATTTGATGCAACTTACGACAGAATCAGGACCAAATGTGTAAGAGCAAGCAAATAATTAATGGACAATATGGGTACCCGGCACATTATATCGATAAGTTGACAGGAAGAATGCTTAATCGATATCGACTCACCAAGTTGATACATTTGCCTTTTATAATATGTCATCTGTGACAATTTTAATGAGAAATATTTGCTAAACTCTTAATAATTTGCTTTTTCTTCTGATGGTCGAGCTTTCTTAAAAGCTCGACTCGGCTGCAAGTCTAATTTGCATTCGATAGGTATTATCTACACAATGAGGAAACTTCCTGTTTGATCAATATCATCGAAAGTAAGATGCCATCGAATATAAAGTAATGTATTCATTTTCTTAAATGGGAAAATAGAAAATACATTATACTTAGTGATAAAAAAAAATATCTTCAGAGTGGAAAGTCGCAGATTCGATTCCACTACTTGTTAAACTGTGGAAAATATCTTTTGTATTTCTGCATTTTGTAAACATAACTTTCGAAGATGAATGCTTGAGAACTTTCCGTGGTTTCCTTCCTCACGATAAATGAAAATTATGAAATCTTGCTTGGAGACAATACGCGGTGGATGTTCAAATGATATACAATTGCC
This sequence comes from Latrodectus elegans, assembly GCA_030067965.1. Classification (NCBI taxonomy): domain Eukaryota; kingdom Metazoa; phylum Arthropoda; class Arachnida; order Araneae; family Theridiidae; genus Latrodectus; species Latrodectus elegans. Next base: position 33,781,682 of record CM057820.1, on the reverse strand, counting down.
TTCGACTGTTAGTAATCTGTTTCTCAAAGTTAAAAATAAGAACTTAGAGGGGGCAGAACTTTTACGGGCCACAATCTTACATTATTCAAGCAAATTCCTCCTTCATTTCCAACAAAAACTAAAGCCGGGATGAAATATTGTTTACCAAAACTCAAATACATCTTCAGATGTGCAGTATACTTTGAATTGCACCTCAGAATATTATAATGGTAATCCACAAAAGTCAAGAGAATAAGGCCATTAGTATATCTTATACTTCGCTTTAGTCAACTGAATAATGAGAATGGTATTCGCAATTTGTGTAAATCCGAAGACCGAAGCACCAGAAGTAAAAAAGACTGAACTTCATTTTGCTTGCAGATTTTAGATGGGTATAATGGAATGGCACTAACTCCTAGGGTGAGCCTACGAGAAGCAAGATCCCAACCTACATCATTCACGTCGCCAAGGGACGTCTTCTTGCCACGATGAGGCAATCTGCAGTACAGTGAAAAATAAACAACTATCCTACTCATATTAAAGTTCATTTCAAATTGGCATTCACTTCAGTGGATTCCATCCCACGTTGAACTTTTCGGTAATAAAATGGCAGACTATCTTGCCGAGGCAGATTGTAGTCAGTCAATTCCTTCTTCAGAGCTTACATTATTTACCTACAACTTTTTGCTGAAAAATTCCAAATTAAGAGGGATTGGATGGTACTCCTATTTAGTAGTAAATGAGGCCTATCTTTAACACTTCATGTGGCAAAAAACCCTACAGCACCCTCTTGCATTTTACTACCGGTCACTAGAAATGTCATATTTTCTAAGGGTCAGAAATTGTATCCTTTGTTTAAAATACTACCAACACTAAGGCTTCTGCTAAACATATCTTAATACGTTTAAGTCTCTTTTTGGAAGAATGAAATTAATTTTCCTCTCTTCCCTCCGACTTTTTAAAGATTTGGGGATTCGTGGATCCGATGTTACTTCGTGAAACTGGGTTCGACATTAGCAACGACGTGCCTCGGTTTTAGCATAATTATTTTAATTTCAACTATTGATAAGTTTCAGTCAGTTTTTACAATTTAAATAAAGATAAAATTGTGCGCATTTATAGCTAGAATTACTCAATGAACATGAAATTTCTTTCAATTCTTGTATTTTATAAGTAAGATAAAAGCAAAATTTTGTATCTTCGAAATGACATCGAAATATTTACTAAAGTACCAGTAAAGCGATAAATATCAAAATTTTTATAAGGTTAAGTATTTGATAATGCATTGTTTTTTTAAAAAGGACTTGTCGTTCTTATTTTCGTTTGCATTCCAAAGTGACACTATAGTAACTTTGAATTCATTGTGGACTTAGGGGGAGATGTGCGGTCGGGATAATGGGTTCTTTCACATCATTAATGAATTTTTTTTTCAGCAATGCTTTTTTTATCTTATTCCTCTAAGCCCATTATTGAGACTTTCTCAATTATAAATTTTCGAATGCATTCAACAAAAATGACAATTTACCCATTAATATTCCAACTTCTCAAATTGTTACAGATTGGTAAGTAAATGCCCATGATTTTTACAAGGGTAAGATAATTTTCGAAAGCTCTCAACTAGATGAGAAAGCTTCTCCTTATATTCTGATTTCTCATAAACTTAATGTGACTTTTATGACTATGACCTATGACTTTTATAAAGGCCAGAATGAATTGAAACTTTCACAGTTATGAATTTTTGAATGCGCTCAATAAACTAACAACATTTCCTGTATTATTCCCATTCATCGAAACTTCAATTGTTGAAGAGATTGAAAGAAAAATGCCTGTTTTTCTTAACTAGTCTCAGAATGAAATGGCTGACGTAAAGTACAAAATGCTGAAATTGCCTTCATAAAATGTGAGAAAACTGAGATAGTAGATTGTTTCATTAAACTCTGTAGCACTTACGAAATTAAAATTTCTTGCTTAGCCAGCAATTGTCCAGAATTGAATGCTCTAAATCAAATAAAATAATTCATCCATAATTGATGGTTAAAATATCCTTCATTTGTAATTATCTTAAAGTGGGAGTTATTTCGAGGTTATTACAAGTTCTGGAATTTCACTCATCTTTAAGAGCACAAGGCTAGATTTTTTTGTGGGATAAAATGTTACTATTAAAATAATGATCTTTCATTGAAAATTAAAGAATAAAAATTTAATTTTTCAAGAAATTCAGAGGAAACTGACCCTGAAATTTATGAAAATTCCATTTGCAGTCAATTTTTACACATATAGTATATTTTCCCATTCACTCTTTCGCATTGTTTTTCATAAATTATATAAATCAATTCATATGCATCTGTATTTATACGCATGTGAATGTGTTAATGGATACCCAGTTGCCCTCATTCCATTAAGTAATTCTAGAGAGTAAGTACTGTTAGTAAAAATTCTGTAAGTAAAAATTCTGTTATTTCAATCAAAGGAACTGTGAAACGAAATGAAATCGAAACGATGGATTTTTACACATTTATTTTACAACTGCATGTTTACACGGCTAAAAACTACTACATTCACTAAAAAAATTCTATTTTCTAAGAATATAAATGCTACTGGCATTTTAATACATATTCTAAATAGATAAGTATGAAAAACTTAAGAAAAATGGGAAAACCTGAATGATTTTCCAGGGGGAAAATGGAAAATTGAATGGAAAACCTGAATGGAAAATTGTACTGAAACCTTATAATTTTAGTACAATTTTTATGACGTTTCATGGTACCTTAAACATAGAAGAAAAAAGACAATATGTGAAACGAAAACTATTAATCATTATATGTATTTAATTACACTATTTATAAAATTTATTAAATTATTATTTTATTTATATCATATTTTCAATGGGCATTAAATTACTGAGATAAAATGTATATCAACAGTAAACATCAAATGCAGAAAAAAAATGATAACGCAATCATTAAATATGATAAATTAATAAAATTATAGCCCGAGGTGAGGTTACCAGTATTTGGGGAAGATTTTAATTTTGGCGAAATAATCTCAATAATGCGAGCGCCAAAAATTGTAAAAATGAAATAAAAGTGTAAAATGATTAAAAGTACAAACATTACATACAACTGCATATATTTTTGGAAAAAAGACTCATGCAAAACATAATTTAAAAACAAGTTTTAATTAAACAAGACTTAATTAACAAATCGGAATAAAACAAATCTTAGAAAACGGCATTTGTTTCAAAATGGTTACTTACAATTTCCAGCTTTCGTTGTCAGATGGCAGCCTTTCTCAACGCCGTAATCACTGCTGACGCGAGTAGAATCAACCACCATCTGGTGAATAGGGCCATCCAAGAAGACAAGTGATAAATTGATGTCGCAATTCTTGCAGTCCACTTCCCAACTAATGATCTGACCAGCTGTTTCCGCTCGAACTGGTATGCTATATTTAGAACGGCGACTCACCACCACCTGACCAACACCCTCGTCTTCTGTACTCAGTCTTTTCTGGTTTCTAAGGTAATACTCTTTCGGTATTGGACCACCTTGGAATACCTGTTGAATTATTATGATCTGTGAATATTGCAACCATTAAATTGCTGGTAAATGTAAAGAATCATTTGTACAAGATACAGAAAGCGTGTGATTGAAATTATAAAGTAAAATTAATATTTGAATAAAATGTAAAATATATATATATATATATATATATATATATATATATATATATTTTACATTTTATATATATATATATATATATTTATAGATTTGTACACTTTTTATGAAATTTAGAATGTGTTGAAAATAATAGCTCTTATGAATATGTTAAGAATTAATTCAGTTATAAGCATATATTTATTATAAATCATACTAATTCAATATTTTACAAAGGAAAACCTAATTCAAATGAAATTATTTTATAAATAAATGAAAAAAGTTTAATAACAGCAGATTAAAGCTAATTTATATATACGAGCATATCGGCAATTAATTGATATTATTTAAGGAATCTTAAATATGGTTATTTGTTTAAAAAAATCCCTTATCATTCAAATTGTATATTTTTTCTAAAAACGGGAATATTGTTATATTATTATTAGGTATATATTTATCTAATTTTGAAACAATATATTTTCAAATAAAAATTAAAATACTTCATAGAGGATATTTTAGGAATCTAATCACATTGGTGAAATAAAATAAAAATGGCGATATTCAGTCAAAAAAATGGCAATTTTTAAATTTAAAACTGCCTGGTGTAAAAACGGATGAATTAGTATTGTAACCTAAACAGAAAAGGTATTGTTATGCCTCTCGATTAAATGACAATTTTCTGACTTTCAGGTTTTTACACTAACTGATCGCAATTTTTATTTAACACGATACTGTGACATATATTCAATGGATAAACTTTATTACATAATTTTTATTCGATCATTATGGAAATTTGCGTGAATAATATTTATTGAATTGTTTATTTCTATACAATTTAATTTATAATATGATTCAGATATAATAAAACAACTCATTAACTGGAAAAATGAAACGCAATTATTTAATAAACAAAAGAAATTGCAGACCAGCGACGGACAACGTGGATCTCCATTGGGATCAACTCTTGTTCCTCCGTAGACAACTGGAAGAATGTCTGCATCAATGTACTCCAGGAGCTCCTTCTCCCAGCCACCTGTTAGCAGAAGATCACTTTTAAAATTTATTTTATCAATCAAGAAAGAATTTCCCTGAATAAGAATAATAGAATCCCTATGTCGAATGACAACTTTTTTATGGAACCTTTCTTATTGTGTTCACAAATAGTTTAAAACTCCACTAAGCCACAAGTGTATGTTTACGACTTCAATATCGTTTTAACTGCTTTGTTAATTTAGTGGCTTGAAAATCAACAAAAGTTATATTGTCGTATTTTCACTAATACTAATTATTAGTATCAGATCTCATCTAATAAATATTAAATCTTTACACAAGTCAAGAATTAATAGAATGGATATGAAAATTTCTATGAAAAAAAATCTAAACCAGTGAAGTAATTGAAATCGTCATTCTTTTCATAATAACTAGTTTTTGAATATCAACTTACAATAAATGCAACAATACTTTTTTTAAAAAAAATTATTTATCTAGTATAAAAAATGTGCAACGTCACTAAATTTTAAAATTTAATAAATGTTAATTATGGTTCATTTTTCTTGTTCAATAATCGAAAAGTTCTATATTGTACAGAGATCTCGTAAAAACAAGATTCTAGTTTAATTAGAACTTCAAAAAGATTAAAAAATATTGGAATAACACATGGTTTTAACGAAATTAGTCGAGTACTTAAACCAATAAATAATGTAAACAAACTATAATAGAAGCAAGAAAAAGAAAACTTCATATAGAAATCATCATTTATAACGTCAAATACTGAAAATCAGATATTGGTGGAGAAATCTGGATTTTGCAATTTTCGTTTCGCTCTTATGCAGTATTAAATTGTTTACCTTTTCCATTGAAAAAATGCGACTTCAATTGCCCGATAGTTTAATTCCTGAAACCAATAGCTTATCATTTATCGAGTCATTTGTATCTAGGTAAACAAAATGAATATTGAGAATACTGTTGGAGGGGAAAAGAAATGTACAATCTGTAGAATGTCCAATCTATAGAATCGATTCAAATAACAGCAAATATTAGATGTTAAATGGCGCAAGGGAATCCAAATAATATCTACAGCAAACAATGAACTAAACATCTTATTAACACTTCATAGAAAAACTGAACAAATGTTTCTGTTTAGTTCTGTTAAGCAGCATTCTCTTAGAAATAAATTATAGTTTCAAACCAAACATTGGTGGGTATTAAGAACAATGAGCAATATGACGCTCACATATTTGATGGAATTACAATGACATCATTATGATATTTCATTAGTAGTCTCCAGGGTTAATCTTTTTTTTTTTTTTTTTTTTTTCCTGTATTGCATTGTGTTCGAGTTTTCTATTTGTGGAAGACAATTTTAATTCCCACAAATCTGCTAAAGTATTGGAAACGTTCGAAAAGGTTAATATTGACTTTGGAATATGATCTGCACATTTCAAGGATTTAAATTTTATGGAGTAAAATTGAAGCGTATTTTCTAGATATTTTGCTCAAATAAATAGCCCATCTCCACAGGAATAAAAAGATTGCTTCTCTCTCTCTAAAAATTTAAAAAAATCAAACTATTCAAACTCTTTCCAATAATTTGATATGGAGCAAATATAACAGATCCAAAATGCTAGTCAATAAGCACTAGTTCTCTACCAAGTGTTTCAATATATTGACGATAGCATAACTGAGATAAATTGCTTTTAAAGATATCTTTTCTCTTTTTACCATCGCGTATAAAATAATATATATTTATTCAATTATGTATAAATACTTAGTAATTAAAGTATGTTTGTGAATGCTATTTCAATCACAGTCTGTAATAGATATTTTCAAGATATTCTTGTCTCTTATGTTTTCCTTTTAAAATATTTTATACAATTATATATAACAATCAATATGAATAGTACATAGTAAACAATGTGCATACAAATCTACACCTAATTAATTTTAAGAAAAACTCTGTAAAATTATATGGAAACTAGAAATAATAATTTGTTTCATGTATCTGATGAAAAATTTGTTTAGTGTTAATTTAAATACATGTAAATTATTATTTGAATTAAAATTACTATAATATTAATACATTTACAACATACATTTAAATAATAAATCATTTTCTTTTAATTTTAAAGTTGACTTCTGAATATAATTAATAAAATATACTTACTATTTCCGAAAATTTTAATTTTCTGTATAGTGTCATCAGTTAAAAGGGATTTTACTATATTAAATAACCATGAAAAAAATGATGGCGCTGAAATTAAAAAAATAATTTAGTTAAAACTTATAATAATATTCTTATAATAATAATATATGCTTATAACAGTTTATATCATAATTATATACTATAATATATATATATATATATATATATATATGTATATATATATATAGATATATATATATATATATATATAACAGAGAGAGAGAGTTTATACAATAATTATATACTATAATTAATACTTATAACAATTTATACCATAGTTATATACTATAATATATACTTATAACAGCTATAGATTATAAACTTATAATCTATAGTTGTTTTTTTTTTTTTTTTTTTTCAAATATTACTTCACACACATCAGAAAAATAAGTTACATGATAATGTCATTGTGATATTTAAAAACAATAAAAAGAAATTATTTTATGATGATTCTCACTTCAACCTTCATATTCTGTACCATTATATATAAAACTTATATACCATTATATACCAACTTATAAAACATTATACCATTATATATAAAACTTATATTATATACAAACTTATTATATACTTTTTGTTTCCAGAAATTATTAGTTTTGAAATAAAATGAAATAAAAAATTCTTTATTTATACAGATATTTTATCCATTGACTTACAAGAAAAAATGCAGCAACCTATAGTAATTCTAAATATAGATTACCAATCAAAAAATACATAACAACGGGGCTACCGATATAGCTAACACTACACATTTTCAAATGCAGTTAGATTAGCTTTCTAATGTTAAATATGCTCAAAAAGTCATGAAGGCAGCCAATGCTGTCTGTCACAGGTTTAATCAATCAAGCAAACAGATTCGCTTTCAAAGATATACAAGTATTAAAGCAAGGACATCGATTTGACGGCTATTTTATGTGATTTTTAGAGTTATAAATACACAGATATGAGTTGTGGTTGGTTCGTTTGTTGTTCAACCGTCAATTTTTGCACATGAGGACGAATTACATCCCGACCTAAGGGTTTTAAAACAGTATTCCGAACCATTACAAATATCTTTCCCAAGATTCAAATCAAGAGCTGTTGAACCGAAGGCAAGAGCGCTACCCACTTCGCTGCCAGTTCAGAACAGACACGAAGAGCTTAGCTAACCACTTTCTTAATTCTCACAATAGTAGAGATTAACATTTAGAGATTCAAGTACCAAAACAATGACATCAATTCAATTAGTAGTGCATCAGATTCCAATGTCATAAATATACAGAAATGACGAGCTTGGCTCTGAGACTGTTCATTATTGGCCTATAGTCGAGAAAACAGATTGGTACTCAGTTACAGAATAACAAAAGCAATATTATTGATTAGACAATTGATACATGATTTTTTTTTGATAATTTCATGCACAAATTTAATATCTTGTAATGTAATTACGTCTCTCTCAATAATGTCATGTATTTAACTAATACTGATTGCACATCCAATAATCCTACAATAAATCATCGGTCCAGTAAATAGATTATCATCTGAAAATAATCAGTCTTTGGATTTAAGAAATATGGAATGTGTTAACCCGTAGTAACTTGACACATGTAGTTTGGCGATCTCTAGTAATAAAAATAAACAAATAATGTTATAAAATCACTTCCAAGATACTTTTACCAATAGTCATTTATTTCCACTGAATAATACTCTGTTTAGACACTCTATCAATTGTAATATCCTTCTAATTTTTTTTCTTTTGTCAATAAACAAATTACTTAAACTATTAAATCATAAAAAAGTGAAATAATAAAGAAGCTAAAAATTTGAAATATTTACTCGATTTAGTGTCGGTTAAATCTGCTATACCACAAATTATTTAAGAAAGAAAGCTTCAGTAAACATTAAAAGCATACACTAGTTCCTCAAGATTCCACAATTATTTACGAAATCTAATGTATATATTCTGCATTTATATTTGAAAAACCATTTTAACATCCACTGTGAAAACAGGAGAAATGTATTTCTGCAAATAGTATTTTCTTTTTATAATTAATTCCAAAACTGCTTCAATAAATATAATAAACATTAGTATTAATATATTTTTCTCTCTTTGATATAATCAAGCTTCTCTGAGTAAATGAAAACGCATATTTAGGAATATTTTGAGAATATTGCTTTTATTCTGTATATTTTTCCTTACATATTAAATAATAAATATAATTTAAAGGGAGGGGAAAGAATACTGATAAATTAATAATGAAAACAAAAAGATAAGAGAAGCAAAAAACGAATCTGATGAATCAAAATGGCACACGCAAAAAGTTTGTTTTAATTTATAATCATATTAAAGAATTAAAACTTAAAAGTCAAGCAACTGAAATTTCATTGCTGTGGAAATAATATTTTTTAAATTGAAAACATAATATGTGATCCAACTTCATATATTATTTTCAGAAGAATTTTAATCTTACAATTTTAAATTTTCTATCGATTCAAAAAACAAATATTAAAATTAGATGACAAATCAAAGCATGAGATTTTGTGTTTTTTTATGAAGGCATCTAAAGTGCTTTGCAGCCTTTTGGCTCCAAAGCATCCTAGATGTTTTCCCTAGAGTAAGAATGATGAGGATAATTTTATTTCTTATAAATAATAGTTCTAAAATATTAAATAGCAAATTTATAAAGCAAGATATACAGATTTGAGAATAAGAAATGTTTTTTTTAATTTACGCTCTTCCGAAAAGATATTTAAAAAAGTAATTGCAAAATAACTGTGAATTTGATTAAGTTAGACGCTAGAAATGATTACCTTAAATCATAGGTTCCCAAAGTAGTCCAGGTGGACCCCCAGGGGTCCATAAGAGACCATTCGGACGTCCACGTAGACGTGAAAAGAAAACAGGGGCTCACAATTTGAAGTGGGGGTTCACGAAAAATTTTCTGGTTTTCATAATAAAGGACAAAAATTTTGAATTGGATTTACCTATCAAAGTAGGCAGGTAGCATCATTCTCTAGGTAGGTACTCAAAAATATTCGAAACGCAGTTGAAACACAGATTTGAATAGAACAATAGATAATAGTACAAGTGTAACCACATGCCGAGACTTGAAAGTGCTACCCATGCGCCCGCTTTTCCGTGATGCTTGTTTAGACCTGCAAAGGGATGAAATGCGATTTGCGCTGTGTTTGCAATCTACATTAGTATAAATGCGAATGTCAAAAACAAAACGTTACTCATTTATTTTCGAGATTTTGAACATAGAAGTGTGACTGACAGTGAATCGATGTCAAGTGTTTGCAGTGCCAGCAAAAGTAAGTATCTGCCCCCCTATTTGTTACACATATTTTTTATTGTATATTGTGATTCGTCAATCATATTACATTTGTTTTACTATTTGAGCGTAGTAGGTAGTTATGTAGTAAAAATTAAATACTACAGATTATTTAAACTTCTATAAGAGAACAAAAAGCCAGGGAGATTCATTAAAAGAGCGGTGTTTCCTTGGACATTCATTTTTTTATTGCAATAATTCTATTCTGTTGTGTTATTGTGTTATAAAAGCCATATACTGGTAAAATCACCTCAAAACAAATAAGGGGCTGTCCCCTTACAGTTACAAGAGGACAGCCTTAATTTAATAAAAAAAGGGTGTAATTTCGGCTTTCTTTGGTAAATTGAAATTAATGAAGCAAAATGTTAGTCGGCGCGAAATCTCCCAGTTTCCACACTTATCATAGATAGAATGTCTTGATGAGGATATTCAGACTTACGCTCAACACATTTAAATACTCCGCATGATGACTTCAAAAATAAATTTCAAGATTTTCTGAGGATAGGAATACCACCATGGATCATAACCCCCTTTAATGAAACGGAAGAGGCGAATGTGGTATTACAAGAGGAGCTATTTGAGCTCAGCATCAACGAGGAACTAAAGGTGAAATAAAATTGAAAAAAGACTATCAAACACTTTGGTTGTAGGCAGAAATCCCCGAAAAATATCCGTGGCTGTGGTAAATTGCGAGAAAATTTTTGATAGTATTTCTCTCGTCATACTTTGTCGAAAAATGTTTTAATTACCAATCAGTTAACAACAAAAAATAAGAATAAGGAGAAGCAGACTTACAAAATTGAAGCCAAATATTGATAATTTGCTGTCAATTCATCAAGTACATCTGTATCATTAAAAATAGGATTATATTTTTATTGTTGAATTACATTTCAAGTCTTTTCCACCTGCACTTTGTGCAATACTAACGAAGCCAGTCCCGAACACCTACTGAACTGCATTGGCTTTTCAACTCGTGAGCTTTTTTACAGCTCTGGAGCTGTCCTAGATTCTTTGAAGGCGAAGGATGTCATGGACTTGGTCTGATTCAGACAAGGGGATGAGAAAGAAGAAGACATTTCAGAGTTCATTGTTGATTTTTTGTAAATTGCTGATTGTTTGTAATTATAAATGTTTAAAATTTTGTATAACCACAGGTATTATTTTAATAAATAGGGCACCAGAAAATGTGCTACTTTTTTTTTCTTCTAAACACCCCAATTCAGGGTGATATTTTTTAGAAGTTTTGGGAATACAGTAGAAATGTAGCAGTGGAGGGTTCACCGAAAATAGTAAACTTTAAAAGTGGTCCACGAGAAAAAAAAAAATTTGGGAACCCATGCCTTAAATGAAATGAAAAATAGTGATGATATTCATTAATTAGAATCTATTGCAAGTTAACTAATCATCAATAAAAAATTTAAATAAAGACGTTAATTTAGCATTTCAAAACGAATCAAGAAAGATTTATAAATATTGCATAAAAATATCGTTCTAAAATAATATCGTTTATAATATATGTAAGCTTTTAAAACAGCTTATTCTCGTTATATTATTAATATTAATATTTTCCATTAACTTTTTATTTATAAATGTGGAAATTTCATACATCCTACTATATATATAACGTGTGTCTTATGTTACCCATTGCAGTATTTATTTTGTTTGATTGTGTTTTCAATAAATACTGTGAGAAAAAATTTTTCTTCCTTTAAAATAAATTCTTAGATAGATCTTTATTTTTTTCTCAGTTTTTTTTTATTACATTCTCAAAAATCTATAATCTACATTCCTTGTTTATATTTCTACATGTTATAACATGTACAGTAGAACATAAGGTTCGATATCTCAACATCAAGACGTCTAATTAATTTTTTTTTTATGCTTAATGTAATAAAGAAGAAATAGTTAGTGAAAGCAAGTAATTTTGACCAAGCAATTCCTTATGAAAACTGAAAATGTGTAAACTGATTTAATAACTAATAGTATTTACTTGCTAAGCTTTTAGAGCTGTACTTATGTTCGTTCTTCAGTTCACATAAAAGGCTTAATGGGCACATGTACCGTATAACCCATGACGCCAAATTCTGAGATTGGCGATTTTCTGACGAATAGTATTATGTGTCTAGCAACGTCGTTTTTGTTACGTCATACATATGGAGACCTATAAGAATTATGCAGAAAATTCTATTTAGGTAACCCTAATATTTTCGTCATCGCGCACATATGGCACATCACGATACGTCACCTTGGCAACATTTCTTCATTGCCAAAAAAATTCAGAATTTAGAATCATGGATTATACGGCACCTTTGCCAGCTTAATGTTATATGGAACAATGTTATAGTATTATTTTATGAGTTCGAATTCTCATTCATCTAATTCCAACTTTTATATTTATTATAATGAAAAAGAAACTTTCTGAAAAATTATAATAAATGTCCCACTATTCCTATATCAATCTTTGTACCATCTGATTTCATTATTGGGGATATTTTTCTTTATTTTTTTATTAAATTAATAATTTTTTGTCTATTTACTGAATATTTCCTCATTAATATCACATATTAAATAAAGAGTGAATTCCTTATATCAAAGTTTGCAAGCATGTCTCATTACATGATTTGCACATTTTTTTTACTGATTTGTGAATGCAAAACCAAATTACGTGATATTTCAATAACACATTTTATATTTTTCCCTCTTAATTTATGCTTAAATTCATGGCTCATTCACATATTCACAAATATATAAATATTTGTATCACATGACAAATATAAGTGATTGAAAAATAATAAATTATTCTTACTGTTTATGACTAAAGCTACCTTTAGATTTTCCGGATAATTGCACTCGTACAGTTTTAAGAATGACACCACCAACTCATAAACTGGAAAAATAAGTTCAAATAAATGATAAATAAATGAATAAAAAATGAAAAATAATTATTAAATGCATATTAATTATAAAATAAAATAAAGATTGACTAAAACTTATTTCACTTTTCATTAAGGGAAGTTTTTTTTTCCTCAGTTTTATCTATTTCTACAATTTTTGTTTCGAAATATTTCTTTTGAAAGATATAGCATTTAATATAACACAATAAACATAATTTCAAAGGATTTTATTCGGTTTTTTAATAAATATGGAACAAAATGGAAAAATATTAGTTCCTGGATAAATTCTTTCTTTGCTGTGCAGGAATATATTTCTACAAATACCAACATATCATAAAATATATTGCAGTATATTGTTCCTGTAAAATAAATTATGTATATATATATTTCATGTTATAATACAATAAGATGGATTGAAAAGCTAATTCAAAACATTTAAAATTAGCATTAAAACTTTTATATACTCAACATTTTTAAATTGTGAAAAATTAAGTCGTTGTATTCTAAAAAGGCATATAGTCAGATTATTTCTTTAAAAAATAATAATAATAATAATAATAAATAAAATTTCAAACATACTCTTAAAAGTTCAAATATTTTTATTTTAACATATATGATTTAAATATTTACATTAATTTAAGAGCTTGATATTTCTGATTTAAACGCAAAATCTAAAATTTAGAGCGCTAGTTTTTGTTAAAATTTGAAAAACTGATTCAGAAATCGGCTGAAAAATATTCAGCTGTTAATGATTTTAAAAACATGCTAGATTTTAAATTCTTTATCATTACACAGTTTTGAAATGGTATGTATATATATATATATATATATATATATATATATATATTTGATATATATATAAATATATATATATATATATATATATATATATATATATATATATATATATATATATATGAAATATAGATAAATTTATAATACAATCCTTCTAAATTCAATCTATATTTTTCCTCTTCATAAAAATTGTCTATTTTTCTCATATTTGTTTATAAACGAGTTTTATATATTAGTATTATAAAATTGCCCACATCACAAATTTCGCATAAAATTTAATTAATACAATACCAAAAATATATACAGTATTTACATCATTATTTGTGTATACAAAACATTTTTGATATTGGTATCAAATATAAAATGCATATATCACATTTATGCATGAGAAAAGTATTCGATAAAAAAAATATATGCATCAAAATTATAATTTTTATAATGCATAGCAAAATCTGATCAGCAGCTCTTAATAGGAAGTAATCAGGTGCATGATCTTATAAAAGAGAAATATGCAACATTTCGCTCACCGTCTTTGTGATATATTTGTTTAATGCTCAGGCCATTCAAATCGAAAATAAATGTTCTTGTCTCCACCCAAACTCCAGTCTGTAAAAACGAAAAAAAAAAAAAGACATTATATATTTACACATTACTGTATTTTGATACAATAAAATCATTCAATAATTGGAATACCTGAATTGTTATTTCTAGTAGGTAGACAGATTTTAATTTGAAAAAAATATTTAAATTAGACTAAATTTTATGGCAAATTAATTTTTACAATAGAAAAAGATTTTTTTCATCATAAATACGAAAAAAAATTTTATATTAACGCCAGTTTCGATTATGTAGAAGTTTCTTAGAGTATAAATTTGCCTATTATTAAAGAATTACTCACATATCAGTAAAAGTAGATAACAAATAATAAATTTTTAACTTAAAGAAGTTGTTAAGGAGCTACAAGAGGAAAATGTAAGATTAAACTATTTCAATACTTTTCGGGCTGCTTATTTTCGAACATTAAATGCGCTAAACACTGTCAATCGCGTCGTTCTCATTATCAGAAGGTAGTGAGTTTGAATCTCGGCTTAACCGAAAATCCATCACGTTCAATAAATACGGCTGAGGCACGTTAATACTGCGCGTGGTCGCAATATGCGCCAGGTGAAATGATACCTCTAATGGTGGCAAACCAAGTATTGGGGCTCTTCTGCTAGGCATCAGCTTCAAAATCATGAAGACTCCACCCGGCTGCTCTATCTAACTGGTAAAGCCCAACTCAGGGCTAGGTAAGGGAAGCCTGCAGATGCAACAACAGCAGCAGTATTCATTTAATCAACTTCAATTATCATTCATTTTATCAACAACAATTTGATCAATGGGTCTACTTGGTCAATTTTAAAGGTAATTAAGTTTGATTTTCAGCATGAGAACATTATTCATTTAATCTCGAGGGTATTTTGCCTTATATTTTTATAGCGAGAGATCAAGGAGAGTTTATAAATTATCAAATTCAGATTCCTTACAAGAGATAACTTTCTGTCCTTAGATTATTCGTATTAGATGAATATTTTCCTAACTTAATACAATTTCTAACAAAAACACTACATCAAAAGATATAAATATAGATGGTCCACTACTTTTTCACGCGTTTAAACCCTGTTTAAACGTATGAAAAAAGTACAATTTATCTTAATTTTCTAATATAAGTGTCACATTGCAATAATAAAGTCCTTGAAAATAAACTTCTAAATTTGTTTAAAATCATTTAAAATGTGTATTATGGAAAATTTGATATTAAATTTAACTTCATTTTAATTGATTTAGTTTAATTAATTTAGAGTGATTGAAAATTTTCGTATCCACAAACATCCATAATAATATTTTTAATCCCGTTTTACATCAATAAACATTCACAATAATAAAATACAATGTCCGTAATGAATTATTTATGGATATAAGCCATGAGAGGTGCGGAGGATGTCGAATTCCTATTTTACTTCGTTTAGATATCCTATAACACCTGTGGTTTGACTGTTGGCCCTCAACTCCTTTTGGAGTAGTAATGTAATCGGAGAAAACATTTAATTTTTCAAGTTATTTATTTCTATATTTTTACAATACGCAGATTCATTTAGAATAAACTAAAACTACCTTGTATGCACATTATAGAAATAAAAATTTCCACCATTAATCAAGCTTTCATCTCGCATGAGACAAAATTCAAAAGATTATCTATTATGCTAAGAGTAACTGTTTCGAATTGGGAATTTCATCTCAGGCATATCCCGTATTGTTAGTTCTCATATCCATGATTATTCTCAATCAAAATATTTTAAGTCCTCGTGAACTCACGAATATCTACAATTTTCATAACTACTTCACATCTGCACAACTGGAATTTTTTTTTAACTGTGACTGTAAATTGTAAATTAATGAGTTACAGTAAAAACGCAATCTATGAGGACATTTGCTTACGATAACAGTAAATAGTGGTGAATAAGTGAACATGTGCTATGCTCAAGAGCAGAAAGTATTAACATCTGTAGAAATATGCTAATTCTGCAATAAATAATATCTCATTTCAAATCTTTTCTTTAAAAATAAACCACTTTATTAGAAATGGGTGCTGAATGATATAAAGTAAATAAAAAGGAGTAATGATATACATTTAAACAGAAATAACTGAAGTAAGGATATTATATGACACATGATATTGCTGCTGTAAATCCTTATCTTGCAGCCAAATGAATCTTTAGCAATCATAAGAAATTTGCCTTTCGATATTTAATGAATGCTTCTAGTAATCTTTCATAGTTGAAAATGCTCTATTATTCCATTCATACTTAAAATAACACTCTATAATATTTTCCCTCTATATAACGCCAATAATTAAATAATAAATATTGAATATACAATCACACTTTTGCTAAATTTTTCTTCTCAAATAAAATAGGTAATGGGAAGTTTATATTATTCTAATCACAGTGTAGCATAAAGAAAGATTTTTTTTTACATATTGAAATCGTGAAAATAAGATATTCTACCTGGAATAATAATGTGTACTACACTATATTTGGTTGCAGTTAGAAAGTGCAAAATTAATGTTCAGTAGTCATCAGAAATGAAAAAACGAAACATAATCAAATACCTTCAGGCTTTCGTTTGTTTGAACGATCATATTCATCAATTTACAGATTTCATTCTTGAAAAATAAATTAGAACTTCATTCGTAATTATCACAAAACAAAAGATTGTTACTGATAATTATATTTGTATCACTTAAGTACAAATTTTTATCAGACCCGAATATCAGATCAAAAATAAGTGAGGTTATTACCATGTTTCTGACTGTCCATTCTTAAATATTATAGCATGACACACTTAACGATTTAAACTCAGTTTTAAATCATTGTCAAGAGATTAACATTAATACCTGAGTACCTAGAACCCTCATCTTAAAATTCCTACGTTTAACTAGTGGAATGAAACAGCTACAAACTTTTTAATGAACATAATCACTCTGAAACACAGGTTTCCAAAAATTAAGGGAAAAATATCAATAATTGTTTCATATTTGAATATGATATTAAGTAAAAAATATTGTAGAAAACTGCAATATACAAAATAATGGTGCTAAAATCAGAATATTTTATGCAAATGCGCTTATGATTGCATATCTGATAGAAGGATTGTTATTATTGAACCAAAATACTAATTTGACCCAACCCAAAGTTGGTCTCTACCTGTTAGGCGAAAGCAGGCTGGGGGAAATTTTCGTAATCAGAGACCAAAAAGAAAATCCCCAATACTTGATCTACCACTTTCAGAGACATCACTTCACTTGGAATAAATTGCAAACGCGACATTTTTAACCGTCCCATTCGTTTTTAGTTAACACGACGAATTTTCGGTTAAATCAGGGTTCGAACTCACTATCTTCCTAGAATGAGAGCAACACCCTAACCAACCAGGCCATCAAGGTCACCGTTGTCAGACTAATAAAAAAAAATGGGCTACCAGAAATGAATACAATCGAACATGTTTGGGATGCTTTGCAAGAGTAATGACTCTCACTTCCTCCTGGACTGTGATAGATATCATAACCATTTGATAGATATCATCATTGATTAATGTATGTGTTATATTTTTTTCTAGATGGGTATTTTACTCTATATTAAAAATGTTTTGTCTATATCAAACTGACGCGCCAATTTATTAATTTTATACATATAATAATTTCTACAAAATCGTAGTTGTCTAGTATCCTTTACATTCTATTTTATATCTGAATATTATGGTACCAGAGTAAGTTCTGCTAAATTTTTTAGGCATTGTTTGAGTAATTGCTATTCTTGTGCATGTTTGGAAATCAGTAAAGTCAATATACGTTGCCTTTTTCATTATTTAAGATTTCATTGAGGGGCAAACTATTCACAGATTATGATACTACGTTTCTGATTGATTATTTTTTCCTGTTGCAGCTTTTGAATGCAATCAACTGCCTCAAAATTTTGAATCACACTCGAGAGAACAGATTGACACATTCGCGCTTTGTCATAAGAATTACTGCTGCCAAAGAAATTTTATTTTGGATAGGTATTGACGGGATTTGACTGATCCAAATGGCAAAAAAGTTACTTTTTGGACATGAAAACATCGCTTTTCCTCAACCAGCCATTAAGCATCTAGAATTGAATTCAAACTCTCTATCTTTGCGTACAAGAATAAACCTTATAAATTGTTCCATAATATATGTAATCGCAAAGAAACACTTTGTTTGTTTTTAAATCCATGAATTTTGAGTCTTAAAACGTCCCCAATTTTCCACCAACCCACCAATTTTATGATTGCTGGTTATATTTTAGTTATCGGAAGCCTATAGCATAACAGCACAACATATTCTATTCTTTTAATTACTTAACGAGTATTTTCAAATGGCGTTTTCCAAATAAATATATATTTGCGAGTCATTACTTGGTTTGTTTCACAAGTTTAAACATAAATTCTAATTTTTATTTCTTTAATATACAGTTTTGTTTTTATTAGTATATTACTTAATGTCAAAAATTTTCAAAGTTCAGAGAAATTCTTCCACAAAAAAATACTTGAGTTAAAAAATATTGATATCTGTTTGAAATGCAAAACCTTAGAGATGTGTGTGTGTCTGTGTGTCTATATTTTATACTTTTAAATTTTAAATTTCATTAAATATATAACCTTGAATTTATCTAAACAAGAGTCTTACAGACGCATTCAATAGTCTGCCATCTTACTATCTTATCTCAAAACAATATTGCACCATCCAAACTTATTAATATTAATTAAAAAGTTAGTAACGTTACATATTTAAGTCAATTTCTCCTAGAAATCAATTTATTTTTGTAAAATACTAATTTGTAAGGTATTTGAATATTTTTGTGAGAGATCTGCTCAATCTCATTTCAGTCTTTCATCTTTCTTTGAGATTCCCTTACAAAATTAAAGAAAAATAATGTGTTTTAAATATTATAAGTAACTTATCTTACCTGTATACAGGAAACTATGTATTTCACTAGCTGTTATATCATACACCCAAAAAAACTCATATTCTTTATATATATATATATATATATATATATATATATATATATATATATATATATATATATATATATATATATATATATATATATATATATATATATATATATATATATATATATATATATATATATATATATATATATATATATATATATAGTTTTAAATGATACTAATGAGATAGAGAAATATTCGATGAACAAGCAAAAAATATATATTAATGCCATTTCTTGCTTCGATTTTTTATTTAACATCATTAAATTATTTAAATTTAGGAAATAGAAAAATATTCCCGTTTAAATATTCAAAATAATTTGTGTCTTATCCAAAAATGTTCTCGATTTTATCAGTGAGCATTTATTGATTAAAAGTTATCGTTTAGTTTCGTTAAAGAAATTAATCTAAAATAAATAAAAGTCAAACTGTTATCTTATGATAACACTTTACTAATAAACATCATATCTTCTAAATTACACCCAAGAAGTTATTTAAAGATAGACTATTCTTAAATTTCTAGAATCAGAATTCAAATGCATGCTCTAAAATTTTCTCGGATGATTTATGAATTTTTTGGTTAATTTGAACAAGAACGGTAATTGTAATAAAATTTTAAAGCCAAGGATAACCCTTAATATAGCAAATTGAAAAATCACTAATAAATGTTATTTCAAGGACAAATACAATTACCGGTTATTTAATTCATAGAATAACGTAATTTATTTACAGCAAAAATTGGTGGACTATTTAATTTTCAATATTAAATAGTTTTGTATTTTACATGGAAATCTGATAATAATTTTCGGGAAAATCTAAACACTTAAAATAACATTATTTTAATTTATTATCAACACATTAAATTAATATTTGAAATATTGTCAAAATTCATTGATAGAAAATAGTTTAATTTATATTAAATCTGAATGAGACTAATTTATTTAAATAGGTTTTAATTTTAACAAATATTTTATTACAAATAAACATCTTTACAATTTAAATAAAAAGTATTAAAAGTTTTGGTTAAAACATTTACTTATTTTGAAATGAAAGTTTAAAATATTTGATTCAATATAAAAAAGTTAAATTTTCTAATTTCTGTGAAAATTTCCTAATTGAAGAATTTAAAGGATCGAGATTTAAGTTTCTATTTTCTATTCTTGTTTCTCTCTCTCTCTCTCTCTCTCTCACGTAAACTAAGATTAAGATGCATTAACCATGCAGGGGTGTGAAAAAAATAAATAGTAAGTCCTAATTAGATATTGCGAAAAAAAACATTTTTATACCTAACTCATTAGATAAGCAAATTCAGAACAAGAGCATAACTTATCGTTTATTGTTTGAGGCTGAAAAGGATGGATAAATGGATTTTTTCTCTTTTAATAGAAAATTTAATCTGTTTACCAAGGTCACAGAAGATTTTTTCTAAAGCAATATTTTGTTAAAGATTTGTTATTTATGTTTTTAAAAAGCACATAATAAACTTAATTTTGTAATATTTAAATTTGAAAACAATGATTGAGTTACACAATTATAATCAAAAATCATTGTAAATACACTGTAATCACATTAAAAAAGATAAAAATTACATATATATTTTATGCTATTCTATTTTCGATTTAATAATATTAAAGTGGTAAAAAAATTTTTATACTTCTATATTAAAATAAAGCCGGCCAGCTTGTCTAGTGATCAGAGTGCCTGACTACGGATGGGGAGGTCCTGGGTTCGAATCCCGGTTCAGGCATGGATATACTTTTTCTGTATCCTCTATCCTGTCTTTGTCCTTTCCTAGTGTGTGAATGAGGTATGAATGGTGCCTACCCTGTAAACGGGTCCCTATAGCATGTGTGAGGGTGCGATGGTGGCCCACCCCCTCTGGTGCACCCGGGTATATAGGGATGTAGACGGCAAAGAAGTCGCTGTTTCTGGCCGGTTCCTTGGGTATAAGGGAACAATACATCCCTATATACCCCGACCATTGGAAAAAAAATTAAAATAGAATGTTATTTTCTTAAAAATTCTGAATTTAAAGGCGAAAATTTTAGGAAAAGCAATTACTCTATAATTAAATTGGATAAACTAAATATAAATAAATTACTAATATATTTCTTTACAAAAAAAATTAGAAAAAAAAAGTATTTAAATTGAATTCAATCATCTAATTGCAATCAGTATAAAACTATTTACATTTTGAGATATTGGATGAAATTTGTTTCTCTGCTGTTATAAATATAAAAAGTATTATAAAATATTATTTTCTCACCTCTTTACTGCGCCTACGCATCTCTTGTTTATCTACGTCTAAGAACCACGTGATTAATTTTCTTATTTCTGGGCGCCGAAAACAGCTAAGAATACCTGTAAAGATAAGGGTTAAACTATTTAATATATTTTCTCGTAATATTAAACTAAATTATTTTACTTTTTACATGTTATTCACATCAAAGATATTTCCAGTAAAAAATAAAGCGATATTTTAAGAAAGTTAAAGAATGCGCGAGAGTATATTATTGTAAACAAAACTATATACATTCTTTATTCCCTATACATAAAGAGAGGCCATTTTTCTCTTATCCATTCATAAGTCAAGACAAAAAAAATGCTTGAGATAACTGTGAACTGGTGATTAGAGGTTCGTTCTCTTTATCGAAAGATAATGAGTTTGAATCCCAGCTTTACTAAGCGTTGTTCACAAAATACAGCTGAAACACATTAAAGTGGTAGTGCCGCAATGTCGAATTAACCTCTGAGGGTGTTGAGCTTAGCCCCTACTTCTAAGTTATATAGTCGCGAACCCTACTGCTTCCACCTAACTAGTACAGAGCAACACTGCTCTAGTATGCTGGTGTAACAACAATAATAAAAGATACTTCATGGTACATTAAGAAATTACTTTTACAATATGTATGAAAATTGGTGTGATTCCGTAAAAAAGCTTGGAAATTTAAAAATCTGAGATCTCAAACCAATACCAGATTGTTGAAAAGCCCTTAATCATGGATCTAAAATTGCTTAATAGAATTTGTAGATTCATGTTTAAGGTTTATAATAGATTATAATGTTTTACTGAGTAAGAGGTCTCATGTTTGATTCTAGTCACTGTTTGATAACAATGAAAGTTGGGTTTCATCTTTCAGCAAGCACATTTGCCAGAACTTAGAAGTTTTTCGGGTTCCTACTTTCGAGATACGTGAATACGACTCATATCAAAGGAAAGTCTTCCTAGAAGGTAGTAATGCATGGTGGTTATTAAAGCTATATTTTGGTTGTTAAGATGTCCATTAAGCAATGTCCAAGATTTTTAAAAGGTGACTCACCATAGCCTAGTAACAAAAACAGCCTCTTCAGTGTGAAAGATACCGAGTTCAATCCCAGACATTTTTGTAAAACGGAATATGAGTGTTCCGTTTTTGTTTCCTATTGCACATCTACGAAGTGGGTCCTTGGGAATCTCACTTATACCCGTTGGTTTTTCTCACTTATACCCGTAAATATGGTAACCATGATACACAGTGAATGGTAAAAGGTTCTACAATAATCTTTTATACTATGTAGTGGACAAGCTAACTGTCAAACCATTTTAAGGTATTTTTAATATCCACCGCAATCTGGAAGTCTTTACCCGCATGTTTTAAAGCAGAAAATCATCATCCATTTCCCAACGTTCAATAATAGTTGGAATTGCATCCATGGATCACAGTGTCTTATGCTTAGAATAGCCTACCATAAGATCAAGGTAATCTCGCAACAAATAACCTTTAACTATTAAATTGTCCAGTTTTACAGTTACATTTTTTATGAATATATTTCGACTAAAACATATTTAGAATCAATAACTTCCTCTGGATATGTTGGATCATGAAAATATATATCAGTATACTTTCTTATGCAAACACATACCATTTTCTGTATCAACAAAATTTAATAATACCTTGTGCTTAAGTGGGAATAATATGTACTGATTGTAAGTAAAAAAAGAAAGCTAAAATTACTGAAATGATTCAAACATAATGAAATTTATCATACTTAATCAGAGGAAGTAATCAAAACCGTTCGTCATGAAATGAAAGAAAACCACTGAACTGTTATCAACTGCAATTCTGCAATTAAAAGAACCTGCTTTATTTGTTTTGTAACCTCAATGACTGAACAATCTGCTTAAGATTGAATTCGTCATGAGGGTTCTGTTAAATTTTCGGATTCAAAACCCTAAAAAATAAAATGCGTAAAACCCCTAAAAAATGCATGTGAAGTGCAATACCCTAGAATTCCAGTGAAACTAATTCTGGTGAACAGTTAATAAAATTTTTTGAAATATTGTAAAGTTTTTACCATAATAATAATGTTTGTTCTGTTTATGATATTCGTTCTAAAAAATCATTTGCTTGAGAAATAATATTAAATATTTCAAAGATCTTAGAAGGTCCATAATATTCATTAAAATTAATATGTTAAAATAAATATCGATTCCAAATTAAAATTTTGAAAATGAATGTCTGAAAAATTAGATTTTTTAAAGGAAACCTTTATTTTATAAAATTAAAGATTTAAAATTCTTGAAAATTAGGAGATTGATATTAAATAATTGTATGATTGTGGAAATGGAAATAATAAATGGAATAAAAGTAATGTAAATCACACAAGTCATTGTGTGTTTTCGTACTACTAATGTTAATAGCCTATACAAGATGTTACTGTTACTGTCTGCTTATACAAGAATAGCTCCTACTAAATTGCCTGACTGTTGCCATGAAAACAAGATACATTTCTTTTTCGACAGATGGTACCAAAAAAAAGCACCAATGTTAACTTACTGAGTGCTTTCAGAA
Organism: Latrodectus elegans; assembly: GCA_030067965.1. NCBI lineage: Eukaryota > Metazoa > Arthropoda > Arachnida > Araneae > Theridiidae > Latrodectus > Latrodectus elegans. The sequence continues at coordinate 33,757,430 of CM057820.1, read as the reverse complement.
TAACATTAAGTACTACACTAAATACTGCCACTCTTCATTACTCTAAACACCCCATTTGAAATGAACAATAAACCTTCTTCTTTTCAGAAAATGCAGGGTGCAGCATATAAAATCGGCTCATCGTAATATTGTAGAGGATAGCATTTTATACAATTATTTATTTATATTCGTATATTACGTATTTCGATAGAAAATCCTTGTGCGTGAAATCCTTATTTTTTTTAGACGACAGTGAATAGTAAATTCGAGTTGGGAAACCTAGAAGAGCTTCATTTAAACTTTCTAGAGGATAAGCTTCAGTTATGTTACTTTCAACAAGACGGTGCAGCAGACCAGAGATCAGATCAGATTGTCCAGTGAGTGCATGAGGTGCTTACACCGTAGAAAACGATCATCTAAGGTTTGTAGTCCCCTCGGTCACTTGACCTGTCCGTTTATGACTGTCACTTGTGGAGACTATTAAAGGGAAGAGTATACAAAACAAAACTCTACACACAATTGAAAGACTCAAGATCAGAATCCAGGATGTCATCAATAACATCACAACACAAGAACAAACAAAAGTATGTCTATATATCTCTTGAAGCGTGTAGTGAATTGGATGAGGGCAATTTCAGGACATACAGTGCAGGGGAGTCATCATATTTAATAAATACATTTTATTTTATGGGTTGTTTTTACAGGCTGGTTTTGCGTGGCATTCAAATACTAATTCAATGAATCATTTTATGAATTTGCCCTGTAAATAATACTAATTTTATGAATTTGCTCTGTAAATAATACTAATTTTATAAATTTGCTCTGAAAATAATACTAATTTTATGAATTTGCTCTGTAAAAAAGTATATAAAATAAGAAAAAAATAATCATTTAATCCCATATAGTGTATATTTAAAATGGACAATGACTATCATTCGTTTGATTTGTTCAAAACTAATGGCTTAAGCAAATTTCAACAAACAATAAGTATGGAAAACAAGAAAGCGCTTACATTTTTACTTCTTTAAACGAAAAAATCTTAAATATGTAATTCATCTATAATGCATAAAATTACACATACATGAAAATATATTAAAATAAACTGTTTTCACTGCGAATGAATTAATTATATAAGGAAACAAAAAATGCATGCTTTTCAAATCAAATACTAATTTTATGAATTTGCAGAGTCCTTTTATCTCTCATTTATATCCGAACAACTTACAATGCAAATTAAAAATCCTTGAATTATATATATATATATATATATATATATATATATATATATATATATATATATATATATAAGTTATATTTCCATGAATAATCGTAAAAATAAGTTATGTTATCGGTAATTAAGTTGCAAAAATATCCTTCTTAAACAGAATACAAGATTTACCCTTAATATCTGTTGTTCCAGCTTTGATGATTCGAACAGGTGATCCTCCTTTGTCATATCCCAGTAAAGGTGGCATGAAATATTTAAAAAGAATCTGATAAAATGAAACATTCAAGTTTATAAATTTAGAAAGAAACAGACATAATCATTAATTTTTTTTATTATTGTAATGAAAAATTATATAAAGTTGACCATCATATTTGAAAATTTCTTTATATGCTTTGATTAAAGTAGTAAATTTTTGTCTTATATTTATTTGATAAATATAGGATTATTACAAATGAATCATCTGAATTGAGACAAATAAAAATCTATGGTGTTTTCATCTTCAACCAAGAGAATAGCAGAGCTCTGATGTGATTTGGAAATACAACCGATGTTGTAGGATATTTGGTGTTCATTAATCACTTTATAAACTGTTACTTTCCTGGTTCCTTCTCTTTATACATGGGGAATCGGTTAATAAAAACAGGTAGGTCAAAAGTGCTAACAAGTAGGCATTGCGTATTTGAAATGGCTGTAAGACGTCAAAGATTGATGAATCACTCGCAAGAACTCACTTTATTAAATCCATATATAATATTAATATAAAGTACTTTTAAACAGGTATTGTTAAAAATGGTTAATAAAAACAGGAGAAGATTGATAATACATAGATAGCAGTTGTGCTTCGTTTAAAAACATAATACATGATTGTCTCTAATCATCGATATCATATAAAAAATGCTGTCAAGACCACTTTGTCAACTGTGCAATATCAGAGACAAAAAGGACGTAAACCACAGGAGTCATTGTCCTGCACTGTACTGGGGACACTTATGGGGGGAGGAGGATACTGGAGAGCTCTCCACAAGATGAATGGTTTATAAGATTTACTGTGGTTTTAGTTTTGCTAACTGGGTTCATGTTAATTTTGTTATTTGTTCTAGTTTTAATATTTGTTATTTTGAGTACAGTTGTTTTCTATATAATCTACCATTAGAAATAAAAAATATATAATAATGATATTTGGCATTGAACTCTTGAAATTTTAAAATTATAGTAAACAAAGGTGGGCAATAATATGAAAAATTATAACATATATAATTAATTAATATTCATGTTAATAATTAATAATATTAATGTTAATATATTTAATAAATATTAAAATGCCGTATGATTAACAACTGTAACATAGGTTAAAATACTAATAATATAAATCCTGTTTAGATATTTGCTATTATTGGAATTGGGTGTACGAAGATTAAGAGCACGTGATTATTTACGGGTTTGGTTTGTTTGTCGCTCAACGGTTATTTTTTGCACTCGAGCGCTAATTAGACCGGTACCTACGGTTTAAAGTGGATTCCAAACCACAACAAACATCCATGCCCTAGGTGGGAATCGAACCCACGAACTGTTGAACCGAAGGCAAGAGCGCTAACCATTTGGCTGCCAGCTCGGCGATTATTCAGGAGATTGAGTAACGTGATGATATCAGATAAGCCAAGTTTGCTGATAGATCATAAAATTATAAAAAAAAAAAACCAATCAATATAAATGTGCATTTGAACAATTTATACACAAAATAGATACTGAAAAAATAATTATTTAAGAAATAATAAAATTATTCATTTCTTACAAAAAATTTTACAGATGTTCTTAAAAAATGTATTCAAACTTACAGTTTCTTTGCACTGAAACGCTTTTTATCATGGACTGAAAATTATTTTGTATTTAAATTTAGATAACATGGATTAACTTCAAATGGATAATCGAGAAATTACTATAGGAATAATATGTAAAGTAGGAAACAAAAGTGAAGGTAAAAAAAAGTGACATATTTCAACTTTTTAATGTCACCTTATAACCGTTGAAAAAAGATATAACCAAGAAAATCCGGTACATTTTTAACTTGGTCAGCTTTCGATATTTTTATATTTATTTATATGGAAATATTTTTATTGATTTAAAAGCGTCTTTATTTTTGCTGATTATAATTGTAATTGCATAAGCATTACAATTGTTAATATTGAATCCTACCAACTGAGAAAATCAATTTCAAAGTCAGTATAGCAACAGTGTTATAATAACTATATATAATTAATTATAAATACTATTATAATTTACTATGCATGCAACTCACAATAATATAAAATCATTATAAAATAATTGACTTTATATACTACAATGATATTCAACATCACAGTAATAAATCGGAATTTTCCGTTATGCTTTTACACTTGAGTTGTTGTTTGACTTGATTATCCTAATTTCAGGAAATTTATGATCCTGTTTCATTCATTAATAAGGAAATTCCTTCATATCAATCCTTGACCTTAGTAAATTTTAAATTCTCAATTTTTGCTCAGAAACATTTCTGTGCTCTTTATAGTCAGACTTAAAAAATAACTCACAAGCCTTAACAAAAAATTAGTTTGATTGACAATATTCAAATATTGTGTGATCATTTCATGTAAAACTATTAACAGAAAATAGTTTTATTAATTTTCGATTCAGTAAATTTCTTTTTAATTTTCTCACAATATCCTTTTATTCTAAATATTTGCTAAAATAGTGAGGTTTTAGTTTCTATGTAATTTAGTAATTGTTAAAATAAGTCACATATTTTACTCTTTTAATTATTATATTATATGGCAACATTTATTTATCATAACAAATGTAGCCTCGTTAACAGAATAGTGCTAATATTTTATCCCGAAAATTATTGGAGACTTGTAAAATGGTTTATAAAAGTTATGTTTTCCAATCGTATCAAATTTTAAATTGCTGTTATTTTCAAATTTGACTTGATGATTAACAAATCATTAATAGCTGTTTAAAATACACAGAAATTTTTTTCATGATTTCATATTTTATAACAAAAATAAAACACTTCTTTTAAAGAAGAAATTTAAAAGAGAAATCTAAGAAAGATGCTTAAAGCAAAATATCATAAAGTCTATAAGCAAAAATTTATTTATGATATACGAATATATTAAATTATTTCAATACATTTCAGCTGAAATCCAATTGAATAATAATTTACTTACATCTGGTGGAACATATTCATTTACTAAATATTCATCATCAAATTCTTCCCGAAACTGAAGATGCTACAATAAAAAAATAAGCAAATTTTAAAATCGGGAAAAACTGTTACAATACTATATTACTTATAATCATTATCCAAAATTTCAGAAATAATTTTAAGCATATAAGCATCTTACTCTTCGGAACATTTCCTCAGCTTTCTTCAGGTCAAATCTTCGTGCTGAAAGAGAGAGTAGATATATATGAGTTCAATTATATTTAAAATATTAGGGTTAAGTGTAGAATCGGGTACTTCTTCATTTGGCGATAAAATTTAATTTATAGAAAACTATGGTAACCATACCTTTGTTTATCTTTTGTGCAACGGCCATCTTGTAAGTCAGATCTTGGTGCATATCTTAGCGACAAAAAAATCGTCAAAGAACCAAGAAGTACCCGATTGTACACTTTTACCAAATATAATAGTAATAAATTTATGATAAATATATATGTTATATAGAAATGGGGCTCATATAACCTGTAATAAAATTTAAGTTTCAAAATATTGAAGATTGAAAAATTATACTTTTATATATTTTAAGTCGCAAATTATTATATTAACCTTTGGAACTCAAATATAAACGAAGGTCAATTAATCGGAAAACAAATTATGTAAACAAATAAAGGAAACAGCTTTATAAAATTATTTCTATGCGTTTTATACTTTCTCTACTGTATTCCATTTAAAAGTTTCAACTTTTAATAAATTTTTTCACGTTACTTTTTCTTTTCAATTTTACATTGACTTTTATTATAAAACACTTTCCATTAAGAGGACTTTTTTTTAGTTAAAGCAGTTAAAGTTCTGGACACAAAAAAATTAAAAAACTATATGAAAGTATAATAAAAAATTTTAATTGTAAGGAAGTTGAAACATTTCTATAAAACACGGAATAGTAAAGAGAAAAAGCAAATAAAACCAATACTTTTGATTTTTCAGCTTAATTATTATCAATTAAATATTTTGCAATCCCATTCGACACAGTCTCTTTCCATAACTACAGACCTAAGATAATGAGTAATTTATGCGGCTTTGACCTAGACTAATTAACCTTAAATTACATTGATTGAGTGCAAAAATGTGAACTTAATCTATATAATACTAATGCTTTAAATAATTAATTTCCTTTATCTTACGACATTTGATTCTCTCTCTTTTAAGCTTAATATAAAAAAGGATTACAATTGATCAATTAACAAATTAAAATTTTCTAGTAGAAATATATTTAATGTAAAATGCCTATTTGGTTATATTTTCCAGCATGGGGCATCATTTGACTGAAAAATATCTAAATGATATATTTACAATTACTCAAGTATATATTGCATTATAATCAAAAACAGGTCTTCATCAATTACAAAAAGAATATTCATTTTAATCTTAAAAAGACGTTTTATTTTTTTCAAAAAATACTGAATACTTATATATTTTTTTTTCAGAATTCAACTTAAATTTTCAAAATGTTATTACGTTACATTTATATTGGCACCGCGAATTTAACACGCATAATTTTAACAATCATACATTTATTATCTTCTATGATTTCAAATAACACAAAATTAAATTTACAGGAACATTTTTATAAATGTAAACACACAATAACATTCTCAACAGTTTTTTTTTTCTGAATTTATTTATAAACAGAAAGCATACAATTTTCGTAAATTTTTTGTCTGTGGTTAAATTATGCTATTTTATATTTCTACAGTAAAATATATCTCAAATTGAGTATACTATTTCTGCTCTCAAGTGTTTTTTATAGTAATAAATATTTACATAGAAAACATTTACAATAAATACAATATGCATAAAAATATCAAAAAAATATTATTAAAACATTGTTTAGAAAAGTGGTAATCAACCTGGTCCTTTCTTCGGACTTTTCTGACTTTTGTTAATGGAGCTTTTTTCTGCTTTATAAACCACAATTCTTGTGGAGTCGGTGGGCAGTTTGAAACTTTTACTGTTAACAGAGACTTAAAAGACGGAAATGGACATAAAACAGTAAACGTTTCTTGGTTCAGAAGATGAGGAAGATAAAACGAAGAGCTCAGCGTAGCCTAATAGTATTAAACCGTTCTTCAAAGTAAGAGGTTCCTGGTTCGATTCTACTATTGCTGAACAAAGTAAATAAGTGATGCATTTCTGCCTTCTGCATGCATCTCTGTCAGAGTAGGCTCTGTGGATTTTTCCGGGTTTCCACTCTTGCAATGCATGGATGCGGTGTAAGAACTCCTGGTGGAAGGCGTTTACGCTACAACGTTACAATCAAATACGTTACAACAGCCTTATACCTTTAAAGATTCCGCATAAAACGAAATAATATTAAAATTCTTTCAATTTAACAAATCTAATTTTCCACTCTGCATTAGACAAGATAAACAAACGTTTAGTGTATCCTCGTTTAAATTTATAAAATACGAGAAGAGTAGAAAAGAAAAGTAAATCTCTTTATAAAATAAGATTTTTTCTCTTATTTTATATTAATAAAAAGGAAGAACTAACCTCGCAAGAACTGCAGTAAAAGGTGGTCATCATGTTTTTTCTTTAACACGTCTGACAGATTCTTCTTGAACTGAAATAATAGATGAACAGAAATCTATGTATTCTTAGTTCACAAAAATCCTGTATTCATAATTTCTCAATAAAATTAAATTCAAAGAAACAGCGATACATAAAGTTTTTAAATAATATATCCTGTGATGCCTATCATGTTAATTTAGGAATTTACTAATATTTTGTGTTTATTTAATATCAGGGGTAATTAATTGTCTTACAACATCAAATAAAGTATGTATCGCCTGAAGCATATTGTGTATCGTACACAAACATGTATAAAATAATTTGATGTAACAATTGCGAAAAAAATCCACTTGATATTTTAAACTGTTTTAATTTAAAATATCCCAAACATCTATTAAAAGTTTAATCATTGTTCCATTCAGTAAATTTATGAACTTAAATAAATGCGCAGAATTGGAATTTTAATTCGTTTCCGCATAAATAAATAAAAGAGTGATAAACACTCTGATTTTTCAACCATATCATATGATTCAGTCATTGAAACAAGCAAAAACTAAATACAAACAAAGAGGTTACATATAACGACGAGGATTTTTCCTATTTTAGACCCTTAATGACTCAAACTATTGCAATATCACAGGCTCATAGGATGGATTCTCAAATATTCACATGTTACATTTATTAGCATTGCATTCTAAATTTTCATCGTATTTCTTTGAAATTTAAAAAATATTCAAAAAAAGAATACATTTAATAAGACAAATAATAAAATAATCTTAATTAGCGAGCAAAATTAACAGCATAAGTTTATCTAATAAAAGCAAAAATTAATAAAAAATGAAGAAATGTAACATTTGTGGTGGGGCCATCTATGGTGGGGACAATAAAATGTACAAAAAATTTAGACTTGTAAAGTATATTGCGGATAATATTATTATATGCATTGTATTTATGGAGAAATTGCTTTGCGCACCTGATTTAATATGCAAGGGCAGTGGTATATATTGGTTAGGCATCGGCCTTCCGTCTGGAAGGGCAGAGGTCGGTTCCCATTGCAACCAAACACTCACAGACTACATGCGATACACGTGCTCATTAAATCTGTGGAACTGAAAATATTATGGTCAGTCGTTAATCAACCTCCATGGGCATAATGGTCTGGATAAAATTTCTCCCTCCCGTTCAGAGCAATGTCAAAGTTGAGGGAGTGGATCCTCTGCTGGGGCCATCTATCGGAGGGATTTAGAGCAAAGTCGTATTCTCACTTTCGTGGTGCTCTGGTTAAAACGAAAGATGCATCCTACTGACTTAAATTCGCATAGTTAACGGCATAATGAGCTTAGTTTGTCCAAGTGTCATAAGATACATTCATATGAAAAGCATATATTTATTTTAAAATAAAGGATAGAATACACGATAAATGTTTCATTGAACATCACCATTTCTTATTAAAATGCAATGAAACGAATATGGCTTGATAAAACTTTATATATATATATATATATATATATATATATATATATATATATATATATAATTTTCTACTAAACATTCCTTATACCTTATTAATCATCAGTATAAATGTAAGAAATATTAATATATTAACTACATTTATAGAGAATATTATTCTTCGACGTATTATACGCATGCACAATAAATTTAAAAATGCAGTAAATGATGAATATTTTTGCCTTTAACATTCAAAAGAGTATAGCAGTTTTCTAAACATTCATTAAATGTTTAACAGAACTTCATAAAACCTATTTTCAAACAATATAAAAGTTTCGAATTATCATAAAGTATGATGTAAACTCCATTCATCTGTTAGTCACAAAGTGGAAAAACGTATGCCATTTTTCAAACATAAGTTTTACGATTACAACAATGAGCTTCATTACCATCAGAATATTTTAATATATCTTTTGAAATGTCAAAATATAGTATCTTGCATTATATATGATGTTGAGTAGGCAATTTGAATGAACCGCGCTTTTGTTTCCAGTTCAACAGTTCATAGATTCAATACTCACTTCGGACGTGGATACTTGTATTGGCTAGGAACTGAACTTTTGCATGACTAAGTTAAATTAGCCTATTGAGTAAAAACTTATCAAAAAGTATGAAACAAAATTGGATGAATATTATAAGAAAAAATCCACTTAGTGTAAACATGAAAAATTTAAAATTAGACATGATTTTAAATGATAATATACTTTATCGACTTTAAGTATAATAAAACCGATAAGTATATGATCATTTCAAATATATGTTTTCAATTTTTTTCTCTTGTTTTCGACATTTCAGCTAGTTTTCACAAATAATTTTGTATAGCATGGAAAATGGCCTACAAAAACAAAAATAAATAAAATTATTTAATGTAAAGTAAAAGCTTATTTTTAATATGTAATTAATGAAATTTTTTGCATCTGATTAATAAATTTGATTACATTCAGTACATGATTTCTGATAAAGAAGTATATATCAGTAATACTAAAACATCTGAAAAGATGTTACAAAACATAAGTTAAATTCTTAAAAGAGTTGGGAGAATCAAGGTTAAACGAGTAAAAGCTTCGTTCAGAGACGTCCTCAAAACAAGCCCTCAGGGTTTAAATGAAAGAAGAAAGTTTAAGCAATAGTTAACGAAAAGTACCCTTGTATGAAAGGCTACTCGAACTTTCAACTGTGAAACAGAAACAAAATGAATTTCTAAAGAAGAGTCAGATATTCAACACTGATCGTGAAAGACCAGTTTTAAGAAACAATACTACTGAAAAGAAACTTTAATCCTTCTTTTTAACTGTTCAAAAGATACTGCTATCATATGAAATGTTTAACTTTAATTTTAAGAACATAAATTTTCTTAGAAATAATGCTAATTATTTTTAAGTCAAAAAAATTACAATTTAAATAGAAAGCACAGAAATGGAAAGTATTTTATGAAAGAAATAACATTTTTAAATAAAAAGCAGCATGTATAATTTCAATTTATGTAAATGAATCCTAAAACTCTTACCTGATCCAAAGCTAATGCTTGACTTGGACTCAAATCCCCCACTCGGCCACTCATTTTAATTAATGATGAGGATCATCCATGCAAAGGTAAAGCACTTTAAATATTATAACCGGTGACAGCTTCTAAACCATTCAGAAGCGAAATGTAAAATTCTGTAAGCAATAAATCCGTAATTAATTTTAATTAAATCTATTTTAAACATTCAATAATTAATATGAGGAAATCTGTGAAAAATTAAGAAAAAAAACTAACCAACATTTATTAGATATATAAACAAAAATGTGTTTTGGAATAGTGAAAGAATTTAGTATTTTCTATCACTAAAGGTAAGCTATTTCAAAATAGCTTGAGACTATTAAATAAAAAGAAAAAAATTGAGGAAAATACTTAAATAGAAAGAATTATCGTATACGTCAGCTGCAAAAATTGAAACTGCACTTGCCCACATATATCAATTATGAAACCGGCTTAAATACAAAGCCATTGTTTTACAAGGAAATAATTACATAAATTTAATTTTTAAAAAGGTAAGCAATTTAAAATCGCGTTTATTGTAAAGGATGTTAATGTATTTTCTTATTGATATTTTTATTTTGCAAAAAAAAAAAAATATTTAATATTGATATGATGGTTTTTCTCTTATATAGATTTTTATATAACTCACTAAATAATCATAGAAATACATGTATTTGTGATAATACCAATTATTATTCCACTAGACACAAAAATGTTGCTTGAGCTTCTCAATTATAAATTATTTTGCATCATAATTTTTACACGCAACTCAGCATAAAGACAAAATATAATTGAAACATTAATATAAATTACAGAAATGTTTCTGTCCATAAAATATAATGTGGATACACAAGTAAGTGCTGAATGTATAGGGGAAATTTCTCTCAGTGATATTCTGTTACATTAGTGATAAATAAATTAACTTAATAGCATTTTCATAGTATTTCATGACTTATACATAAATTACTGAGTTCAAAAATAAATGAAGAATAAATGTCTGAACACAAAATATTGCCACTGAATTGTTGATATTCGAAATGCATAATAAAGAAAGATTAGAGAGAGAGTATATAGTGACACTAACACACACAAATAGATTTTAAACAACGGAATGTCTCAAAATGTTGAATGTTTTACCCTTTTCGACAGAAAACAGATTTCTATGTTTTACGGATGCAATCAAAACATGATTTTATTTTAGTTTCTGTTTTATCGCGGTAATTCCTTGAGTTTTTAAATTAAAGCATTTTTGATTATTTAAAATAATTAAAACTCTAAATTATTTAGATTTTTAATACTTAATACCACTTAAATGACTCACAGAAATTACACGTCATTAAGAAAGCAAGATAAAAGATTTTCTTTAACTGAAAAAATTATGTTACTTAAATAATTTTAAAATAAAATCTAACTATCACTATTAGCATTAATTGGGACTAAGCTGAATTATTCATTAAACATAAGAAATAACCTTTCATGCATATCTTTAGATGCATATTTATGTTAATTAATAAATGTGGTAATAATTAATAAATTTAAAATATGATTTCCACGACAAAAAAAGAAAAATGGCAAAATAGTTTCTATATGTGTTCGATTTTTACATGAATTATTGATATAGGTTTTCTTTTTTCATTTCCACTAATATACATTTTAAATATGATGCCTGTGGCTATTAGAATTTTCAGCTTTTCGGCACTACAAGGGGGCAGAAGTGATAACACCTTATATATAAAGACACCCAATGTATGTACCATTACTTCTTCATAGTAAAGAAGCAGGAACCAACTAGAAGACAGACCAATACTAAACCTGCTACCACATCGGTATCATTTCACATGGAGGACATTGTAGGCATGACATATTTAACATCTCCCAGACGCATGTATGATGATCATTAAGTAAAAAATCATTGCATGCAGTGATAAATGTGGATTTGAAATAGGGTAGGCTGGTAAACAGTCTTTATTTGCCAGATATTTAAAACTATACGAAAAACTTCAGAACATTTTAACATATGTCATAAAAGCAGAATAAATGCGCAGAAACAATCAACAATTATCAGCTTTCTGTTTACAATAGTAAACGAAGCTAATTGTTGGGTATCTTTCAAGATTTGTTCAATGATTCTCTAATAGAGGGAGTCAAAGGAGTATTCAAAAAGATGCCATCCGGAAGATTCCAGAAAAATCTTCAAATATGTTCCTGTGAAACTTCCTGAAACGTCTATATAATGTCTTCAAATATCCTCAAACGGCAGAGTTAACACGAATTCTAGCAATACTTCTTTTTGCTTCTTTTACACTTAATATATTCAACACCTTCAAGCCAAATCAGTTCTTGTGACACTGAGTCTTACGGAAAAGCAAATAGTAAAAGACAACTACTACAATAAATTCACATCAATATAAGAAACATGCGATATTATAAAATATTATTAGTAGTATACAATTTCGAATTTTTCAAATTGCTATAGAGTGGGGATTTAAATATATTTATGACAAAAATAGTTCACGAAACTTTAGTACATAGCTATAATTGGCTTAACATGAAGGGCAGGTTTGTTCAAGCTGTGAATATTATTTACCAGTTTACAAGTACCTTTGAAACAAATATATTTATTGGGTTAAAAAAATAATTATCTGTGTTATAGCTATGAACACAGATTATAACAACCATAAACATGGGTAGATAGATAGCTTGATGGATTAGAATGGTAACTCTGAACAAGCTACGAACATAATTTTCACCAAGTCACAAGTGTCTTTAAAATTAATATATTTATCAGCTGAAAAAAATAGCTAATCTTCTGTAAGTAAGAATTATAATATGTTACTGAAATATATACAGGTTTCTTAAACAGTTTTGATAGATTATTTTCTTATAGTATCTATAATAGTATAATTTGAAAGATTGTAGGAAAATAATTTGCACATTATAATGACATTTTAACAGCATAATTACGAAAATTCATTAAGTCTATCAAATAAGAGATGCTTACTTAAAAAAATAATTATTAAAGAAATTTAGAATGAAAAAAATGAATGTATTTCAAACATAGAAAAAAGCATTGCTTAAAAGATTTAGTAGAAATCTAATTATAATTTTACAATATAAAATTTGAAACGAAATTGAAATATTTGAAATTTTTATAAATAGCATGAAATATTAAAATCCATAGTAATAAAATAACTCTGATAAATTTGTGGGGAAAATGTTCAAAATGAAAATTAAGTAAATGATATTTATATAATGAAAGAGCATAATATAATAAAATATATTACTCAGTACACTTTTTCCATTGTTAGTTTAAATATTAATAGATATTTTTAGAAATTATCCACTATGTACCTAAAATATCACCCTATATGCATGCACCATTGACAACTAAATACATAATTCTGTTAATCTATCCCAATGAAACAATTACATATACATTGGAATGAAATGTGTAATTAAATAACAAAAAACCAAAATGTCAGTCAAATACCTTTCACTTACTTACGCAATCCATTATAACTCTAACTCTATATTGAAATAAGTATTTGATATTTATTAAGATTATGATAAATACATTGCTACAGAAAAAGATATCAAGCTTTCTGCCTCATATACTTTAAGTCTTAATAACGATTTAAAAATAAAAATTTCAAATGAAAGAAGTACTATTTATATTTAATCACACACAGACGAAGGACTCTTCTTTCAAGCACTTATTTATCACACGTAGGCTGATAAAAATATTTAGATTGTATCAATGATCTTATCATTAGCATCTGTTAAAAATTTTTCACTCAGACAGTTCATAACCTGTCTGGATAGCACTTGTTTGCATTTTAAACATGCAAATATTTAAGATATAGTTAAAATCGAGATTTCGTGAAATATAAAAATAAGTATTAAAACTTAAAACATTTTTTACAAAACTACTTTCACTTTATAAAAAATATGTAATTAAATCAGAAAAATAATTCAGTATATACCATATCACAGAAACACATGCATAGTAAAATTTATACTTAAAAACAACCCTACCATTAATCTTATTGATGAAATATCAGACGAATTGATCTCTTATTTTTTCTGCTACAACATTTTTAAAAACATACTTTCCCATTTATTTTTATGTAGGAAAGTAGTTCATTGCTCTTTCCCTAAAAAAATAGCCCTTTATCTTATTAGCCATTTACTAGTTTATTTTGCAAACGGTCACAGCATCATTTTCATGTATGTACGTCAAAATGAAGTACTTATCATTTTCTATGCAACATCATCCTAAGCAATAATAGTCAAGTACATTTCCGATTTCATAAGACATTTTAGCTAGGAACATTCCTTGCAGGCCTCGGTAGTCTAGTGGTTAGGGCTTGGGACTTCCGTCCGGAAGGATTGAGTTCGACTCCCATTGCCTTCAAAGACCCACCGAATACAATCGATATGTGGGCTCGTTAAATCTGTAAAATCTAAAGTCCTGAGATCGGTCACAGAATAGCTATCATAGATGTTATGGTCTGGAGAAAAAATTTTCTCCCCCGATTAGACCAAAATCAAAATTGAGAGAGTGGCTCTTCTGGTGATGTCATCTATCGGCGGAGTCTTAGATCAAAGACGTACTTGTACCTTCATGGTGCTCTGATTAAACGAAAGACTCACCCTTCTGACTTAATTTTACACAGCCGTCGGCTAGTGAGCTTGTCTTGTCCAGGTGTAATAAGTAACAACAACATTCCTTGAAAAAGTATTTTACGACATTTGCACTTGAAGCTCTGATGTATAAATTCTACGACGGGACTCAGATTGGGTAGAAGATATTTCATATACAATGCTTCAAAAAAATAGATAATTTAACATTTGCAGAGAAATTATCCACAATTTGAAGGATTTATGATTCTCCATTAAAAACGTAGATCCAAATTTTTCAACTATAAAATTAAATAATTGAATACAAAAACCAAATGATAACAAATAAATGCAAAAGAAAGTTTCATGAAAATAAGTTCTTTTTTCTAAATTTTAGTTCATAAATGGGACTTATCTTTCAGGGTAAAATAAACGGTTCAGGCTTATCTAATTATAATGGCGAATGCATTATATATCCTTTAGCTGTATTCTTACTTTTATTCTGTGTACGATATAAATACTAATACTGAAGAAACGTGTTTCTTTGACAAAATCAAATTTAGTGTATCCTTAATGCTTATTTTATTAGATACAGAATGCCCAGTAATTTGTCTTGATCCTTTAATTTAGCAATGAAGACACCTGTGATTACAAAAAAAAATGTTTCAAAGTATAGAAAAGTGACTTAATGCGTCAGAAAACGAAAAGAATCACAGAATCTTTAGTGGTACTAACAAAACTTAAATGTTTTGTTTCGAACATTAAATGAAAAGTACAGAATATAATGATTAACTGTCACTAGACATATTATAAACATGTTACAAAGTTTTATCTAAAAAAACTGTCCATTAATACGTTTTTCGACGTGATAGTGTTAGAATTAGAGCACCTGTACAAATGAAATCGCATTTTTTTTTCCACAAGGCATTACTAATTTGTTCGGTACTAAATTGCATCTGTTATCTAATTTCGTTTAGAGATAGAGTAAATAATTTCAAAGTTAATCGTTTGGGGGCGTTGACGTTTGTTTGATGTTTTCTTATTGTAACATTTTTGCCACATTTCTATGATCATTGTTGTCGTTTTTCCGAAGTTATGGTGTGATATGGACATTATAGTATATTTTATACTGTGAATTTCATAGCTATTATTTTGGGGGATAAAAAACATTTTCACAGTTAAGAACAAACGAAGATAAGTTTGCTGTTATTTTATCACATCAAAACAATCGACTATAAGCATCATGACAACAATTTCTGTCACACCAATTGTGAAACTATAAGCTTTAGACACACATTCATGTGTTTTTCCTTTTCTATTATCTATACATTAAAAGAAAAAGTCAACTAAAAGCAACACTTCAATTAGCGACGTCAATAGTATTTATTTCTTTTTTCAGCAACTTTACATTTATATATTTATATATTGAAATATAAATAGAATTAAATATTTCACTAACTGAAAAAATCCTAAAATTGCATCTACTCTTAGTTAAAAAAAAAAGTTATTTAATTTCAATTCAAATTTTAATTAATTTCTACAAACAAAGCATATATATAATATATATATATATATATATATATATATATATATATATATATATATATATATATATATAGCATATATATATATATATATATATTACAAAATTTTAAAGTAAAACAAAAACAACTACAAATATATTTCTACCTTCATTAATTTTTAATGAGTTAATATTTAATGTCACATTAGATTTTAGAAAAGAGCTCGTATAATATTCAAAATTTTGCTAACAAATTAGGTACATTAAAAAACATTTTTTCTTCCAAAATCAAAAAATAATAATAATAATATAGAGCAGCATTATTTTCCTTTATTTCTGACAAGTAAAAAATAATTTATTCTTTTTTTTAATATAAACACTGATCTAGAAAATTTTAAAAATATTTTAGATAGACAGTTTTTATTCTATCAGGATGAATCAAATTGGATTTGAATAGGAAATTAGCAAAAGCATGGTACTATTACTATACTAAATTTTTTTTTCATTATATTAAAATAAAATGCATGCCTTTTCACTTTAGCAACAACGACTTATTTTCATACAGTCAAAAAGCTAAAAATCAGTAATATATCAAGTTATAATACATACCAGGTGTATGCAAATGAAATGAGACGAATGTTTTAAAAAAAGACAATAAATTTGCGAAAACTGTTAATATTTCTTTATTTGAAATAATATCCATCGCTAGCTACACATTTTCCCTATCTTTTCGGCAATTTGTGAATACCACACCAAAAAAAAATTATCGTTCTTTTGAGGCCAGCCAATTATTAAACCAAGATTTGACGTTTTCGTGAGAAGTGAAGCGCTAGTCACCCAGTGCGTACCCCAATGATGTAAATAAGTGGCAATCGGAAACAGCCAAGTCTGAAGAATAAGCCGCATGCGCTAAGGGCTCCAGGCTGAGTGCCTTAACGACGTC
Organism: Latrodectus elegans; assembly: GCA_030067965.1. Lineage (NCBI taxonomy): Eukaryota > Metazoa > Arthropoda > Arachnida > Araneae > Theridiidae > Latrodectus > Latrodectus elegans. The sequence goes on along the minus strand of CM057820.1, from coordinate 33,740,340 downwards.
CTAGGTCGTATTAGCACGGCGGCTAGGGGCGTTGTCATCAAGGAAAATCACCTTGTGCTGCAGTTTCTTCTATTGCTCGCGTTTTTCAAGTATAGCATCGATCAAATCAAATAATTGTTGCTTGTAGTGATCATCAGTATTAACGGTTCCGCCGGGTTTGAGAAGCTTGTAAAAGATTGGCCCCTCTTGGTCACAGAAAATGAAAATAAATCCATTTTTAATCGCCAGTCAGAATACGATGGAGATATGATTTGCGTTTGTAGGGGGCAAGTAACATTTCGCACATGATTTTTCGGTTTTCCTGCTGAGGGTCCGTTAGCTCGTGTGGTACCTCTCTATCGACTTTTATAATCTTGCTTATTGCTTTGAAACGACGGTAAATAGTGCTCTGGTCAACATTCAATTGTTCTGTAAGATGTTCGTGCGTTTGGCCATCATCTTCATCGAGTAATGCTTAAAATTTAGCATCTTAATTTTTTTTTTCTGGTCTGCCAGGCTCTTTGTTTCTCACATCGACATCACCATTTTAAAACGTTTCAAACTACCTGTAGCACTGCACACGGCTCAGAATATTGCCCTCCTATGCTTCTACAAGTATTTGATGCGATTCCGCAGCATTTTTCTTCAGATTGTAACAAAAAATTAATGCTGTGCGCAAATCATGGTTGGAAGGCATAAAATTCGACATTTTCAATGCAATGAAAAAATACAATGCACGCTGACACTCATTTAAATGTAAATTAAACGTGAGCATCAAAGGACAAACTTTATAAAATCGACGTGTCACGGTTTCATAATGTTTGTGTACATGCGTGGCGAGGCGACATCTGTTAGCAACCGTCTCACTTGATATGCATACACCTGGTAATGTTAAATATGATCAAAAGAAATTGCAGATATTAATCGTACATGTTAAAATGTGTGTGTGTGTGTGTGTGTGTGTGTGTGTGTGTGTGTGTGTGTGTGTGTGTGTGTGTGTGTGTGTGTGTGTGTGTGTGTGTGTGTGTGTGTGTGTGTGTGTGTGTGTGTGTGTGTGTTATATTTGTGTGAATTGTAACGAATTTGGCGTTTTTATTTACAGGTTAATTTAGATTCAAAGTTGAAACGAATTGTATCCAAAACGAACCTGTATTAGAAAGTTAAAAATTGAGAAATATTAAAACTTTCACACGGATTTTTTTTTAATAAGTGAAATAGACATTTATTTAAAAAAAAAAAAAAAAAAACATAAAGCCACAAAAATTATCATATATTCATTGGAATTCCGATATAAAAATTAAGAAAACGTGTTGAGAATTTCTAAATAAAGCAGTGTAACACAGTTCAAGGCTATCAAGGTTTCAAATGAGAAGGTAATGTGAAATCACTAAGGCGCTAGTTTTTACTCAAGGAAAAGCGTTTGAAGCTATGGAAAATCTGTTTCGATATAAAAGTAACATCTTTTTCTAAGTTAGGTGACTGCAAGTATCTTATTTATTTTCCTTAGAAAATAAAATGTCTCAATCTTTATTGTTTTACGATAAAAAAAAATAATAATAAATAAAAATTTTAGCCCAATCTTGCAATTTCATTATTTCAGGAACAGTTCCTTTTCAGAATGTTAATATGATAAATGTTAGTCCAATCAAAATTTATTGCAGTTTTAATAGTTGAAAAAAGGGCAATTCATTAATAAATTAATCACTTTAAGAAGAAATAATTAGAAATACAATTGTTTACCATGCAATGCATAGTTTATGACTTAGCTGCGCAAAAATCCATTGTCAAATATTCGAGAAGTATAGCTTTCGCTGTAGATTTCGGGACTTTAAGGATAGTCAGACATTTTTATTTGTTGTAAGTTTGGTTTGACTTATTTGTCTCTTTAAAATTTATTTCTGTATAACAAGGATAATTCAATTGAGACCTACCGTTAAAAGGGAATTCCAAATCATTAGATACATTTAAAACCAATGTGGAAAGCAAATCCACGAACAAATGTACTTTAGACTTGCAAATTAACTATTTAGATATCACTTCGTCTTAGGATTCAAGGAAAGAAACGATGAAAATTTTCAAGCACACCCCTGACGGGCACGCAAACAAAAAGAATAATACACCTTTCTCGTTATTCTACAACGCCTGAAACCGAATCCAATGTGTTCTACTCCAAAGATCATGGTCCTGCCATTAAGCAATTAAGAGCAGTCAAGGCACGACTTAGCCTAATTGAGACCTGTGTTAAAAACTTCTTTGGGGTATCCTCTTCAAAAACAACAAACTTTCTATTGGGAGCTCCTCTGATGTGGAGGCCAGGGGCTATAGCCTCCACATCAGAGGCTACCCGCTATGCCCTTTCTGTAGTCAGGCTCTGTGAGCACATATATTTCAATTCATAGGAAAGAATATCTATGTATTTTCTAACATAAAAAGCAAAATTAATTTATTTAATTGTGTATTTTCATTCATAATTTGGTATATAGCTATAGCTCTGAATCGAAAATCATTAACAAGAAAATTACATTAATCTATAATTTCTAGAATAATCGTTTTTATTTGAAATTATTTTGTTGAGTTATTGAACTGAATAATGCATATGCTTTATTTTATAATAAATAGGTAAGAATTTGAAACCCAGCATAATAGCTGAAAATGCAGGAAGAAATAATCAAAGAACTTAAAAAAGTGCAAGCACTGACAGAATACAAAGCATTTCAGATGCTTTCGAGATAGAATTTCATGAAAAATTCGCTTCAAATATCTACAATTAAGATTTAAGCGCAATTTTTCAGTCTTTGTATTTTTTTTTTTACTTATTTACTTTATTATTAATATTTTACATAGTTTATTTTTACTTTATTTTTACATATTTGATTTTTACATCAATTCTTATAGAGCTAGCTATTTAAATTTTTATTATAATTTTTTTATTAAAAATTAGACGTCTAAATAGCCTTAAAAATCATTACTAGCAATTATGCACAGTCTAGCTTCAGATACACTGCTTTTACATAGTTCTAGCTATAATAATTTGTATTTGAGTGGTATGCCATTAATAAAAAATCATATATTTTTCAAACCATTTTACATTTCTGAAGAATTTTTAGAATGTTATTCTAGATATTTACGATTAGAAAAAACTTAACGACAACAAAAAAATTATAAATTCAGAGAGTCATCCGGAAAGTAAACTTGTCTTCAGTTGTGAATCTGCATATGCATTATGAACGAAAAGCTAATGTACTCGTAGGGTAGATTGAGTGTGTGGCTATCATATGTTGCAATTCTAATTTTCGGATAGCTTATATTAAATTCGTTAGCAAAGTTGTCGGCTCCTATTTCTTCTTCAGTTAACCATTTATTGGACAAATATATTATACTAGAAATAACAAGTGATTAAATTTTCAAAAAATTTGGCTGGATATATATATATATATATATATATATATATATATATATATAGATCCTGAGAAATCAGTACCCAGAACAACCACCTCTGTGTGGCAGTAATAACAGCAATTATACGCCTGGGCATTGAGTCAAACAGAGATTGGATTGCATGTACAGGTACAGATGCCCATGCAGCTTCAACACGATGCCACAGTTCATCAACCGTAGTGACTGGCGTTTGGTGACGAGCCAGTCGCTCGGCAACCATTGATCAGACGTTTTCTATTGGTGAAAGATTTGGAGAACGTGCTGGCCAGGGCAACAGCCGAACATGTTCCGTATCAAGGAAGGTCCGTACAATACCGGCAACATGCGGTCGGGCATTATAATGCTGAAACGTAGGGTTTCGCAGGGCTCGAATAAAGGGTAGAGCCACGGGTCGTAACACACCAGAAATGTAACGTGCACTGTTCAAAGCACCATCAATGCGAACAAGAGGTGATCGTGACCTGTATCCAATGGCACCCCATACCATCACGTCAGGTGATGGGCCAGTATGACGATGACGAATGCACGCTGCCAGTGTGCGTTCACCACGATGCCGTCAAACACGGATGTGACCATCATGAACGTATACACAGAACCTGGATTCATCTGAAAAGATGACGTCTCACCATTCGTGCGCCCAGGTTCATAGTTGATCACACCATTGAAGGCGCTCTTGTCTATGACGCAGCGTCAAGGGAAGCCTCAGCCATGATCTCTGAGCTGAGAGTCCATGCTGCTGCAAACGTCGTCGAACTGTTCGTGCAGACACTTGTTGTCTTCCAAACGACCCCGTTTCTTGACTCACAGCTCGTGACGTGGTTGTACGATCCATTACGGCCATGCGGATAATATGCCTGTCTTCTCGGCTGCTAGTGATAGGTGGCCGTTGAGATCCCGCATGTCTTTCCGTATTATCGTCCTGTATTACCGAACCCATCGATTCCATATTCTGCTAACAGTCATTGGATCTCGACCGACGCGAGCAGCAATACTGCGATAAGATAAACCGCAATACCGGGACGCTACAATTCGACCTTTATCAAAGTCAGAAACGTGCTTGTACGCATTTCTCCTTCTTACACGAGGCATTACAACAACTTTTCACCAGGCAACAACGTTTAAATGCAATTTGTGTATGAGGAACCGGCTGAACAATTTCCTCATTTAAAAACAATGTAGGTGTCGCTACTGGCGCCTGCTTTGTCTGAATGCGATGAAAAACTAACCATTTGCATATCACATCACCTTCTTCCTTTCGTATAAATTTCACGTCTGTAGCATTTCGCCTGTGTAGCAATTTCAATGACCAGTAGTGTATATACTGCGCAACTCAAAAAGACTTGCATCTATCCATTCAATATTAGAGGTGTGGGATACTCAGTATATTGGTGTTTTGTTACTCCACAACAGTCCTTGTCCTCATACGGCAAATTCCACTAAAAAACTGCTGGAAATGTTTAGCTGGAATGTGTTTGACCATCCACACTATAGTCCTGAGCTTGCTCCCAGCGACTTCTATCTCTTCTCACACTAAAAGAAATTTTTGTTACTCGTGTCCACAAAGACGCGCAGACAGCTACAACCTGTTGGCTCCATTTCCAGGCGATAAACTTCTATGATACCGAGGTACAAAAACTTGAACCATGATGTGGCAAATGCTACTATCGCGATGGTTCTCATGGTGAGAAGTAGCTGAAATATTGTTGTACCTATTGCTGATCTATTGTACAATAGCTGTTCTATAACTATATTGCAGTAGATCAGCAGTATAGTTGATCTATTGCAATAACTATTTCTCGGTAATTATGTTTTATTTTATGAGCCATGGGAAACTTAGTTTCCGGATGACCCTTGTGTATTATAATTTACAAAGATATGCATTTTCATGAATATTATAAAAACATTAAAAATGTTTTCATTCTCAATATATCCCTTATCAAAACGAAAAGTCGTGATAACAGTATAACAGTGAACCATAATGAATTTAGTTTTTTAAATATTTTGTCAATTAGTAAATACTAGAGTTAGTACAATAAATAAATATATATATATATATATATATATATATATATAAAATTATATATATATATAGAGATATATATATATATATATATATAGATATAGATAGATAGATATAATTATACAAAACATAAAACAATTACTTACATTGAACAGTTACATTATATTGTAATTTTCTATATATTTATATTTAACAAAAAAGAAATCAATAATTTGTTAATATAATCAGAATTATTTATGTTCCAAAAATGCTGACTAATTTAAACTTCAATTTTCAAGCTTTAATATAAGTTTTAATGGCAATATTTAGAAGTATTTTTATAGTTTAATTTTTGAAAGCAGGCATTTTTAAAAATTTTTATCACAGTATGGATGAAAACGCATCATGATTCAAAACTGAAACAAACATGCGAAAAACATGCATGTTAGTATACTTGATTGCAAAATTTTATATTTACATGAACAATATATTTATTATATGTATTATTTATGTAAATATATAAATTATATTTACATAAACAATAAAAAAATTATCAAAAATGTAATATTTTGAATGAATATTTTTTGTATTATTCAACCACAGTTTTCATTACAGCTCATCCATATATTTTATAAATTTTAATTTCATTATAATTCATACTTTTACATGTTTTTTAAATAACACTATATCATATTATTATTTCCAAAGAGTTTTCTCAAGAAATAAGAAAAAGATTTCACACAATATAAAAATAATTTCAATCATTTCCGTGTAGACACATGTCGAAAGTCCTAGTCGAAATTTAAAAGATTTATCTAATTTGCAATAAATTTTTAAAAAATGTTTCCCGGTTCGATAACATTTTGAAACAAAATATGTTTTTCAGATAATCAAACTGGAAGTAATAAATGCAAACTTGTTCACAAACCTTAAATCTGCGTTTCAAAAAAATTATATGCAACATATTTCAAATATGGAAATTTTGATTCCAGTTGTGTCTACAAAGGAATATTTTTATCTTTATAATATTAACATTTTTATATCTTCTTAAAATTATTCTAGATCTTAGTTTGGCACCTGCTTTACAATAGGAAAATGTTTAATCAATTACTTTTATCAGTATTCGCTGAATTTTTCCACTTTAAAAAATTGGCTATTTTTAACTCTCACATCCGTAAAGATTTCATTATTTGGATGATATAGTTTTTTAGAAACTTTTTTTCTTCTAAAAACTTTAAGAAAATTTTTTTTTACCTTTTCATAAAATGGTGAAATTAATCACTGCCTTCATTGCAGAAATACTAATTTTCTTTTTGGGGTAAATTTTTTGCTTGACCTTCTATTCAAATGACCTACTATATAACAAACAACTTGAGAACATATTGCAAAATTTATGTCTCAACCTTGTGAGAACATCATAAGGCCAAGTCACAACTTGCTCATTGATTTTCATCGCAACACATTATCCTTAAAAAAAAAAACCATTTCTTGATTTTTTTTTCTTCTCACTTTATTCAGAATTCTTATTGGAACAAGAAGAAACGACCTATTTCAAAGACAATGAAAGTCATCTTTCTTTGTACCGCATTCTGATATTCCATCAAGCAATTCCTTTCCTCTATAACGCATTGGAAATGCAATAAAATATAAAGAAGGATTATTCTCTTGGCCATCTTTTCAAAGTTAATAAATTATTTAAGAAACACCAATTTAGATGGCTGTAGTTACAACAAATTAAATGCTATTCTTCATAAAAAAGTTAAGGCTCTGGTGTAAAATTGAAGAATTGCTCCTGTTTATAATATGCTTAAAAATTCAGTTACGTGAAACACTCAGTTGATTCCAGTATGTGTGTTTAAACATTCTAATTATTTCTATTTGAAGTGATTCTATTTTTTTTTCTAGTGAATTTGTTTAAAATTAGGATTTACTTTTACCAAACTCAGAAAGCAAAGCAGCAACATTGCCTAGGAATTTTCCGAGATTTTTCTCCTACAACACAAGAATAAGCCTCACTCAATATAAAAAATATCCTCTCCAAAAACAAAACGCGTCGTATGTTCTAAAATTCTTATAACTAACGTTCGGTGATATTTGATAGAATAACGCATAAAAAGATATCAAAACTAATTAGTGTAACTTTACCAAACTCATATTTTTATTTGTTCAACAGTATAAGAAAATACGCACATATTAATTTGTATATATTTCAGATCTAATCCTTTATAACTGTTTCTATCGTTTTGCGGGCATAACAAAAAATTGACATCTATTAATTTTTCGAAATTAATTTTCCGTCAACTTCTGTAATTACTGCTATCAATATATAACTAATAGAGTCACACAAATTCCAATAAATATAAAGGACAGAGTCAAAGAAAATCAAATTAATATTTTGTATTATTCATTTAATTAATATTTCCAGAAAATTTGTAATTTTGGCGTATTAATTGGGACATGATGCATATATAAGCTAAGTTCACTAAACACATTTTCTTCACTCTTATTTTCCCTAGTTCGTTTGAAGGATTTAACAATAAATTACAAAATCATTCTACATCCCAATTCTGAATTCACAATATCTCCATATATTTCGAGTAAATTATTCAGATTAGATAACATTAATTAAATTTTAAAATTTATTTTATATAGTCAATCATTTTATAAATACATACTTACATATTTATATAAAAATACTAGAGTGAAATTTATATCTCAAAATTTCACATTATATCAAAGGAAGAAACAGGTTCGATAAAACAGGTTCTTTTGCAACAGGAAATTCTGCCCTCTCAGGAAATTTTTGCTAAAGGAATTTAATCACAATTTTACGATCTTCTGAATTAACTCAGCAGATTCTCACTTGGATATCAAGTATCTGTGTCTGTAAAAAAGAGGAACCCATCCAAAAAAAATTTACGGAGTAGAATTCAAATGATAACGTCGAGTTTACATGCTAGAATGAAATATCATAGTTTGTGCTATACTTTTATACTTTGCATACGAAAGTAATCTTAAAGATTTATCTTCTAGTTTATATAGTCATAATATTTTATACAACAGTTAAATATTTTTTTTTTGATATTTCTTGTGAATTTCAACTACAATAAACTAATTGATGTCCAAAGACTTAATAGATTAAACACAAAAACGCATCAATTATTATACTGTAAATTTGTGCTATAAAACTTTGTTTTTATTTACATGAATAAGTAATGTTATTAGTATAATCTAATTTCATAGTATTATTTTAAGTATACCATCAATGTCATTATCTTCATATTTTTCATTGTCTTTATCACATTTCTCTTCTTTAAGATTTTTTTTTCAGCAATATACATAACGACGTATAAAAATATGTTTCATTCATTTACTATTATGTAACACTTGTTTGAGCTTTAAATAATTTTTAAACAAACGTTAAAATAAGTTGTGTCAATAGCCCGAATTTTCGGTGCAACATTTTAAGAGGATTTCTTGGTGTGAATACATAGTACATATAGATCCAATAAAATAATTATTTTATTGGATGTTTTTTTTTATTCCTTTCTAGTGTCATTTCGTGATAAAACGCTTACTTAATCTCGAATGATACCTTGTTAACTCAATAAAGCCAATACTTAACATAAGTAATGACAGATACGGATGACACTTTGGTGTGTAATCACTAAGATTTTTTTCATTTATTTTAATTTAAATCATAGATTATAACAGCGCTAATTCAAAAAAATATATATATTTTATCAATTTAAATCAATCATTCAAAAGTTTTTAAACATTTCAAAGAGAGAGAGTAAGAATTAATTTTATCCATATAAACTGTTCATTTATTTTATTTAACCTTTTTTTTTATAAGACCAAGATTGAAATAGAGTTGCTTAGGTAACTATTCATACCAAAAATAGTTTTAGATTAGGGTATTTATATATAATGTTCATATTATTAATTTGATTCTTTGTGTGTGTGTGTGTGTGACTTAAAACACGGCTTTAGTTTCGCAGAGGAATTTATGTTTCTAAGATCTAACATTTTAGCAAATAAAAAAGATAAGAGGTCGTTTCGGAGAAAAAATGCATAAAAATGGTTTCAAATTTCTGCAAATGACGTGTAGCAAATAATAATGCAATACAATTTACCAGCTTAGAGTAGGAAAATACGAATAATTATGGAAATGATGATGTTAAATTTAAAAATAGATATTTAAGTTAGGGGTAAAGCTCTCAATTATTTTTTATACACTTACAGAGAAAATCGTGGCCACTGGGTTAACAACAAAACTGGAGCAAATATTTTATTCAAAAATATAGAGGCCAATGGGGCTATATGATTCTAACTTCAAAAATCTCAAATTATTAGTTCTTATTAAAGAGGTATTTCAGATTGTTTTATCCAAACATTAATCGAGGTCTCTTATATGGTACAAATTATGCGATTATTCATTTCCACTATCTTTTTAGAATAGGAGATATCATTGTATTTTGACTGTGGTTATTTGCCGATTTTATTTATTTTCGTTCAAAATTAGGAATGAAAACACTCCCTTCTAAAAATTCAAAAAAAAAGGAGCTCAAATACCTATAACTGGACACGTAATTACATTTAAAAGAAAGAGCCCGAAACAACTGAAATCAGTTCTCAAGTACCTCGTAGTCAAATATTTCGTTCTCGGCCTGTATTATCATTTCTTCAATATTTTTTGTTTTAAATATATACATAACAATGTAACCTGATCTTTCCAGCTAAATTATTTTCAATAATCTTAAGATTGAATGTAAAATGATAACCGTTGTATGTACTAATTGTTATTTATCTTCATTCTTCTGATTGTAAGTAAGTTTTAGTCTTATGTAGTTCTGTAGTCATTTTCATACACATTCAACTGGAATTTAGTTTTCCTAACACCACCAGTTGTCGGCCTAAGGGTCAAAGACCATTGCATAGTATTTTAATTTCTTACATATAAATTGCTTTCCAAGAGAACTTTTTATTGATATCAGGCTGCCACACGTATCGCAAGCGGTTATACTTGGAAAACTCCCAAACATCTACGTAGACAGACATGCGTACAGAAAGAAGAAAAACAACACTCATCTCCTTTTATTTAAAATGTAGACGGGATTTAACCTAGGATCTTATGCTCCAAAAAATGTTTCCTTATCCTTAGGCTACAATGACACCTTGGCATCTGCAGGGCCTAGTGGTAGGACAACGCTTAAATCGTTAGACTGTCTAATATAATAGACAGTCTAACGACCTAAATCTGTTGTAAAATATTTTTGCAGCCACAGCAAAGTTGCCTCCCAAGAGAACTTATCATAGATATAAGGCTATATTCACATGTCGCAAAAGGGGAAACCTGAAAAATTTACAAGCATACCGACAGGCGTGTATGCAGACCGCAGAAGCTCAAAATAAATCTCCCTTAGTTCAACAACGGATAGGATCGTATCCGGACCACTTGGCTACGGTGAGCCTTATCGAGATATACAATTTAAAAATTATTCTCAATTACTTTATGTATGTTATGCCCGATATAGGAATCGTACGCATGAGCCTTAACAGAGGGAATCAGCAAGGTATCCATTCAGCTGTCAGCTTGACATTTAAAAAACAGAAGATATATAGGGAGAAAATTTTATTGCGTTCTTAAATTAAATGCCATTTAAAGCGAAAAAATGCGGAAATATCACATATGGATCTAAAGTTTGATGTTACATTTTCTCTCACGCGATCTAAGCCTATAAAACCGATTCCCAATGCCGTCATTCAAGCACAATGAACGTAAACAAAAGAACAAAGCATGCCTTTGTTATGTCTTCCATGCAGATTAGAAATGGAGGACATTAACTTCATAAATTTTAAATTTTTCTTAAACCTCTACATACGAAGGAAATAAAATCGTACATTTCTTTTCGGTATCTTGTTTTTCTTTCCGTAAACAAAAATAAATAAATACAGTAAAATTGGTTGCTTATTTATGTTTTGAATATGATAGAAAGTTATTGAATATATTCTATAATTTATGTTTTTCATACATTAATTTCATCTCCTTTTAATTTGTATTCATTAAACAACACGGCACAATGTTACTTTAATTTATAGTTGAACTTTAAAAGGATAAAAACTTTAAAATGACTGTCAGAAAAAAAATCACATTACTATATAAAAATTCAAAATATAAATAATTTTTATTTTTATAAATATATTTATTTTCACAATAAATATCATTTAATTTAACTTTCTATACTAAAAATGAAATTAAAAAAATAGATAATATTGATAAAGAATAAAAACTGATAGTATTCGAATTTAATATTACTGTCATTTATCATATTGAGTATCAAAACAAGTATATCATGAACAATTATAAACGATAATAATTTGGTTTAAAATTAACATCACACATTTAATTTGAAAAGGTATAAAATGTCCAAAATTATTTTAAGCAATGGTAAATTTGATGTTAGTTATTTTAATACAGGAGCTTTTTTGGAAATATTAAATATATATTTAGAACAGTAAAAAAAAAAAAAAAAAAATTATAATAGCACGTTATATATAAATTATTTTACTTAAATATCATGCACGAAAAATTTCATTACATATTCTAAAAAATTATTTTAACACATGTTTTATAAATATTGCAAGAAGCATTTTAAAAATCGAACCAATAACGTAATATTAGCGTTATATAATACTTTTAACTGTAGTTTTTTGGAAAATTTAGAATATATCCTTAAGAATTAATTTAAAGTAGTAATATGTCTTACATACTATACTCTATATGATAATCGCATATTCTCTCAGAAGTTATAAAATTTTTAGTAACCCCAAAATAATTTATAAGAACTTCTAAATAAACACCTGTTTCTAGCAATAAAGAATTAATATTTAACAATAGCCATTTCAAGGTTGTTTTACTTAAAATTCTATTATTTTCCCTCTTTATTTAGCAGTTATTAATAATATAATTTATAAAATACAGAGTTATTAAAAATAATAATGTATATTTTGCAACAGACACAAAATTAAACTTTAAAAAAACCTAAAATATCTATTTAATCTATACAATAATCCTCATAACTGATAAATTAAATAAACTATAACATATATATTTTTTCATAAACTTTTTTCTCGAAGTTGCAGTTGAATGGTTATTGTATTCTGGTATATCATTCAGCTGTTCATGAGTTTGACTCCGGAATTCACAATAAGCTTCTATTAAATCAGCCAACGTATACAAAAAAGTGATTTTAAAAAAAAACAACAGCATATAATTGGAACCATTTAAAAATAAAACTTTAATAACGTATGAGAATATATACATTTCTCTAATTAAATGTATTACAGCATTATTTTATTACTACTCTTTCTCTAAAATTTGTCTATTTTATTCGGTATTCCTTTGATATATTGAAAAAATATCTAAAATATTTGTAATTTATTACATAGAAAAGAATTACATTTGCATACAAATAAATATGGACAACATTTTATACGTATTCGAAAGTGTTATTTTTTCCCTCTATAGAGCGTTTTATGAAATAAAACTTCTCTTATAACATTCTGTACATATTTATTAAAATCTGTTTTTACAAAAATTTATTTTCTACACAACTTAAAATTATAGACAGAAAAATGGGTAGCATTTAATTAACAAAATATTTTACCAAAAAATTTTATCACAATTTATATATGAAACAATTTTAAAATATTAAATAATAAAAGTATTATATTTACTGTCGTCTATACGATATTTTAAGTAATAACCATAGAATCACTAATATAGAAGAACAACCTATGTAATTGCTATACTAAATTTATGAAAGTATTGTTGTGTCAATTTTCAATCACTATAAGCAACCACGCAGAAAATATTATTAATCAAATATTTCCTCAATGTTTTCATAACTACAACGTGTATAATTTGTAAACATTTTTAACCGAAGAGTTTCCTCGATAAGAAAAAATAATCGATAGTAGAATGTTCTATAAATCACTTACCGGATGAATTTTCTGGATTCTCTTCCGGAAAAATATTTCCCCGTCTATGTTTTTAAGAAATTAAACTAATAGAACATTCATTTTAGGTCATTAGAGTTTAGGTGTCCTTAACCGATCCAAAAGTTAAAAGAAACGAGGTTACTAGCTCAGATTCATAAAACAATTTACCTGTTCAGTCGGGAAACATAATTCGATTTTACGCATATAGCGCCATCTGTCGTTGAATGTAAACAAGTATGATATCATTTTCTAATAGAATTTTCTTTCCAACTGTTAATATCACAATAAAGCAATCAATGAGAAAAAAATAAATATCCTGAATACTTCAAGCTTATCAAATTTAATTGATAGGTACACATACGAGGTATTTTAAAATTATTTCGATCGTATATTTTCATAATAATCATTATTGTAAATGACATTTTAAAATTTATATTAGATTCATATGGAAACAATATCTTTTTCTTTTTCGGAAAACAAGGCATATTACAAAAATACATTTACGAAGGTCAAAGATATAATCTTCCCATAAATTAATCAACATTAAAAAATAGCAAATAACCAACAAAATTGTACTTTGAAAACCCTTTTAAAAATTCAAAATATCTGCTTTTTTCCCTTTTACACGTATTTTCCTATTACAGTGAACACATATGTTTTTCGAGGAATAGAACTCACATTTAAAAATATAACCAAAATTGTGTAATACAAATAATGATATAATTACTTAGAGGACAAAACTTAATTTTCTGAGTTATAAAATGATTCTGAGTAATGTTTAAGCAGTAGAAATGGGAACAAAATTTAATCTTATAAAATAAGCTGCTAATTAGGTTTTAAACTTTAAATTGGCTTTAAAATAAAATTGATTCTTTATTAATTAAATTAACAAAATTTATTTATTAAATTTCTGTAATAAATTAACAAAACTTATCAAATTTTGGATTCAGAAACCTGTTCTTAATTAAAGAACAAATGTAGAATGAAAATTCAAGAACATTTTAATACCGTATTAACAAACTCATTGCTTAAGACTGCTGTAAGACATTTCAACATAAAACGCGTAAATTGATTTTTGGGAAAACTTTTCTTAATGTGCTGTTTTCACATATCGCAAAGAAAAAACCAGTAAAACTCCCAAATACCAAATGAGCATCCAGAAGCTATATATATAGCAACACCGATTTTCAATAGTGATGAATTCGAACCCGGGACCAATTAATTAAAAGAACGTTGCCTCATCACTTTTAGAAATTTTTTGTTGTCTTGGGCTAGCTAAGCTGGCAATACGGGATGCGCTGCTCCACTTTTCCAACAGGACCGCAATTTGGTGTGGAGATCGACTTTCTCAGTACACACACATGCTATAGTTACCTGGTTATAGGGTAGGCAAACACATTCAAAGCCAATTCATATAAAGACAGGAGAGAGAAAATACATTCATGCACAAACCGGGATTCAAACCCAGGACCTCCTTATACACACTCAGGCAAGCTGACCACTAGACAGGGCGGACGACACTTAAAGTGTGATGAGTTCATAATAAAGCTATATTCCAAATGACTGAAAAAATATGCTTGTTTCCTCTCTAAATTTTTCTTTAAAAAAATTATAATATAATTTTAAAAAAGACTGCTATTTTTATAATAAAATTTCATTATTGAAAGGACGCTTAAGTGCATATTTTGGAGATTGAGACACTTTAACGCAATCTTATATTAAATAATATACATTCATTTTAGATCTAATTAATATTCTATTTTTCCAGAACTCATGGAATATTTTTAAAATATAAATATTTTTAAATTTTAAAGGAAAACTAAAAGAATAAGTAGTCTTTAGTAATAAGAGCTTATTTAAATTAAAATTATACTAATTTTGATGAAGCACAATAAAAATCCAGTTTATAAAAAGTAAATAAATATGACTGCATATTATCATACAATAATGATATTTTAAAGACTATTAGGCATAGTTATTGCACTTCTCTGCGCATCAAAAGAAACAATTGTAAATTTACTTGAATGGAATACTTTAAATTTAAAATAAATAACTGCAGTGTTATCAAAATTATATTTTAAATACCGTATTAACAAGTTTGTGGATGGGACATGAAAAATAAAATCCATGTTTAATATCAGAAAGATAAAATAAATTCAAACAATGAAAGTCACGGTATAACATTCGAAAAGGGAAGTACATTTCAAGCTCAATCCCAACTATATTTCAAAATTGGGGGAAGTTGTGTTGCATTTCTCTATTGCGTGAACATGTCTTACTTTGGAGTTCCAATTTTTTCCTCCTTTGTAATTCGTGAATTTGACTTATTACTTGTGAAAATTCATCTTGGAATAAAGTAGTTTTTAAGACGTTGTTCCCAATTGAATTAAATCTTGTGAGCAAAATGACTTTAGAACGGCAAACAAAACAATGACAACGCTATGGAGTTAGTACACGGAGCTTATTCAAAATAAAGTTTTAAAAAAAATTAAGAAAAACATTTTTGATTTTATTAAAAATATTATTTTTTGCTACCAAGAGAAACGAGTTATCGGTTTCCCTAGTATACCTTCGATCAAAAATACATTGGAATATGGAGGAAAGCAGTAGAACACTTCACCATTAAATAACTTCGTTTTGCTACAATAAATTTTCAAACCGTACTCACCATATATCCGTTGCTTCTAGTTTTCTACTTATGTCTTCCGATCACAGCGAATGTAAAACCTTATTTCATGTAATAAAACAACTTTCTACACAATAAGTAAAAAAAAAAAAATAGTAAATATCTTTATTTTTCAAATTTCAATTTTTAATCGAAGCCTCATAAATGAAACTACCGCTCTCTACCATATACATCAAGAAAATGAAAACACCATAGATTTATATTAACAATCCTTTATTTGTTGGCTTAGAACTATGTTTGATATGTAATACAACTTGGACTCACCAAGGAATCGATTCATACAAGTGTTGAACAATATTTAGAGGAATATTGTACCATTCTTTAGGTATTGTTTAAGTTGAAGGAAAAATCTCGGTGGAGGATATCGATTCTGTATTCAGCGCTCTAAAGTAAATCATAAAGGCTCAATTATATTTAGGTTAAGTGACTGTACGGGTCAAGGAAATGTGCATCTTAATTTCATTTTCGTATTCATCAAACCATGATTAAACAAGTCTAGCTGCATAGATATGTGTATCACCATCCTAGGAAATTTTATCACCTGCAGAAACAAAATTTGGATCGTAGGGTGAATCTGGAAAGCTAAAAATTTCTTTATTCCTCTACCCAGTGATCCTTTCTTTCAGGTTTATAATTGGTCAAGCAGAAAACCACGACTGGACTGCTCAAATCATGACAAATCCATCTCCAAACTTGATTATTGGGAAAAGAAAATCACGATCATATACTTGTGTAAGTGTCCTTTAAGGGTACATCCTTCTTGTTGGAAAAAGTGTGAAAAACGATTCGAAGAGAAACTAAAGAACTTTCTGGAAAACATGAAAACTTTGCACAGAACCTAGATATTTAGCCATGTACTTTACACATTTTTTGTGGCCTAAAGGAAAACATCAATGGACACCAATTTCATTGAAATGAAAAGAAATGCAAAAGCAGGCAATGTTAGGAATCTGTCAACGACTTATCATTTTCTATAAAATTGGAATTGATTGTCTTCGCAAGCAACGATTTACAAAGATGAGAAAGTACGTAAAACTTAAAGTAGCTTGGCAACTTTTGAGAATATTTTTTTATGATTTAGCGAACATTTTGTGACAGAATATAAGTTGATTAAAATTTGGAGTTGATCGAGCCAATAGAAGCTAAGTTACTGTAGGATTACAGTAAGAATTTTTAAGAAATTTCCAAGGATAATTGTTGGAGAGTATAAACATTGGTCTCGGTCAAACAATCAGTTAGTCAAGAGCGAAGCAAGGACTCAGACGTGAGTTATGGGCTCTGATAGTTGTTTTGTTTCTACTTCATATAATAGACGAAAATTGTGTGACGTATTTCTTAGCAACTGCTTCCAAACAACCGTTTCTAAGGTAGTTTAGCGTTGACATCGCCATTGGAGAGTAACGAGTGATTTTTGTAATACTATTTTATAATTGAAAATATATATTTTCTAAAAGAAAACTTATCTGTGATAAGTAAGGGAATAGTTCTAAATATATATGACACCATGTTACTTTCAAAAAAGTATCTCCTCTTAAGTAAAATCTTGAAATAAAAGTTTCTTGAATCGTAGCTTTCGTGACCTGCATTAGGCTTAACTATTTGTATGTATCCAAATATCTTAATTTGAGTAAATAAAAAACAGAACGATGTTTTAATTTATCATGCGCATTTGGAATGGCAAATTTAAGTTATACATGGTCTAGAAATTTTAATTTTGGTACTTCAGTCACTTTGTTAATCATAATATTAATTTTTATTTATATAAGTTTATATTGTTAACACTTATTGTAAAGAGTATATTTTGAGAAGTATTTTTGCTTGTATTGTAAAGTAACTCTTATAAATTGTTAAGTTTATTGTTACTGTATTTCCACTTAATATGTAAATAGTAGAAATTTTGTGATTTGAAATAATGTAAAGAAGTTCTAAGAATAATATGTATTACTATACATTTTGTAAGCTTGAATTTGGTGAAAATAATATTTGAATGTTACATCTAAATGAAGTGCATAACATTGTGTTTCAATAATTAGCGATTACAATAAATCTAGATAAATCAAGAGTTTAAGTTCAAAACTATTAGTCATGATATAAGACAGTTTTTATTTGCTGTTAATAAAATGAAGATTCTATATTTTGCTTATTAAGTGATCAGAAGTTGAGCTCTTGCTTTATTACTTTTTGCCTATTTCATCCTTCATTATAATTCGAACTTTATTCAATTTTCTGTGTTATATATATTTGAATGTTTTATATCAAGGTACGTTAGTATTTACTGTAACCCACTGACACCCTAAGAGTTACTGTATAGACTTACACCTAAACATAATAATTCAGAATAGAATAGAATATCATAAACTGATAGCTTCTATTCTGATTCAGTCTAGCATTTGTTGATATTAATTGTGAAATATTTGGAAATTTATGGTTGGGTTGCTGTTAGTACAAAAGTGCCTATGTAAAGTATTATTAAGGTGCTATATGAAATTCCTATTTCTTTTTATTATCGTTTATTATTAGTTCAAAATGACGGGGAAAAGTGTTATCAAGATTCACAATATAATCCAGTTTTTTAATGGCGAGGAAAAATTTATCACAAGGGGTGAGAATGCTGTTGATGCCAATCATATAAGGCACCTTAATTACGATGGTGATCAGTCAGTAATTGATGCTGTTGTAGATGCAAGTAAGAAAGACAAGATTTATAAAGTACAGGTATGTAGTAACTTTATATAAAACTTTCTGAAATAATTAGAGTTCTTTATAAACAAATAATACCATAAATATATAAAGCATTTAAAATATTTGTGAAGTAAATTGTTTTTCTTTTTATATAGGATAAAATGTGAAACACTTTTACTAATCATAATCTAATGTAAATTATTTTATTTGCAGATAATGCTAGAGAAGAGTGGAGAGGGAAGAAAAGGAAGATGCCAATGCCCTAGAGGGCTTGCTCGTTGTCATCACATGGCTGCTGTTTTGATTTATGCCCACAAGAATATCTCAATCACTGACGGAATGTGCAAGTGGAACTATAAAAACACTCAGTCAAAAAAACAAGCCGAGGTTATTTCTGTGGAAGAATTATTTCCCGCAAAGGATTTTCGGGCCACAGCTTCTATTCCCGAGGATTTTCGAGAAAATTCTTATAAGGAATTATTAAAAACCAACACCATTGTAGGTTTTACTTGGCTTCTTCGCCCAGAATGTACTACCGAACAAACCTTACAATTTATCTCACTGGAAGACATATTTTCTTCCAGTGAGTATAAGAATTGTAACAAAGAGAATCCATTCAATTTGTTAAAAGAAAAGTGCGGAATATCTACAGAAGATATCGAAATATTGGCAAATGAAACAATTGGACAGTCCAGTAACTGGAAGTGGACCAAATATAGAAAGGGCAGGCTTACTGCTAGTAACTTTGGTCCAATTATTTCTGCAGTAAAGCGGAACAAATACCCATTGTCACTATTCAAAAGGCTAAACAATGAATATAATTTTGAAAAAGTACACCAAGTGCAATGGTGATTACAAAATGAAAAAACAGCCATTTCTGAATTTGAAATGGGGCTTAAAAAAAAAGTGCACAATACTGGACTGTGGTTACATCCATCAGGACTGTTTGGAGCAAGTCCTGATGGACTTGTAGTCAATGAGGATGGAACTACAGCAATAGTAGAGATTAAGTGCCCTTTTCAGTTTAGAAATTGCTCTTTAAAAGAAAGCTTAAAAGATGAACAAAAATATGTTTTATATATTGACGAAAGTGGATTCTACAAATTAAATAAGAGCCACAACTACTACCATCAAATCCAAGGGCAAATGGCAATTTTAGACCTTGCCATTTGCTATTTGGACTTCAATAGATGTAATTGTTTTTTATGTGCACAGAGATAAAAATTGGAACTATTTAAATGTGATCGAAAAATTTTTTATTAAGAAATGGTTGACGTATATTGAAAATAAATATTAAGAAAATGTTTATTGTTGTTCATTTTATATGCTTCATCACATTCTACATAGCTAAAAAAAATCCATGTTGCTTGAAAATGTAAATTTAAGCTTAATTGGTAATATATAAATATTTAAAAGTACAAAATTTAACATGACATAAGTATATGTGTGAAATTACACAAAATCATAGTTTGCAATTCAGATGAAATTAAGTTATTTATACTTTACACTGTCAATGGTAAATATTGTATTATAAGTAAAGTTAAAGAAACCTTAAAAATTTTGATTACTATATAAAGGTAGACACTGCCTGTTTCTGTAGTGATAAGAAAGAAATATTAACAATCTTTCTGACAGAAATTATTGGCATCAATTTGTTTTTAACTATATAGCTTTTAAATTTACAAGTAAAATTTTAAAATTTAGTATAGTTTATTAATTAAAAATATATAAAAATTTAATAAAGATTATAATGAATAAATCTTTAACAGTCACTATTATTTATTACCAATTTTGACTAATGTTAAAAAGTACAGTTATACATTTTCTTCCATATCACTTATATTAAGTATAAAAGATTATTCACAAGATACTATGAACAAATTTGAATATTTGATTTTGTGTTATAAAGCTTTTATTAATCACTAAAATCCTTTTCCAAAGTTAATTTCTTTAATATTGCAAATAAATATTTAAAATTAGTTATAAATTCAGGGAATAGCTAAAGTCAAACAAAGTTTAAAATACAGCTCCATTGAAGTAATTACTATTGTAATTAAGTGGAACAAGATAAGGCAAATAAGTATGTTGTTATATACTATGTGTGACTAATTTTTTAATGACAGAAAAAATAAAAATGTGAAAGCTCATTTTTTCTTTGCATAATTTATATTATTAAATATTATCATTTTTAAATGTAAATCCAAGCTTATTTGGTGACTGTATAAATATTTAAAAAGATTTTATGTTTTCAAAAATCATAATTTAACAAACATTAAGCACTAAGCAATTTTTAAAAAGAAATATGTAAATCTGATAAGTTTTCTGTATTGAAGAAATTAAGCGCACACACACACACACACACAGCTATATGTCTTACAATATAAATTTTTATCACATTATTTTTCATTCTTCAAACAAATTGGAATTGAGAATGAAAATACATTAGAAAAAGTACAAGTGAGAAATATGAAATACATTCAAAAAAAACTGGTATGTGGTTAATATATGTATAAAAAGAATGATTATAAATTAACAAATTTCATTAAAATAATTATTTATTCAAATCACAATATAAATGCTGAACTTCTGAGAATACATTGAAAATACATTAGAAAAAGTACAAGTGAGAAATATAACATACATATAAAAAAAACTGGTATGTGGTTAATATATGTATAAAAAGAATGATAATAAATTAACAAATTTCATCAAAATAATTATTTATTCAAATCACAATATAAATGCTGAACTTCTTTAATCAAAGGCCTTTGCAGATTTGTAAGTGCTACACACACTTGCATAATTTTTTAAGCAAACGGAAACATTTTTTTTGTAACTAATCGTGTGATTTTGAAAACCTTTTTACGTCTTAAAGCTCTTTCAACATGAATCCTAGCTCTAGCTATGTTAGTTGTGTCTTCAACTTCACGAGCTGAAAATTGGGTTGAAGACAAGAAAGGGGGGGGATTTAATCGATACACCATCTGGTAGCAAATCAGTTATCAAAAATCCCTTATCAGCAAGAAGTAAATCCCCTGGCATAAAAATGTTTGGAATATTTGAATTTCTGAATACTTCTTTATCTGATGTGGAACCAGGATAAAAATTGCTGCAATATGTTATAGCACCATTTGGTGCAACACCTACAAGGCCTTTCATTGTATGGCGATGTTTATACGAACTATAAAAAAAGCATTGGTGACTTAGCTTTTTAGGAATAACTGTAAATATTTCGGTGCAATCAATAACCATGCGGCAGTTTTTAAAGTTTGAAAAACAAGCTGGCAAACAATTTTGATTTTTTACTAGGGAAGGTATTTTTTTCATCAATTTCTCAAATAAAATTTCATGTAAAACATGAATCTATGTTAAAAAAATTTGAAATAGTTTCTTCACTAACTTGGAATCTTACGCTTAGATCCTTATGATTTAAGTTAAGTTTTATTAAAGTAATAAATAATTTATTTTCTTTTGATACAGTTTCAACAGTCCAGTTATAATAATAGTTAAAAAGCATTTGATTGCATTGTAACAAAACCCAATCAAATATTTCCTTGTTAATCAATCCTGTGTAATATGATATCAAATCATTATTTTCTCTTATTAGAAAGAAACCAAATGGTTGAGCTTTCAATTTTTCATTTTCTTTTCTCAACTGTTCAACATCCATTTCCAATGCATAATAATCACTTGTACTAGGACCTGCTACAGATGGGACACTTGAAGCAACTTGAGTGGAACTAACATCAGTGCTTGAATGTAGCTCACTATATGACCATAAAAAATTAAAAACATTATTAGCATCTGACAATTTTTTATATTAGAAATATTTAAATTTCAATAAGAACAAAAAATATATTACCTTTTTTTTTTGCTTCTTTTTAGGTGGTTCACACATAAACAGTTTATCTTTATTTCTGTCAAATATCGTAGGTCCATTTGCTTTTAATTTATTTTGAAAATGGCATACGCAAACTAAGGAATGGGGTGAAGGCTCCTTGTCTTGTCTAAGTGTCTTGTAAGTCTTCTAAGTGAGGTTAAGAAATTTACATTAATTATTGTTCGCACATACATTTTCATCAATGATTTGTTAATAACATTTGTCCATAAATAAGTGAGAGACAACTAACAGAAAATTCTATCAAAAACAAAAAGCAAACAGATTTAATACTAATTCAGTAGAAAGTTTAAGCTGAAGTAACTTAGAATCAAAAATTAAAATAATTAAATGGATAACACAAGCCTATAATTTGACATCTTAAATGCATACTACATATAAATAAATCATATTAATCTGTATTACTGATTTAACTTTATCCCATTATATAATTATATGTGTGTGTGTGTGCAATCTCATACAGCTACATAATGTGTGTACACACACACACACACATACACACACACACACATATATATATATATATATATATATACTGTTCTTGAAGAAGATTGGGGCATATTCATGACCTAATCATTCATGAACAATATAAATAGGCTAATTATTTAAATAAATTTGTCTCCTTATTGACATTAATGAATACATTACTTAAAAATTTTAAAAAGTGTCATTTTTAAAAATTAATTCGGTAAAATACTACACATTTTTACCCTAATATATTTCATATAAACATGTGGGAATATTTATAAACTTATTATATTTACCTTATATTTTTAATCCTTTGTTTTTTTAGTCTTTCGTCCTTAGGAAATCTTACAAAACCACATCTATCTTGTTCGCTATAATGTTTACAGTCGGGAACAAAACACATAACTATTTTTAAGCCGTAAAAGAAACAGAATAATTTTCGAAGTGTTTGAGTAATGGCTTCCGCACATAGCAACGGTATTGCTTAGAAGCACCTAGCAACGAGCAGATTACATATTTTCACAGTTTCAGTGCTTTTTTTTTTTAATATTTGCGAGAAAATTTTAAGAACTTTTTGGATCACGATTGTGATTCAATTTCCAATCTTTCTATTTGTATAACTATTTTACAAAACAACGATTTAGTTTAATTATACAAGAGTAAAGAAGAAAACCTACTCAGCCGCCTACGGGAATTTCCATTGTAAAAATAACTTAGTAACGGTTGTGTTTGGAAGCTAGTAGCAAAAAGTGACGTCACAACTATTTTCGACTACATAAACTGCATCGGTTTTTAGTCTGTTTAAAAGCTTCAAGGTGTAGTTATTATGATTGAACGAACTGAGAATAAATTGTTTAGTCTGATAAAAAATTATTTATGTCTCGTAACATCCTCGTTGCTACGAAAAAACTCGTAGCTTTAGTGTCAGCAACGCGATTTAAATAGAATGATTTTTATAAATATATGGCAGAAGAAATGAAGATATTTGAATTATTGATGGGAAAACAAAAACAGATTAAGAACAAATGAAAACTTAAACAACAGCGAGAAGGAAAGAAATGAAAGCTGCAATACCTACGAGCAGAGAAAAATTAAAACAAGCCAAGAACAAATAAAAGCTGGAGTTTCGGCTACAATAACGGCCAGGCAAGAATCTACCGCAGGAACAACTGAAAAATTGTAGGAATAATTAAAAAGAATAATGATGGCTGACAAAGAAGAGTTCAGAGATGTCAATGGCGATATAGAATCCCTACAAGAAGAGAAACATATGTCCATTAGATGGCCGCTGAAAACTACCTGAAACTACCAATATACAGAAAAACGGATGTGTTTCAAAAATAAGACATTCCCTTTCATCGTAGTCAATCATCCAATATTAAAGCCTCATGTTTATGACAAAAAATCCTCATGGATCCCCTACCAAATACAATTCGATAGGGTCGTGACTAGAATCATGGCATGTGACATTACGAAATCAAATTACACAGCGGCATACGCTATTCTAATAGAATTAGATATGGATATGCTAATAACACTCTCTAAAGAACATATATTAAGTTCTTCATTAACGCACTTAATTTACATTATGAAGGTCATCTGGAAAAAAGCGCTGCAAGAACTGGCCTTGGAAATTGAAAGGAAAACCCAGTTAGCATTTTCAGAATGCTTTCTAATCTTTTCTGATATTTCAGCACTACAATATTTTGAAGAGAAGCAGTGGTGGCCTGGTTGGTTTTGGCGTCGTTCTAATTTTTTTACGGTAAGGAGTTCTAATGTCGATTTAAACGAAGATCCGACGTGTTCACTAAAGACAATTAAGGAACGTTAAGTAAATCATGGTCACAATGTTCTGCAAGTGAAATACTAACTAACGTTGGCAAGTCAAGTATTAGGCGGTTTTCTTATGATTCCTGATTCTAAAAAATTACAAAAACAATCACCTGGCAACACCCAATCCAGGGCTAATTGGAGCGAAGTATACAAGTAATTATTCACAATATAATTCATGGATGCCATAAAAGACTGCATACTACAAGTTGTACGAATTATAGAAGTTAAATATTTGAACAGCAGCCTGGTCAATGCTATGAAGATTGAGCTTGCCAATCAGATTGAACTGCAATTCCCGAAAAGAGCGTCAATTAGTCGGCGCTGCTACTCTGGTAAAATCTTAAGAATCACAACAGATTTAGGGAGATAGTTCAGTTAAAACGGCAACTGGACATACTCTCTTAAACAGTGAGTAGGAGAAGTTTAGAAGCCAAAGTAAAACGTTGGTTTTGCCTAAAAGGCCATTACAGAAAAACTGACCACTCCAGAAAAGATTTAAATAACACTTCTTTCCTAAACATCAATTAAAAAACTAAATAGCAACTTTTTCGTGGGGTGGCGGTTTTCGTATGAAGCAAATACTCCACGTAAAGTTTGCCAGATTTCATATTTTTATGGAGGAAATCATAGATTATTCGTCGAAGGAAAATTAAAAGGGTTGGTCTGACATCTGATAATCGACACTGAAGCCAATACGACGATTGTCCGAAATGATGTAGTAAGACATCCGTTCGGACAATCGACCGTTTAAATGTGGAGTTTCTCTATATGGCGCTTTCAGTTACACTACAAATTAGTGATAAAATTTCTATGCATAAGAAATTTCAAGCACTCATCTCCTCTTTCAATAATTTTCTAATATTGTTTTTATTTGCTGGTAAAACCAATCCGTATATACTGGAATTGGACTTCTTAAAGAAATTCTATTTGTCTCGATTTGGACAAATGAGCTTTGCATTGACAAAAAAACTGCTATTGTTCAATAAGGAATCTGAAGAATTTTGAACAAATAGAATAATGGTTTTACAAGACATCACTTTGTGACCATCAATCGGAATGCGCAGGAACGAAAACTACCGTGAAGAAAAAAGGTTTCATATTTAAAGTGACGGGTCTTCATTTCCATTCTGAAAAATATCTTGATCGGAATTGACAATCTGAGTAAATTTCTGGAAAAGTGAAGAAATTGCGAGATGCAGACCTATCAAGAGCAACAAGGAGGTTGAAAATCTTTCAGTTAAGTTAGCTCACAGGAAAACTTAATGGACAAGTCGATTAGGGACACAAAAAATTTAAAACACGGAATTTTTAACAGATGATACATAGAAAATTTTGCAGATGTTTTCACAACTTCATCAAAATCTACGAGTCATGTGAATCTGATAAAACACAAAATGGGTAACAGAAAACCACACGCCTGTCAAACAAAAGTCAATAAGGCTTCCATTGGAGAAATAAGGGAAGTCAAAAAAATTTTCTATAAGATGCGAGATTGTATCATCTAGTTCTCCTCAAGCCCCTGTGCTTCGGCGATCGTACAAGGTTAATAAGGAGGATGAATCCGCCCGTTTGGAGTATGTGAAAGAAAATTAATTACATAACTAAAATACCTTTTATCCTTTTACAGTTTTCCTTATAAATACACTACTGTCCATTAAAATTGCTACACCAAAAAGGCGACATGCTACAGACGTGAAATTTATACGAAAGGAAGGTGCTATGCAAATGATTAGCTTTTCAGCACATTCTGACAAAGCAGGCGCCAGTAGCGACACCTACATTGTGTTTAAATGAGGAAATTGTTCAGCCGGTTCCTCATACACAAATTGCATTTGAACGTTGTTGCCTGGTGAAAAGTTGTTGTGATGCCTCTTGTAAGAAGGAGAAATGCGTACCAGCACGTTTCTGACTTTGATAAAGGTCGAATTGTAGCGTACCGGGATTGCGGTTTATCTTATCGCAGTATTGCTGCTCGCATCGGTCGAGATCCAATGACTGTTAGCAGAATATGGAATCGATGGGTTCAGGACGGTAATACGGAACGCCATGCGGGATCTCGACGGCCACCTATCACTAGTAGCCGAGAAGACAGGCATATTATCCACATGGCCGTAATGGATCGTGCAACTACGTCACGAGCTGTGAGTCAAGAAACGGGGTCGTTTGGAAGATCAGTGTCTGCATGAACAGTTCGACGACGTTTGCAGCAGCATGGACTCTGAGCTCGGAGACCATGACTGCAGCTTTCCTTGACGCTGCGTCAGAGACAAGAGCGCCTTCAATGGTGTGATCAACAACAAACCTGGGCGCACGAATGGCGAGACGTCATCTTTTCAGATGAATCCAGGTTCTGTGTACAGGATCATGATGGTCGCATCCGTGTTTGACGGCATCGTGGTGAACGCAAAGTGGCAGCCTGCATTCGTCATCGTCATACTGGCCCATCACTTGGCGTGATTGTATGATGTGCCATTGGATACACGTCTCGGTCACCTCTTGTTCGCATTGACGGTGCTTTGAACAGTGCACGTTACATTTCTGGTGTGTTACGACCCGTGGCTCTACCCTTTATTCGAGCCCTGCGAAACCCTACGTTTCAGCATTATAATGCCCGACAGCATGTTGCCGGTATTGTACGGACCTTCCTTGATATGAAACATGTTCGGCTGTTGCCCTGGCCAGCACGTTCTCCAGATCTTTCACCAATAGAAAACGTCTGGTCAATGATTGTCGATCAACTGGCTCGTCACCGAACGCCAGTCACTACGGTTGATGAACTGTAGCATCGTGTTGAAGCTGCATAGGCATCTGTACCTGCACATGCAATCCAATCTCTGTTTGACTCAATGCCCAGGCGTATAATTGCTGTTATTACTGCCACACAGAGGTGGTTGTTCTGGGTACTGATTTCTCAAGATCTATCCAGCCAAATTTTTTGAAAATTTAATCACTTGTTATTTCTAGTATAATATATTTTTCCAATAAATATCATTTTGTTATCTGCATTTCTTCGTGGTGTAGCAATTTTAATGGCCAGTAGTGTATAATGTGGTGATATATGTCTAATTTATTTCACACACACACACACACACATACCATATTAATATCATTAAAAGAATGAAAAATTCCACTGGTCAGTTCGAACTTTTTGAAAATGGGCACCATTAAAAATATTACTAATGTTGTTCTAAATTTATTTTATAGATTAAAGATAAGAATTTAGATATGATTCCATAAAATCACAGGTTCACATGATTGTGGATGAAAAACAGAATACACATTTCAAAAATAGTTAACAAAATAAAGGTTTTGTTACAGGTGAATCTTCTATATGACCAAGTAGAATAGTCATCATTTACGAGATATGAACATTTTAATCATATCTGGTAATAAAATTTAATCCCCGCATCTTAGCATTACCATAGTACAGAATTTATTCGAAAATTTATCTTTTAATAGTTTTATGACACTTTGTGAGGCTCGTTCAACAATTTTAGGGTAATTACTCAGTGCATTTCTTTTATAAACAGAAAATAAGACTTAGCTGCATCAGGTTGCAGGCTGACAAAAGAAATTAATATTAATCTCAAAAAGATTTTATGATGTCAGAATAACTTGACAGGTGAAATGATTAATCAAAATATTAGAAAGTTTAAAAATACATTGACGGAGAAAACATTTTAAAATAAACTTGCAAATGTGCTGTGAAAATGTTGACAACATAATCGAAACCGCAATTTTGTGTGAATGAATCATTATTTACAAATACATATTTATAAGGCTTCATTATTATTCTGCATATAATGATTCAGGCTTGACCATCTATGAGAGCATTTGGCATTGAAGAAAGAGATTCAAAAAGCTGACACTGTTTTCACTCACGTGCTTTTTCATAAAGAATAATAAAAATTGTTGTATTTTCCTAACTATTATCCTTTTGGCCATTCCAAAGAAAGGAAAGTTGTTATCCTATTTTTTAATGCAACCATCGACTTAAAAGATTCTTCTTGTTAATGCAAAATTGCCTGCAAGAAACTTGCATTCAATATTACGAAATTCAATAAAAGTAATATTTTTATTGATGAAATATGTACACGTTAATTCTACTTAAAAAAAAATAAACGAAACTGATTTAAGATTTTCAAAACTGCTCCAAAAAATTTACATATTTTTTAACAAATTTAAATCATTTTGTGAAGAGAAATACTTTTTATTTAGTTTATTATTTTTTTAAACCAAAAAACTTAGTTTACACATTATGCGTTTAAATAAAAATTTGTTTAAAATTCCTGAGGTAATCGCAACATTACTTTGCATATAATAATATAATCAAATTTTACATAAATAATATATTTTTTATAAAATAATGGTGGTCAATAACTATTTAAAATAGGGCCATGATAACTTAATAGTTAAGACTACCATATGGAAGTCGCCTTCCAACCGGACTCTCAAAACGCAAAGACCCACCGAGTACATGCGATATACGTGCTCATTAAATCTGTGGAAGCGAAAATTTTGTGGTCTGTCGTTGAGCAGTTACCATGGGTGTAATGGTCTGGAGAAAACTTCTTTCCCCTCCAGATAACTGTCAAAATAGAGGAAGCGGATCTTCTGGTGGTTCCATACATCGGATTAATTTAGAGTGAAGTTGTGTTTTCACCTTCGTGGTGCTTTGGTTAAACGAAAGACGCAAACTACTAGCTTAAATTCGCATAGCAAGCTTGGCTTGACCAACTGTCATAAGTAATAATAGCACAATATTTAGAATCAACTCTTTAACTCCTACAAAGAACTTCAGAAATTGTTTTTCTCAGATGTATATACACTATGAAATAAAGATACAATATATATTCCTAATGACACATACACAGTGTGTGTGTTTTTATATATGTATGTATGTATATATATCAAATAAATTAAAACATTCAATTTTTTTGTATATTTAAATACCCATAACAATGAATAAACTTTAATTGAATAAAAAATTATAACTTCTAGATATAATATGAACAAGTAAAACATTATACCTGGATCGCAGTTTAAAAAATTAAGTAACAAATTTCATCAAAAATTATATTATATATGAAATTATGTAAAAATAAAATTCAAAAACTCTTCAACTTCAAAATTTAAAACTAGTTTCACTTGAATATAATATAATTTCACAAATATATAATAATTGTGCTAACAAATACAAATTTTTATTTGAACATATGATCACTTAAATTGAAAATATGAATTAGAAATATTTTGTTTTATCAAGTGTAAAACATGTGCGTTATTTCAGTTGTATAATCCAATATAATAAGCTTTAATATCTTTATAACAAATATATTTAATCTAAATTATATATAAACTGAGTCTCTAAATTAAGTTCATTATTGTGTCACAGATAGCAAAAGTTTATTCTACAGTACTAGTTACTGTTATATTATTTATTTTTATAAAATCTGTTATCAAAACTTTTACCCACAAAATCTTAAAAATAATAGAAATTACATTTATATGATGTTTTAATATGATTTTCCCATTTAAATAACCTATAGGTTATGATCAAAACATTTCAAAATTTGCTGTAACCATATTTGAGAAATGTTAAATGAAAAATGTATAATCTTTAAAAGCATATTCTGATTTTAAAAGCATAAAATGTCCACAATTCTGATTTAGATTTCTCCAATGAATATGCTTTCATCTAAGTTATAATGACACAATATACGAAACACAAAAATAAATAAAATAGTTTGGTTATTTTATATTTATTCGTTTTTCATACTTACCAAATTATAATTTGGTACCAAATTATAATTTGGTAAGTATTTTTGTGTTTCGTATATTGTGTCATTATAACTTAGATGAAAGCATATTCATTGGAGAAATCTAAATCAGAATTGTGGACATTTTATGCTTTTAAAATCAGAATATGCTTTTAAAGATTATACATTTTTCATTTAACATTTCTTACCAAATTATAATTTGGTAAGTATGCATAAATACGATAAACTTATTGATCTCTTTTATAATATATAATTCATGAAATATTCCCAAATAAGATACACTTAAATACCTCAATTATAAACATATTTCAGGGAAAAATAAGGTGACTTTCATGGGAAGAAATAACTCTTCCTACTTTTGTATGAAATGAAAAACTTTCACTTTATAAATATAAATTATTTCGCTTTAAGGAACATAAAATGTGCATACAAACCTAATGTAAATTTAAGACAAAACATTATTTTCTCATTTACCATAAACTGAATATTCATAAATTCTTCAATCAGAAAACAAATTATGAAATCATTAAAATATCACTAATTATTTACCCAAGATATTATATTCCAAAGAATGCAAACAAGTAGTCTAGAAAAAAGTGGCACAAATGAAAATTATTCGATTATATTTCACTTCTTTTAAAAAGAACACTGAAAAATGGTCATCTGGATATAACAAAAAATTCTCCAATAAATATTTTCCTATACTTCTATTTGTTAACAAATTATTTAATTCCTGAATACATAATTTTCATGAAATAATTATCAAGAAGATACTTAATAAATTATTTTTTAAAGATAATAAATTTTAGATGCATGAATTTATAAATATAATATGATAGAAGATATTTATATATTAAATATGATAGAAGATATGATATATATAAAAATAAATTATATAAATTTATTAAAAAATATATTCCAAGAAAAATCTTATTTTTGCTTTTCGTAAGATACACCAAATACCATACTTAACAGAGCCACCTTTAAAGTAAATAAAGCAACAATAGCCCATGAAAAATTTGATATTTGGTAAATGAGGAATAAACAATGAAAACAATAAAATTTAAATTCTTAGCATTCAAAGTCGAAAATCAAAATTTATTAATAATCAGGCAAAGTGAATTAAATGTGTTAAAAATAAAAAATAACGTAAGGAAGTCATAATAGTCTGGGACTCATCTTGTAAAGGATGGGAAATTTTATTTCCAATAAATAACAAAATACAGGACAATAAAAATTGAAATATGTAATAATTTTATGAAGCTAAAATTTTAAATTAAAGCAGGATTTGAAAAATTTTTATTAATTATATACGGTTATTATTTAACTTAATAAGAGAAAAACATAATTAATGTAAATTACATAAGAGAAAAACATAATTGTTAATAGAATATGAATGAAAATTTTTAAAAATAATAAATGTTTTCCATACCTAAAAATATGAGCAATATAAAATCTAGAGTAGTGTTATTTTACATTGATAACTTTGTATATAAAAATAATATATTTTACCTACATAAAATAAATTTAAAAGTCATTATATATAATATGCTATTGTACACACCCATTATGAATTAAGTCACAAATTTATTAACTGATAAGCACCTGAAAAAAATGATTAATAAAAACAAGTTGCAAATGAATATGACTATAAAGAGAGAGAGAGAGAGAGAGAGAGCAATTCAAAGTTTATAAAAAAATATTTCTCTATAAAATATATCAGTAAAATAACATGTAATATTTTTTACTGATACAAGTTTAAATTATTAAATTTTTAATCAGTGAGTAAGAAATTCTGTATTCTAGAAACAGTAAAAAAATAATACAATAAAAATATCTTGTCAACTTATACTTTTTAGTCATATGTTACATTCAAAATATTAGGTAATCCATACTTTATTAAAAGTAAAATTTAATTTTTTCCTACATTTTTTCCCTTGTACATACTTGCATAAAGTTCCTTTACTCATGCAAAATATATTCCAATTTAACAACTAACTCCATTTCCTTTTGACAGTATATAAATTAGACTTAAAAAATATATTCCTATAATGATAAAAATACTGGAGTGAGCAAATAAACAAAATAGTGAAATGATTTTAGTGTAAGCAAAAATTTCTATTTAAATAAATATTAAAATATTATCCCTGTAAATATTAGGCAGCAATTATTTCAATGCATTTATTGTACTTTATATTCAAATAAATCAATATAAAACTTTAATAACTTGAAACATTTTTATCAATTCGCTTTTATAATAAAGCATTTTTAACACATTAGAGATTATAGTAAAACTGTAGCTAAAAATCGAATTTAAAATAAAGGCTGTGGGTAAAATGAGTGCTTAAAATATTAAATAATTAGTAGAATAATGGATTAGAAAAATCATAAATACTTTTTCTAGCTGCAACTACATTATTTAAAAGATTTGAAGTTATTTGCAACTACATTATACAAGTTCTGTTACACAACATAAATTCTATATATAACCAAGTTACAAATAATTTTAATAATGAAATTAAATACAATTTTTATTTAAAATATAGATCTCGTATTTTATCCTATTTGCGATGTAAATGCATATAATGTGAAAGTAAGTAGAAATAAATATAAATGATTTCTATATTTACAAAATAATTTAATTCACAGCATAGTCAATATAACGAGTATTTTGACTTCCAATGTAGAGCAATGAACTTATCATTCAAATGAACAATAAAGTTTACTTCAAAAATTTTGTTGGAGAAAAAATGATGTAGAATATAATCTGGAACTATAAAATAATGTAAAAAAAGAACAAATATAAAAATCAAAAATATAAAATAATTTTTTAAATCGCTTTTTTTTTCTAATATTAATCATATAAGATATTCCTGACTATTTTAAAAATCGATATACTCATTCAAATATTTTGATCAAAGTATACTATGACCTAGAACTAAAAATAACTAGAAGATTTTAGGTTCTTAATTGGAGTCACTACTGAACAATTAGAGATGGGTGTCACATAGATGAGCTTTTTGCATACACATCTGTCAGTGAGTGCTTGAGAATCTTACAATGGGCAATAACAAATGCAATAAATGAATATGACCCAAAATTTATGTGAACTCTTCCTAGAAGACAATCCACAATAGATATTCAAATGCATCACAATGACCTTCAATTGTAAGACTATTAGCTATGGGATGACAAAAAATTTTGGTTAGAAAAAGAATTTCTAAATTGCTGATTTATTTGAAACATTTAAATTTTTTGTATTGTACTATTGCAACAACAAAACAAAATATAAAATTTATATAATTCTTAAAGTGATACCTTAATTTTGTAAAAGGAATTTAAAAAGAAAACCATAAAAAATCGTAAGCCAATGAAATTTGTACATGAAATTTGTAAAACTGATAGCATAATTTTAAAAATTTTACTTTCAAAAACATATTAGAAAATTACAATATTATTTTACAAATGAATATCATTACAATTATAGTAAAACATGAAAATCATTTCATTCTTATAGAAGTATAATGCACCCACAAACATATATAAATACTTTGTTTGCTTCAAAAAATTAATTTTTTTCAGTAAAATGAAAATTGACAATTTTATATTTTATTTATTCTTAAACCTAAAAGTTTAATTTAAGCAATGAAATATTTGCAAAAAATTATCACAATCAAAAGAAAGTTTAGCTTGAAGTTTGAATTATATCAATACCTAAATTTTAAAAAAATACAATACAGAACAGTAACTTATAATGTATAGAGAGCATATTCATGGAAACCATCATAATAATCTCAAACTTTAAAAAAAAAAAAAAAAAAAAAAAAAAATACATTTAAATATTTTTTGCAATAACAATTATTTTCTGTTACTTTTGCATTCTAATTTTTTTATAATGATGATTGAAAGGCATTTTTTTTATCTTTATCCTTTTTCTTTCTATTTTTTTTTAATTTATTTATTCACACACATATTTATGTGAATGCATTTTTTGTACAAAGGATATATATAGTAACAACAAAACCATATATATATATATATATATATATATATATATATATATTTATAAAATATATATATATTAATTAGTATTAGAATAAATCATATATATATATATATATATATATATATATATATATATATATTAATATATATATATATATATATATATATATATATGATTCATTCTAATACTAATTAAAATAAATATTTCAAAACATCATAAACTACTATACAAATTAAATATTCTTAAGCCAAAAAATAATAAGAATTAATGTAACAAGGCGTTCATGTGATATCCAGAGTATAAATGAATAATAGTTCATTATATACACAAATGAGCTACAATAATTTAGTAGTGTTTCAAGATATGTAAGACTTGAAAACTTTAGCTTTACTATAGTTAATTTAAAAATTAGTTACACATATTCTTAAAACTAAGAGGAAAATTATGAAAAATACACTATATATAAGAACTTTAAAAAAAGCAAAGAAAAAAAATGAAAAATATAACAAAAATGGTAAAAATGTGAGCCTGATAAGTAAACATGGAAACATGATTTTTTTTAAATATATTTTTGTACACATACACAGACACACATATATATATATATTAATATATATATATATATACATGTGTAAGTACATTAATTTTGATTAGAGTAAAATTAATTAACACAATAAATTCCTTTAGAAACTTTTTGATTATATAAATGGAAATATGAAGACTAAAACAGTGGAAACCAAAAATGATTTTTGAAAAATAATATTTATACATTAAAAATTGCTGATATGTACAAACATAAATAAGATTTTTAAAACATAAAAAGAGTGCACAAAATATCTATTTTTTTAACATATCCAGCTGTGGGTTTTTATACAACTAAATATACAAAAAGTTATTTACCTTTGTTATTTAAATAAATTTGTATAAAAACAAAATTTTTTGTTCAAAAAATTTTCACTAAAAATTTATTTTTTAACATTTAGTTAGGTATTTTAAATCATTGAATTCCATTTCCTTGCAAGATTCTAAGATAATAATTTCATCTTTAAAAATATTAAAACATTCTTTAACATTTTAATTATTAACAATGTACTAATAAAATTAAAATATAATATTTTTATTTTAATTTGTGAATAAACTTATTAGAAATTCAAAATAATTTTTTTCTATATTGATAGGGGAAAAAGTTAAATAGATTGTTAAAATATATATAGTAAGAGTACAAACTTCAGATAGTTTGGCAATTAGTTAAGCAGAGCAAATTTTATTACTGTCAATGAAAAAATGTTTTAAAAAATGAAAAATATATAAAATACACATTTGTTTATTCACTTTACAAAATAAAATAAAAATTAATAATTTCAGAAGAAACTTGTTTGCATCCTTTCCCTGCTTTATTTGTATGGTTTTATGGTATACAGATTTATATTATTGTATACAGTAATTCATAACCATTTCGTAATTCGAATAATCACTTTTTTGTTTTTACCTGATACATACTGTTTCCTTGTAATATTTCTAGTGCTTCAGCTGCATATTTCTCAAATTCATTTTAAACAGGCTGCTCGTAATCTAGAAAAGATTAAAATAATGAAACTATATCTAACTGTGCCATAGAATTCTAGAGAACTTTACTTGTTTGATTTAATCAATACTAGTATTGTATTTGCAATTCTCAGGATTTATGATTCTTCAATAATAATGCTGTTCCAAGTTTTCAACTATAAAATTAAAAAATTCAACTATAAAAAAGAATCAGATTATAAAAAAAGCAAACAAAACATGTATGAAAACAAATTTGTAAAAAAGATGTTTTAACATTTTAGTTTGTAAATGGGAATTATATTAATCGTTTTCTTATCATCACACTCAAACTTTCAGCTTTTACCCCAAATTAAGGTCACCATTTACACAGTTATACCAGTAAATTGATGTTCAGACATTATCCAAGTTAATTTGCAAATAAAGTTTGTAAAATTTAGAAATGAATCATCAACATTTCATAAAAATTATTTAGTTTTAAATTTTAGTATATATAGTGTTAAATAGTATTATCAAATCTATATTTTTATTAATTATAGTTACAATATTTAGATAAGAATGCGCATTAAAATAATGTTTCATTCTTTTAGTTTCGTACAAATTTCTTAACATTTTTTCAATTTGAAAGTATAATATGAAACAAATTTTATTTGTATAATGACATCACAAAACGCTACTAATTATTTCTTTTCTTCATTTTTTTTCACATAACTTAAAATAGAAAATTTATATTCACTCATTCAAAATTTTTGAAAATATTCTAAATATACTTATATCATGCCATTTTATTGCAGATTATAGTTTAAGAAACTGCTTATAAATAAAGATAGTGTAAAAAAAAAATCTCTGCTTCTAACTTGAGAAAATCTTAAGTGGGTTCCAAGAGAGTGAGAAGGAAAATCAGGAAGTTGGCCCATGAACTTCGAAAAGGTTGGATGACTGTCTTGGTGCTTAGACAGCTGACAAATTTTAATTCTTTTCTATGTAATTGTTTCTAAATATGAGTGTAATGTTGTGTCTTTGTATGTGGTGTGTTTGTTTAAATGTAATAAATAATAAGTTTATAAATGCATCTTATTTTAATATGCCCCAATAGAGATTTACTTCAATAAAAAGAGAAATAATTGATTTTTCATTTTAAATAAATTATAAATTAAAATTCATAACTATTCATAGCCTTTTTTTAAAAATATATAATTTTTGTGCATTTTCTCAACTTTTAAATTAGTTATTCGAGTTTCTTTTTTTAATGCATCAATAGTTAATAATTAATTTCTATAAACATTGTAGTTAAGAAATTAATTTTGTATACAAGAATAATTTTTATATGTATTATTTTTGAACAGAAAAATATTTGAATATTTGATGACTTGTGCATTTCATTAAAGAGTATCAAATTCTATTACAGCATTGTCTACAGTAACTATACATTTAAAAAAAAAATTCAAATCATAAAAACTGTTATTTTTTAAGTGGAGAAAATATGAATATATGTAAATAAACTATTAAGATTTTCAATTTCCTCATTTTGTACACAATTTTAAAAATTAATAATAAAATGCACAAGTTTAAAACTATGTCAACAAATTTAAAGAAATACATAAAAATATGCAATTTGAACATTTTCATAAATTAAATGAAAACAAAAAATCTCACTAAATAAGAAAGTACACTTAATAAGAAAAATCTGCAAATATACTTACTAAATTAATGAAAAAAGCTAAATGCAATAAGCAATTAAACTAATTAAATTTATAAAAATGTAAGAAAATATATATAAGTATGATTGTAAACCTCTCTCTCTCTCTCTCTCTCTCTCTCTCTCTCATGTTACCTGTTTATATTTTATATTGAAGTACACAGTAGTCAAAGTGACACATAAAGCAATCAAAGTCCTGTTAAATTCTTTAAAGTAATAATAATATGATATAAATAAAATATAATATTATTTAATATAAATAAAAAATCCATATAATTTAGTAACACTAAAATCAATTAATAAGTAAATATAAAATTTAATAAAATAAGTATAAAACATATTGATTTAAAATAAATTTGTTAATACTGAAGACATAGGTATTTATTATCGAAATTCTTTAAAGATACTATATTTATAATTTGATTCTATTTTAATTGACATTTCTGCAGAGAGTAACAAAACTTATTATAATGAATTTTATTCCTTATAGTTAATGTAAAACATAGCCAGAATTTGAAGTTGCTTAAAAATTTAATTTCTTTGCTTTGAAGGTCCTTTTACTTTTTCTTTTAAAAGATTAAGTTAAATTGTAAAACAGAAATATCATCAGTAAATTTAATATAACCATATGCTAAATATCAGTTATGCAGATATGAATTGATATATAAGTG
Organism: Latrodectus elegans; assembly: GCA_030067965.1. Lineage (NCBI taxonomy): Eukaryota > Metazoa > Arthropoda > Arachnida > Araneae > Theridiidae > Latrodectus > Latrodectus elegans. The sequence goes on along the minus strand of CM057820.1, from coordinate 33,701,655 downwards.
GTTTTACAAAGCAATCAGCGAGTACATGAGTACTTGGTGTTACAATGTAATGAGTGTAATTACAGTGTATTTGACTGAATGTAACAAGTACAGAAGAGCTAATGATAGAGCTAGAACAAGTAACAAAGTCATTGATATAATGATGCAGATGGATAAATTATGAGATTGTGTTGGCTTCTTATGGTAGGGAGGCTGGGTGGGAGAAGGGAAATGACAGTTGGTTTAACTGGAAAATAGAAGAGGGATACTTGGGAATTGAAAGATCTCTTTGGGTTGGAGAGGGAGACATAATGAATTTACATTCTGAAATAAAATATACATGAACATTTGTTTCATTTCGGTTAATAAAATAAATTGAGAAAACCAATAATCGTTGCACACCTCTTTAGTGATTATCGTTCTTTTTTAAATATATCACGCTTTTTTAAATATAAGAAAAGCATGATATTCTTATTTAGCAATTTATATTAGCTTTTATTTTTGTTATAATTTTTTTTTTATTTAATTTTTCTTTTATGAACGTATATATCATATTTATTTAAACCTTAAATTAGGTCAGATTTTTTAAACTAAAAAAATATTTAAATTAAATTTGCTTACATACTGCCACTGTTATTTTTACTATGCATATTTTTTTATTATAATTCCGTATAAATATGTTTACTTTTTTATTCAACCATGTTTTAATTTCATTACACATAACAATTCCGTGTAAATATATAGAATTTTAACTTTTAGAAAAAAATGTTCCTTTATATTTTTTTACCATACAATTTGTTTTTATTCAGATAATGAGAATGTTGATTTAAGCCTAATAAAGTTAGTTTATTCATTTTAGTTTAAAGATTTGTAATTTAAAAAAAAGCTTTAATTAAGTTAATTTTAACCTTATCTTTATTTATACCCCATCATGTGTTATAGTCATGTTTATTTATTAAATTATGGATTGATGTAAATAAAATATATGTATTTCTGTTCCTCCATTTTGTATTAAATATTATTAAATAATTTACCTTAAAACATTATAACATTTAGATTGTTGGTAAAACAGTTTTATATTTTTTTAAAGTTATTGAAATTTTATGCAGCAATATCTATTGTAAAATGATTATGTTTACTTAAACATTATTAATATACAGTTTGAATTGCAAAGCTACTCTATTTAATCTTAAATGGATTAAATTTCAGGAAACTGAAATAAGATATGTGAGTTAACGCAATTTTTATTTTAGAAAAAACTGGTTGATCTACTACATAAAAATATAAACAAATTAACGACTTTTATAATAAAAATTACTACCTATTATACATAAAAAATTTTACCATGTCGTTAATGATTAATTATAGAAAAATAAAGGAAATTTAATTTAAATTGATTTTTTTGATTAATTGCTGTATTTTTGTAAGCAAACTTAAAACAAAACCTCTTTGTAATTGATTAAACCTTCTATTTTACAATTCTTTTCAAAATGTTTAACAGTTAATTATGAAATTTCATTTACATAATTAGAAAGTCTTACTAAATTCTAATAAAAAATTAAGCTGATTAGGTTGAAAAATTGAAATTATATTATCTCACCTAATTTTATATTTTAATTAACATTGGAAGTCTTCGAAAATTACTATTGAGTAATTGGAAATTTTACTAGGAACGGATATAAATTCTAAAAACAAGTGTAAAGAGCAAAATGTCATAATTTTTATATTGAATGAAATATGTTTAAGAAAATTTATAAGTTTACAATTTTTTACTAAAAAACTCTTTGTGGATAAATAACTTAAATTTCTTTGCCTCATACTAGAAGTTAAAGCATTACAGGAAAAACAAAAACTTGCAATTAATGAAATGTTGCATAAATAATAATTTTTTATAGATCATTTTATTAATTATTAAATGAATGCTTATTTATAAATGATAATAATTTAAGCTAACATTAGTTATATAAATTAATTTTATGGAGTAACATAAAATATTATTGATCGTCTTATTTAGTTTTAATTAATTATTAATTAACTTCTCATCAATTTAGTTTTTATTCAATTTATTTATAAAATTTTAAAAACTTTGTCATTATATTTTAACCCGATAGATGACAGAACAAAAGGAATTGTAACAAGTACAAAATGTAATCGGTAAAATACTTGTTACTTTAAAAGTAACTGTACTCAGTACATACTAAGTACAGGAAAAGTAACAAGGTCCCATTCCTGGGGAAATACAAAGCTGAATAATTCAATTTTTTAAGCAATCAAAACCAAGATTCATGTATTAATGATATAGTCCAGATATGAATAAATAAATAAGTATTAACGGTAAAATTTTATCGTACGATCACCCTTGGTGAAATTTTCAAAAAGTCGCCAAGAGTGACCGTGTGAGAAATTTCCGACCGGGAAAACGGCGGGAGGAAAATGGCTGAAATAGTGACAAATGTTTCGTGAATTGCTAAAATAACAAGATTGATATCTTAAATTATCCATAAAAAATTTTTATTAAATTTTTATTAATGAATTTAAATCAATAAATATTCATGAAAAATTAATGACAAATAGGGTTGCCAAAATACTAGTTTACCTGATTACCAATAAAAACTTTCATCAAATTTGGCAACAAAAAAACGCGCTAAAAATGACCGAATAATCTCAGCCCGAAAGATTTTTTCAACCCCAAAAAAAAAAAATTAAATTTTACTAAAAGTTTCATAAAAATACATGTAAAACTTTTTTAAAAAAATCCAGATTCCATACCGACAAGAAGCAATCATTTAAATTTCCATTATCAAATTTAGCAAATGCTATAAATTCGCATACTCAGCAAGTTATAAATACTTCATTCAATACAAATTTTTTAAAGTTTATATTTTCAATTAAAAATAAGCCTTTCAATGAAATATTTTTAGAAAGAATAATATTATGTTATTGAAATATAAACTCGGCAAAAGACGTGGTTAACATCTAAATCGGCTAGCCTACACTTCATCGAAAGAGGAGCATTGAAGCCTTTGAACATACATTTAACAGTTTTAATCTGAAATCACTCTTGAATTCGCCAACCACCTGACATGATAAAAAGCTTAATAAATAAATAAAATAAAACATTTAAATTGCATTTTCAAGAGACAGCTATTAAAGTAAATTTCAGCATCGAACAAGTGACGTCAGAAAACGTAACAAAATAGGTGTTCGGGAGAAATTTTAAGTTTTTCAGAAAGTTAGAAATATCTGGCAGGGCATCGGCGACAAAGCAAATTTATTTGTGTTTTTCTTTTTTCTCCCTTCGAAATGTTTGCGATTAACTTTTCTTATCAATATTTTTATAATGAAGTTTAATTCATGAAAATTCTTTGCAAAGATCATTAAATTAATTTTAGAATATTAAATATCATCTTTTTATTAAGTTATTTATTAATAATTAAATTATTTATTAATGATGATAAAATAAAGAAAATTTATTTTAAAGAAAGGAACTAATAAAAATTTTTATTTTCTTTATTTAAAATAAATTTTATAATTAAAATGATAAAATTTATTTTAAATAGAAAATTAAAGAAAAGTTATTTTATAAAAATTAACATTATTATAAAATTTTAAAAAAATTTATTAATTTTATGAAATTATAAAGATTGAAGATATCTGTGGGATTCAAAAAATAGAACTTATTTTGATAAATATAAAAAATGTTATATTCTAAGAAATAAGTCATATATTTCACCAAACATTTGAAAAATCTGAGATGGGTTATAATCTGTATTAATACTAAACACAGATTTTTTTTTATGAGAAGAAAATAAATTGCGATTCAAATTCTTATTTTTTTATATTTAAATATATATTTGAATTAATTTAGATAAAATACAAAGAAGAACATATTTTGCATTTAAATATACTGTATTTAATATTATTGAAAACATTGAATCTTGTGTTTAATGTATATAACTGAAACAGCAATTTTGCTACATATTTTATGTCGCTGAGGTTGCTTAGGTGTAATAGATTGTTAATAAAATTAATTCAATAGTAAATTTTAAAATAATTTGGAATTAAAGTAATATTTGTTAATAATTCAATATTGTATACTGTATATATTGCTCTGAGCCAAATTAAGTTTAAATATAAAGATACAATAATGTAAACATTTTTTGATTGAGGAATAAAGTCTTAGAAAGAATTTACTGAAGTCAGTATATGTAACTACCATTTAATTTCTATTATACAGCTAAAAGTGTTTGTGTGTGTATATATATATATATATATTTATATATATATATATATATATATATATATATATATATATATAAATTTAGTGAAAATAAATTATCCTAGCAGAATTAGTTTAGATTTTTAAACATTCAGAAATACATTATATTATTTTTTTCATAAAATAATTTACATAAAAAAAATTATATTTACTATTTGAATTGTGCTGATAATTTGCTTGCCCTTTATTTAAGGACTTATAGTTATTTTTATTTAAATACATATAGTTAGTATAAAAAATTATCACAAATATTCATTTTAAAAATATAATTTATATTATATTCAAAACAATGTGATTAAATGAGTTTGATTAAATTTAGTTATGAAATATATACTAGTTTTGTGTAATAATGATAAATTTCAATATTTTCATAAAATAATCAAAAATACTGACTGAGTGAGTATAATAACATATACTCACTCAGTTTTGAACTAGTTCAGTATCCCCATATATTGGCGAACGCGGCGAATTTTTTTCGTCACCAAGCTAACACGGGAAAGTTCCCGAAGTAATAATGAGGAAATAAATATAAATGATGGACTCACTTGATATGAAGTTTAGCTGATATGCCGATTGGTATGTTTATTTCGAGAGTTTGTTCGTTGTCACCAGTGTCACATTTCAGTGGGGGGGGGGGGGGGAACATGCCAAAAATATTTTTCTAAATATTTACAGTTTATAAAATTTTAAAAAAGCAAAAATAGGCATGCAAAAAATATTATTTTAAATATTAATTACTTTATAAAATTTTTAAAAAAAAACATGAAAAAATATTTTTCAAAATATATACACTTTATAAAATTTCTAATAAGCATGTAAAAAATACTAAAAAAATTCTATTAACAATTCCGGGTTTTCCAACTGTTGGCCTAGAGCTTGAAAAATTAAAATACCCATCATTGGTTTCTTTAATTTTAGCTAAAATAAAATGTTGAAATTTCTCAACAACATGAGACGATATGGAAATATAACAATAAATTAACAAAAATGTATAAGATAATAATAAATTAAATTAATAAGATAATAATAAATATATATAATAAATAAACCAAATAAAAAAATGTAAAAGAAATTGTAAAAAAGAAAAATTTACAATGGTTGGACGCTGGCGACAACGAAGCACAACTGAGGAAAAATCACCTAATTGCACCAACAGCAAACAAAAGACAAATGTCTTCCAATTGCAGTAGAAACGTGGAACAAAGAATGTTCTAGAACAATGAAAGTCGAAGTAAAATTTGAATAACTGTAAAATTTATGTAAAACACGAAAAAAAAAGAATAGTGGCAACAAAAAGAAAAAACAATAGTAACTTAAACTGAATTTGGCAACACTACAATAAAAAAAGCTGAAATCGGCAACTCTATGATGTAAACAAAGGGCTCCAGATTTGGCGAGAAATCATATATATGGGGATACTGAAATTATACCCAAAACGGATATTGCCTATCAGTCAAAATGTATTTAAATAATTCAGTATGAATAGTTTTATTGGTTCAATTCAACACAATGGCGTCACATCGTCTCATGACATGACATTATTATTTCTTCTACTTGAGTTTATGAAGAATTCTCCGAGAGTAATGTTTGTTGTTTATTAAAGACAGATAATGAAGAGATTAAACATAAATTAGTTACAACAACAATAGTAAGTTAATTCCATCAGCTCCTCTATCTAGCACATTAAACAACTCCTAAAAGCAGTCTCTCTTGTTGCCAGATACAGCTTAATTAATAATTTATTGAATACTTTTTTTTTGTATATTAAGTACATCACATCCCCCCTTTTAGCTTTTAAATCTAAAATAATCCTTCATGTGCGATGGAAATTTTACAACACGTCCAGATCTGGTCTGATAATGGATATAATCTTGAGAATTTAATACATTTCGTGAATTCTTAACAAGAGAATGATTTTTTGAGTAACAAGCTGAATTCTCATCATTAATATTACTCAATGGAAAATCTAAGTCAGCGTGAATAGATTCAAAATCTCTTTTAACTTTTGATAATTTTAAATATTTTCTATTTCTCGTAAGGACGCGATTATATATATTTGAAGTTTGCACATTATAAGACCTTGGGTTTTTATTAACAGAAAGCATGGTTCCTGGTTCCCAAATTTTATTCTTAAAATTCCATATGCACACGTTATCACCTATTTTTAAAGGATTTAATATTTCTATCAAAATAACTTTTGTTTTTCGTGACGTTGCTTCAAAAATTTTGGTACTTCTCCAAATATATCCACATTTAGCAATTTATTACTAATGGGTAATTTTGTCCTTAATCTCCGGCTAAACATCAGCTGTGCAGGAGACAAACCTAACCCAGAAATGGGAGAACTTCTATTCTCTAACAATCTTACAAAAGGACGTTTCTTATCCTCATAAGCTTTCTTAAAAATTGCTTTTATAATTCCAACAGCTTTCTCAACCATTCCATTGGATTGTGAATGATGTGGACTAATAAATTGACATTCTATATCCCATTCTTTTAGAAATTTCTTAAACTCAAAACTGTTAAAGGGATTGTTATCACATACAATTATTTCAGGTACACGAAATCTAGCAAAGATTAGTTCTAAGGAATTGATGCTTTCCACTGGTTAAGTAGTTACCTTTTCTACTTCAATCCATTTTGAGTAATAATCAATCACCACCAAATAATTATTATTTCTGTAAAACATTATGTGAATGCCAATTTTTTGATATGGTCTGCTCGGTACATCATGAGGCATTAATGGTTCTTTAGACTGAACCTTCTTAAATTTCTTACAAATAGCACATGTCTCCACTATATTTTCGATATCTTTACTAAGGCCAGGCCAATAAAATATTTCTCTTGCCCTATTTTTACATTTTTCTATATCAAGGTGAGATTCATGTCATTTCTTAGCATTGATACAGGAACTACTAATTAATTTTTTTTAAAAAATAGTAAATCATCAATTATAAACAAATCACTTTGCAATTTATAATAATTTCTAAGGCCGAATTTTCTTTTTATTTGGCCATCCTTCCTTAGAATAAGTTAAAATAATTTTAAGTTCTTCATCAGTTTCTAATGCATTTTTAAACTGTTTGATTCTGCGTTCACTCATGGGTAAATGTTTTACAATAGAATAAACCATATTTAACATTTCTGAGTCATCACTTACTTTATCCTTAATGTATGCTCCAGGTAATGTATCTGCTAAATACATCTGACGACCAGGTAAATATGAGACACTGTAATCATATTTTAGCAATTTTAAGAGCATTTTCTGCAAACGAGTTGAAATTTTATTAGTTGGTTTTTGAACAATTGCCAATAATGGCTTATGATCTCTTTGAATGAGAACCCTATGACCCTATAATAAATTATGGTATTTTTCAAAAGCAAAATTAATAGTTAAAAATTCCTTCTCAATCTGAGCTTACCTCTTTTCATTGTCGGTGAAACTTCTAAAAGCAAATGATGTTGAGTGATTATCCTGCATTAAGCAAACACCTATTTCATCTTTTAAACTGTCACATTGTAGAACTGTTTTTTTTAATTTTTTATTATTATTTTTATTAAATACTTTTAAAACAGGTGTTGAACTTAAAAGTACTTTAATATCGTTAAATGCTTTATCATGTTCATACGACCATTGAAAATCAACACCATTTTTCAATAATTCTCTCAAAGGAGCTGTTATTATTGCTACATTTGGTAAAAATTTTGAAAGAAAATTAACTATACCAAGAAGTCTTCGAATATCCTTTTTATTTCTAGGCTGAATTAATTCCTTAATAGCCTTCACATGATTTGAGTCAGCTTTTATATTTTCTCTAGAAATTATTAATCCCATATATTTAACCTCATTTACTTTAAACTGAAATTTACCTGGATTAAATTCTACATTATTTAACTTTGCTCTGTTCATTACCTCAATTAATATTTCATCATGCTCTTCTTCACTGGTTCCAGATATAATTATGTCAACAAAGTATATTTCATCTCCTTTTATATCCCCAAAAACCTTTTAATTAACTTTTGAAAAACTTCAGGTGTGGAAACAATTCCAAATGGTAGACGATTAAACTTATACCTTTTAAAAGGAGAATTAAAAGTACATAAATCAGAACTACTTTCATCTAATGTAATTTGCTAAAATCCTTCTTGGGTCTAAACATATTCTTAATTTACCATTTGGTTTCTCAACTATCACAAGACTATTCACCCAATCTGTTGGTTTATTTATCTGTGAAATTATTCCCCTTTTCTCAAGGTCTGATAATGTCAATCTTAATTCTTTATATAATGCTAAAGGTACTCTCCTAGGAGGAATAATTACAGGTTTCACACTCTCCTTTAAAACTATATGGTAAGGCTCACCAGGAAAGTGACCTAAGCCGGAAAAAACTTCATATTTACTCAATATATATTGTTTATCATGAATTTTTATTTCATCAATACGCTTAATCAAATTTAACTTTTTACAAGCCTCTAAGCCTAAAATTGGTTTCGATGAGACATTTACAATAATAAATGGTAATTTCACAGAATAAAATTTATCCGTTCTGCACTCAAGATTTTTACCTGTCCCTCAGGTTTCAATTTATGATTGCCGTATGATATCAACACAGTATTAGTAGGAACTAAATTGCACATCCTATATAGTTCACAACTATTGTAAAGAGATAAAGGCAGAATATTGACCTGTTCTCCTGTATCAAGCTTAAAAAGTATGCCTTGATTACAAACATATATGGTTTTATACCATGATTTTTCATTTGTTTCTTCATTTCCTACAGAATCAATATACAAACAAGGTGAATTTTCATGGTCTTCGTTTACCACTTCATCTACAATTTCATTTTTATTGGCCCTTTTTCTTCATATATTGGATTTGCACAATGAAGCAAAATGATTCTTTTGCTTACAATTATTGCAGAATTTATTGTAAGCAAAGCATTCTCGTACAGCATGATGTCTTCCACATCTACCACAATCAATTATCTCCATTTTCTTTTATATGACTTCTCCAAAGTCGGTTTGAATTCACAGAATCTATATCAGCCAAAGTATTTTCTTGTTTTTTGATGGATTTAAGCTGCTCCTTGCTAACTTCAAAAGCTCGAATAAATTCTGCAGCCTTTTTGAGAATTAATGGTGGTTCTCTCAACAGTCGTTCCTGTAAAGAAGAATCTCGAATCTCTAGAACAATTCTATCTCGAATCAGTGATTCTTTTTGATCGGCGAATTCACATGATGAAGCTAGAGTTTTCAACAGTGTCAAATATGAATCCATGCTTTGATCTTCTTGCTGTGAACAAGAAAAAAACTTCTAACTTTCAAATACAACATTTTGAAGTGGTGCACAATAGTTCTCAAAATTTATAAGGACATCTTCATACTTCTCCGAAGAATTCCCCTCTTCATACTTAAATGTATTAAATATTACAACACCTTCATCTCCTAAAAGATTCAGCAAAATAGTGATCTTTATCTTATCAGGCTTCAAGTTATTTTCAGTCGCCAACATATAATTTTCCAATTTTTGGCGCCAACGTTTCTAATTTTCAACTACATTTTCGGTGCTAAAGTTAAATTCACTTGGCTGTTTAAATGTTTCCATTTCTTCGGACAAAAAGTAACTTACAAATATAACTTAGCAGAACGGTGACAATTATCAATTTCAGCCAGAAAACTAGAAACACTTCTCTTCCAATATTATACACAGTATTTTCAATCAACCATGTTAGGCTTAGCAATTAGCAACTTTTCTTCTTTATACAATATTTTTTTTTAATAATTCTTCTTTTCGAATTATTATTTTTTTTTAAACTTCTGACACCAGGTAATTTTTGTTGTTTATTAAAGACAGATAATCAAGAGATTAAACATAACTTTTATTAGTTACAACAATAACAATAGTAAGTTAATTCCATCAGTTCCTCTAATTATCTATCACATTAAACAACTCCTAAAAGCAGTCACTCTTGTTGCCAAATACAGCTTAACTAATTATAATTTATTGAATACTTTTTTTTTTGTATATTAAGCACATCACATTGAGTTTCACCGGAGAATTCTACAGCTGTTTGCGCCAGATCTAAATGTCATTGGCGATGAGAAAATTGCATTCATGATTTTTACTAGTAATAAAGAAGCATTTCTTAATGGTTATAATACCGTTTGAAAAAGTTTTCAAAATCATGAAAATCATCTCTTCTTCTAAATAATAAGTTTTAAAATTTTCAAACATTTAGCGATATTGCTTCCAAAATTGAACACGTTGAAAATAGAAAAGAAAACGCAAAATGGAAAACTAAACAAAATATCCAATTTATGATTACTTTAAATCGGCAAGGGCGATTTAAATTTTTAATCATAAAGTGGTCGTTACAGTTAACACCGTGAGTACGCCACATTATAAAGATTCTCATTGGTTTAAAATATACATGACGTCAGATAACGTTTCATTCACGTCACATCATATTGAAACCGCATTGTAATAATTTAGACAGTCGGTGAATTTGCTGCCTGCCAGTAACACCTGAACAATAGAATAGCAGAAAAAGCAAAAGAAAAAAATAACATGACAAAACATCCGCTTTATGATTAATTTAAATCGACAAGGATGATTTAAACTGTCAAACATTTCCAAAATTAATAGAATTCTAAATTAGGTTAGGTTACAATAAAAAAAACAACTGTTTTTTTAACTTTATGCTCGTAGAGAATTTTGAATTCAAACCTAACAAAAATTGATAGATTGATAATTTTGAAATATTGATTGAAAATGAATATGATGAATCCTAAACATGGAATATAAACAAAGTGTTTCATTGACAAATGAATGGGAAATAAGGGCATCTGGAAAACAAAGGTGAGAAAAAAAATTAGAGCCTATTAATATGTTTCAAAAATGAAATTGTTGCGTCACATTTCTCTCAAAAAATCGTTAAAAAATCTAAGATACAAAAGAAGGAAAATGCTCCGATCTAAGTTTTTCTCTTAAAAAATTTCTTGTTTGATCACACCGAAGATATGATAGCATTATGTGATTGATGGTGTCTCTTTCTCCACAAGAGCATTTATCTGTAGAAGAAAGTCTGGATTTATGTTATTTAGCAGTTATCGGAAAAGATCTAGTTCTAACACTATATAGCCACACTTCTTCAAGGCGTGAATTAATATAATTGTGGTGAATTTTCGTGATAGAAGACAGGTGCGAAATGTTATAGGCATGTTTACATTTATTCCATTCGTTGTTATTATAATTGTTAAAATGTATATTATATTATGGATAAGGTCTTCAGGCTAAATAAAGAGCAGAATTATTACTGGCCGACTTTGCGTTTCTTGCGTTCCAATTTTTCTATTATTTCATTTTCAGCAATTTCAGAATGACCTGGAATTTAAACTAGTTAAATCGATTCACAAGTCTTAGTTTCATTTACTAAAGATAATTCGATATGTTGAATGATGGTTGGGAAAGAGGTTGAAAGAGTTTTCAAACTGTTTAGACAGGATAAGGAGTCTGATAGTATGATATAGTTGGAATGAGAAATACAGAATTTTTCACCTCCAGATAAAAAGGGAAAAATCTGCTGTAAAAAGAGAATTTAAATTATTGATTTGCCCAGGGACAAAGGAGTTATTTCTGCCATTATAAACAGCGATTCCATGTTTATTGTTTATTTTAGACGCTTTAGTAAAAAACAATATGTGATTTGACCATTTAGAAGTACTATGCAGTTCAAATAGGTTATTAATAGTATCTGTAGGCAGATTTTTAGTCTGAAAAGAATATCTTCTAAGTAAGGTCTTTAAATTAATATTATCAAAGGCAGATTTTGTAGGAATTCTTAAAATACCTGATTCTTGAATTCCATTTTCTTCCAAACAATTTTTCACTAGCAAAGACAGAAGAAGAGCACCAGAGATTTGGCTGTATGACATTATCAATCACAAAGTACCACACAGAGATCTGGTAGAAAGTGCAAAGTTTCTAATGTAGATGCTCGTAGAGAGACAGTTTTGTCTTACAGAAAGAGGTAAGACACCTGTTTCTTTCAGAAGAAGTGGAATTGATGTCCAGCGTGGAAGACCTGTAGCAATTCTAAGAACTGAGATGTATATTGGATCCAAGATTTTTCGGCCAGATAAACTCGCCGATGTAAATACATGACACCCATAGTTCAGGTTATTTGTAATGAATGACTGGGCAATTTGAAGTAAGTGATTAGTTTTTGGTCCCGATCTATTACCTTTAGCATTTAAAACATTAATCTTCTTTTGGATGCAATTTTTTTCATTCGAAAATTATATTTGAAAGTTAAGCTATTCCTAAAAGGGACTTTTATGTGCTTAGACCAAGAGATTGGTAATTGATTGATAGCTTGTTCAAAATTTCAGGAGATTTTTTGGAAGAAAAATCTATAACTGAACATTTTGAGGAATACATTTTTTGTTTCTATTTTTCCCACCATTGTTCAAGTTTTATGATTGAAATCTGCATTTTTCGCTGAAGACTTTCTTGTGATGAATGAGCAGCCAAATAGACCTTTTCATCAGCATAAATAAAACACTAAATGTTAGGAGAGAGGACTTCGTAAATATCTGACATATAAATCATGAAAATGGGAGAAAGAACACTGCTTTGAGGGACACCTTTATTCGAGAAAGTGGATTGAGAAAAAGTTCCACGCCATTTCACTCTAAAACTTTTATCCGATAAAGAATCTTATCCAATGAGCAGCATTTTCTCTGATATCGAATTGGAGAAGTTAAATAAGACTGTTTGGCCACAGTGAATCGTAAGCTAGAGATATGTTCACAATTGCGCATATGATATATTTTCTTTGTGACCGTAAAGTAATAATATGATGATGAAACATGGGAAGAATGCTATCGCAGCCTCTATAAGTCAAAAATCCATGATACTTTGGATAAAAATATTTGGAAAAGAAGATAGGATTTATAAGATGATTTAAGGTGATGCATGACCTTACATAGAACACTTGTAAGAAATATTGAGGGATAGTAATTTACTTATGTAGTATCTTTCCTAGGTTTTATTATTGGAATTATGTTGAATTTTTTCCAAGACGGTGGAACAGTACCACTTAACCGAGAGTTATTTATGAGTGACAAAAGGGATCATAAAGCTTTCAAGTTTTCAGCTGATATTAAATCAAGAGCAGCTGAAGTGTCTTTGCATTTGGAAATCGCTAATTGGAGCTCTGAGAGAGAGAGAGAGGATAGAGAATTATATTCTAAATGAAGTTTTGAGCTTAAATCAAGAGGTAGAACTTCAGTTTTATATTGACGAGCATAAAATTTAGAGAATAAATTAACTTGATCTACATGGTTCGAAATTATTGAAATTTCACCAGAAATTAGAAGATGATGAGTTGGTGAGGCAGAAGATCTATTTTTAAGTCTTTTGAGAATAGAATAAGTGTCTTTAGATATACCAGCATTTGTTATAGTTTTATCTCAGAGATTTCTGGAAAGGGTAAGAAGAAACTGATGAAGTTTCTCAGCTATTCGTTTGCACTGCATCCAGAGTCAGATTAACGGAACTTTTCGCTTTTCTCCAAAGTTAATTTTTCTGACCAAAAGATAACAGCATTCCAATGTCCACCACGGAGGATATGACTTTAACGGAAAGTGTTTTTTTCTGAATTTATCAAGATAGTTTTTTATAAAATGTGGATTTGATCTACAGAAACTAGTCCGTTATTAACAATTTTAGTGTTCATTGAACTGAAGAAGCAAGTCCATAAAATTCTATTGCTAGAAGTACCTTTAGAATAATCATTATTGTAGATTTTGACACTAATTTGAACAGGGACATGGTCACTACCATAACTATCTCAACTGGTTGAGAAAGTACAAAAAGGAAAAATATCAGAAGATACAAAGTTTTATAACTTTGTATCTCCTGATTCATAAGGGATGGTCTGGTGGAGTCTGATATGAGTAGGCTTAGAGGCATGTAAAAAACAAATGTTGCTATCCACTACCCAAACGAGGAATTCTGAAAATTCAGGAAAGCTTGAACAACTGCCAAGTGCCGAAATTCGTACATAAAAGTCTCCAATTATTATGAAGGAAGGATGAATATTTTATAAGATGCTATGGTATCAAGAGATTGAAAATATACCAGGTTGGACGTATTTAAAGTAAGAAACAATCTGGATATAGTAATTTTTATAGCTAAAATTTCGGTATCATTATTTTCTAAGCGGGATATATTTAATACTTGCGCAGGCAGAAATTTGTCAACACCAAAAGCAAACCTCCACCATGGCCATCTTGCCTATCTAATCTAATTATTGTTTTATTACAAATATGAAATAAGACTAAGTCGGAATTTTTTAGAAACATTTCTTGAATTGCTAGGACATCGGAAGACTGAAAACACGGACGTTTTACATACGAGCATTTAGACAGAATGATTATTGCATTCCAAGAAATTAAATTGAATATTAAATAAAACACAAAAATTTGAAATCAAAGAAATGCACTCGTGGTACAATAATTTATAAAAAAAATTATGAATGTTTTTTACGTATTCTTACTGACTCAAATCTTTTTTCAATGTTAGATTCTGCGCATTTAATATTTGGTTGAGACTTCATAATAGGATGTTGGGACGATATAATTTGCTGATTCACAGAATTATTTGGACTTATCCTTCTTGACATGTTAGATCTTGCACGACTCTTTCTCGGAGATCTAGAAACTAATCTAGCTGGATTCGAACATTTTGCATGCATTCTTTCATGAATGAAAACATTTGTTGGACCATTTGATCTTGTTTAGCCTGAACTGTAAATAATTTTGCTTCAAAAATAGAAACCATCTCAGTCACTGCTTTTTTAACAATATCAGTTATTACAATTTGATTCGGCAAAAGAGGGAGATAACTTTTGGTTTCACTAGAGTAACTGGTTTCAGAAGATTTATTATGTCTTCTGGCCTCAAAAACGGCCTTTGGTTTCACTAGAGTAACTGGTTTCAGAAGATTTATTATGTCTTCTGGCCTCAAAAACGGAAGGTGGTTCATACTTTTAAAAAGGTAAGAATTTTTATCTTCAAGCCTCGTAGGCCAGAAAATGTCATTAGCTGCAGGGTTTCCCTGAGAGTTTAAGCATTTGGGCGTTTTATTGGCACAGAGATAGTCATTATGGAATGTTCCACAGTTTTTACTTAGGAACTGTGTCTTGTTTGCAATTTTTTGTACTGTGAGTGTATTTTATAGCATTTTACACATTGACGAACGTTATCAATAAAATGAGAAACTGGAATGATCGAAAATAATAAGTTAATAGTTTGAGGTAAAGAATGCCCCCAATGACACTCAACCAAAATATTTTCACTCAATTCTTCAGATTTTTTTTTATTTGTAAATCTTTGTAAACTTAATATCGTTAAGCCATTTCAAGAAATTTCTTCAGCAACAAGATATAAAGGTAGTTCTATATTTATTTCTTTTATGAGAAATCTTGAGAAGATATGTATTCAGATTGAAACACGGCATTAACATATACTTCAAAAATGTAGGTTATCTTGCTCATTTCTACAACAGCATTTGGGCAATTTGTTTCGAATAGAAGTTTAAATCGAGGCGTGTGATAAATTTGAGTTATTTTCTTTTGATCCTTTTTACAAGTTGTATTATTTCTTATTTTAAATTGTAAGGTTTTTTTGGAATTCATGCAGTACCATCAGTGGGAGATAGGAAAATGAAGAACAAGTAATACCACTTTCCGCAACTAACTGGATTAGCTTTGGAATTGAATCGTGGAAAGTCAATAATCTTGGAGTGTTTATTTTTGGAATGCGTAAATCGTCTGCTTCAATCACTTTGAATTCATAATAAAAATATAAACAACATAAAAAATGAAAAAAAGAAAAATTTAAGTAATATAAATAAAAGAACAGAAATACTCTATCTTAAGTTGGGCGCAAATCTGGAAGAATTCGGCGGAAAACTGAAGCCGGCCAAACTCCGGAGAACAAGTGACGTCAGAAAATGGACTTTCAGAACTTTTAAGTTTTCCAACGAGTTAGAAATATCTGACAGGGCACCGTGAATTTCATTTGTGTTTTTACCTCGCTTCTGTGCGTACCTCGTGTAAATGGCTTCAAATAAATTTATTAAGTTTTCATTCGATGACGAGAAATTTTTAATAGATTAATACAGGAGTAAATATATTTAATAAATTTTAAAGAATCTATAATCGTTTTCTAAATTAATTAATTTTATAAATCATGCAAAGATGTCTATGGGACACAGAATATAACAGTTATTTTTATAAGTATAAAAAAGCACCATCATGAAAGATATTCAACATTTGTTTTATGAAACATTTATAAAATCTGTAACAGGTAATTATATTGATTATTAAAAATTAAATTTTTATGAAAATGAAATAAATTAAATTCGCGCTAATTTTCTTATACTTAATATCCCTTTATATTGATTTAGATATAATGCTTAGCAAAAATAATTCCAAAATTGAATACATTTTATCTAATGTAATTAAAATATATAATTTATTCTTTTATTTAAATTAAATAGAACTTGATTTTATGTAATCAAGAAACATTTATATTTTTATTACAAATTTATATTGTTGTGATGTGTTTAGGTGTTATGATTTTTTTATGATAAGTTTTAATTCTATTTTATTATATATATAAAGAAACATTATTGAAATATTCTATTAAAAAATTGTATTACTAAATAATATATTTTACATACATAATAAAATATGAATGTCAATATTTCCTGGAAATTTTTAATTTGATTCTTAGAAATCTGTATGAAGCCTGTTTAATTGTTTATAATTGATAAATCATCCTCTTCTATAAAACATGAATATTTTATATTTAATTTATGGAATACACTGAAATGAATTAATAAAGAGAAATTGTATAATTATTTGTGTATGCAAAACAAATTTTAAATAATTAAATTTTTAAAAATTCTGGAATGCATTATAATTTTCACTTATTCCAAGAAATAAATTATACAATCACTTGTGGAATTGTGCTTAAGTATTATTTAGAATACATTACATTCAAACTACTGGTAAAATTCAATGAGTGGAATGGAATAATTCAATTATTTGTGTATGCAAAACAAATTTTAAATAATTAAATATTATGGAATGCATTATAATTTTCAGTTATTCCAAGAAATAAATTATACTAGTACTTGTGGAATTATGCTGAAGTATTATTTAAAATACATTACATTCAAAGTAATGTTATAATTCAATGAGTTTGATCAAATTTGATACATGATTTTTTTATGAAAAATAAGCTAGTTTAGTTAGATAATTATAAGTTAATTAAGTTAAAAATTATTAAAAAATTATCAAAGCAGAGACAGAAAATTATATGCAATTACGTATTTTAAAATTGTATACAAATAAATCAAGAAATGTTTACATAAATAAGCAGTTATAATTTCACAAAACTCATATTCTGCTTCAAAAAAATTTATTTAATCTTTCAATCAAATGTAACAGAAAAATATCAAATAGAAAAATAATATCACAAATTCAATAGAAAAATAACGTCACATGACATGACGTCATTACTCCATCTCCGTGAGTTCGCCAGGAATTCTCCCAGAATCGAATTCTCGAAATTTCAGAGGAGAATTCTGCTGTAGTTAACAAACTGCATTCTGCAAACTACAACAGAATTCGGCGCAATATCAGTTTTGTGAAATTATGACTCTATTTATCCAGGCATCAGATATGTGTGTGTGTGTCCTATGCTTTTAGCTGTATAATATAAATTAAATGGTAGTTACACTGCTGACTTCAATAAATGCTAAGACTATAATCCTCAATCAAAAAATATTTACACATTATTGTATCTTTATATTTAAACTTAAATTGTATAAGCAATATATACATGAATTGTTAAAAAATATTGCTTCAATTCCAACCTTTTTATCAAAATTTAATATTGAATAAATTTATCAAAAATCTCTTACACCTAAGCAACATAAAATATGTAGCAAATTTACTGTTTCAGTTATATATATTAAACACAAGATTCAATATTTTCAATAATGTTAAATACAATACATTTAAATGCAAAATATGTTCTGTGTATTTTCTAAATTATTATAAAGATATATTTAAATATAAAAAAATAAAATTTTGAATCACAATTTATTTCTTTTCTTATATTAAAATCATGTTTAGTATTTATGCAGATTATAACCCATCTCAGATTTTTCAAATGTTTGGTGAAACATATGACTTATTTTCCAGAATAGAGCATTTTTTTATGTATATCGAAATAAGTTCTACTGAATCCCACAGATATTTTCAATCTTTATAATTTTATAAAATTAATAAATTTAATAAAAATGTTAATTTTTATAAAAAATTAACATTATAATATTTTATTATAAAGTTAATTTTTATAAAATTTTATAAAAATGTTAATTTTTATAAAATAATTTTTTTATTTAAATTTTATTATTTTAATAATAAAATTTAATAAAAAGGAAATATTTAATATTCAAAAATTAATTCAATGATCTTTGCTAAGAACTTTCCCATGAATTAATCTTATCATAAAAATATTGATAAAAGTTAATCGCAAGCATTATTTCAAAGGGAGAAAAAAAAGGGGGGGAAACAAAAGACAGGAATCAAGAAAGTAAAGCAATCTCTTATGAATCATAAGACTATTGCCTTGCTTGGGCCAGCTAAATTGCTTAAATAATATTGCTGAAATAATAAAAACAAATTTGTAAAATATAAACTCAAAAAGTTCATTGAATTTCTTGAAATTAATTTTATAAATATTTCTTTAGCCATGAAGGGGTTGTATTTTTCGTTCCAGTTGAGATCATAACTACATCACTTTATTACAATTCTCATTGGTTTAGAATAACCATGATATCAGAAAATGTTTCATCAACACATACATCAAGTCACATCGTACTGAGACCTCGTCGTAAATCTGATTTGTTAACGAATTTGTTGCATGAATTCGAGTCGCATTCTTTAAGCGGGCGCAAACAACTCGAACTTCAACTCGAACTCGTTTGAGAATAATGTCGAAGTTCATTTTGCTAATAAAACAATTTATAAATATTTCTTTAGCCATGAAGGGGTTGTATTTTTCGTTCCAGTTGAGATCATAACTACATCACTTTATTACAATTCTCATTGGTTTAGAATAACCATGATATCAGAAAATGTTTCATCAACACATACATCAAGTCACATCGTACTGAGACCTCGTCGTAAATCTGATTTGTTAACGAATTTGTTGCATGAATTCGAGTCGCATTCTTTAAGCGGGCGCAAACAACTCGAACTACAACTCGAACTCGTTTGAGAATAATGTCGAAGTTCATTTTGCTAATAAAACAATTTCTTATATAAAGACCAAAGCATCAACTTAAGAAGCCATTTTCTATTGATTTAAGCCATCAATACGTTGTCAATAGAATAGAAAGAGAAAGCAAAATGAAAAAAACAAAACATCCACTTTATAGTTAGTTTAAATCGACAAGGAGGATTTAAGTTTTTAAAAATTTTCATATCGAAATAGAATTTTAAATTAATAATTGCAATGGTTATTTTTTTTTTTTACAAGTTATAATATAAAAAAAAGTCTGAAGTAAAAAAAACATTGTTGCCATCCTAAAACACAAAATTATCCTGTCAAATTGTTCTGTAAAGCAACCCTGTAAAATGGATGACATAGTCGTAACGTCATTCACTAAGTTTTTCCAAACAATCGTTGTTAATGTTATTACAACATGGGAATTCCCGAAACCAATATATTTTGTTGATATTCCTAATAAGCTTTCTGAAACACGTTGTCCTGAAACATTAAGTTTTAAATAAGAAATAGCAATTTAAATATCTCTCAAAGCAAAGGCGATTCAACGATAATTGGCCCTTAACAACGACTGCTTAGAAACTGTTGCTAAGTTTGACGTCACACTAAGGCCCATAACAACGACTGCTTAGAAACGGTTGCTAGGTTTTGACGTCACACTAAAGTTGTTTATTAACTGCATCCTATGACCTCATCATCTGGTAACCAATCAAATAGAGACTTTATTCTTGAACGAATAAAGAGCAACCCAGAATATTTTTTTCTATTGGTCTTAACGTTCTGTGAAGCTTGACATTTGACGCAATCGGTTGTTTTCTCTTGTTCTCTCGTTCAAATTTGCAGGCCGGAAATTATGTTTACTAATTAAATACTTGTTGATACTAAAAGTATTGATAATTTCTATGAATATGAATTCTACGAAGGGAAGAGGTAAGTTTAAAATTATTTGGATTCCAATATGCTACATTTTAAATTAAATGATGTTTTCACTATGATATGAACTGTGCTTAAAAACGTATTTTAAATGTTTTATGTCATAAACATTAAAATATACTGCCTAGTAAAATAAGTGTGCACAATAAATAACTGCCTCTATATTTTGAATGTAATACAACTGCTTTTTTTTATTAAAAACGCAAAAGATTAAATGAGTATAGAAGTTATCTATAAAAGTACCGGTCCAAGTGATCGATTATTAATTTGAGAATCGTAAACGTCCGTAAAAGGGAAAAGGAAAACAATATAAAATGTTAGCGTTAAAATGCTTCACATCTAATGTCACAGAAAGACCAAATTCCGGAAACATTCCTATGCGGTCAAACAGAAATTCTCCTAAAATGACTGGGAATATTTAATGATATGTGCTAAAAATTAATAATGTCAAAGAATAAATTATTTTGATTTATAAAAGGCTGTTTGAGATTTATGAATAAAATTTATCACATCAAATATTATTTTGTTATTAGATTTAAATGTATTTTGTTGCATGGCTTTTAACATAGACTATATAGGACTAAAAATGTTGACCCAGGAGATGTTAAGTTTACTATAACTGATTATGTATCTGTAAATTAATAAAATCAGAAATAGACCATATGTTGCTCATATCTAAATATTAATTTATATCTAATGTGAGCTAAAGGCATTTTTGCTCCAAATGTGTATTTTGCTATATACTATAATAACTAATAACTTTACTAATTTTATTAAAATTGTCTGTTTTTTCTACTAGTATTGTCTTCTGTTTTTCCACACATAATTAAGTAAAAGCTTTTAACTAAATTTGAATAAGACAAATTATTTTTTTGTCTTAAAGTTACAATCTATTTACAATGACATTATCTGATAAAATCTTCCCTTATACTGTCCAAACCAATTTGTAATTCCCATTAATCTTTATAAAATATTAAAAATATAAATCTATGAAAAATAAGGATGTTAAGATTTAAAGATAAAAATATTACATTAGTATATTATAAAAATATTATAAGATACAATTAGTTGCATTTTTATATTAACAATATTTTGTCTTGTTAAATAATTGATGCTTAAATACTAAATACAAATAAATTTTTTCCAAACATAATAAATGTAAATATGTAATAAATATAAAAAAAAATAAAAAGTTAGTTATTTTTTTATTAAAGGTGCAAAGTGTAAAAATAAGTTTTAAAAAGCAAGATAATTAGTGAATTCTCTATAATGCATTCTGAAATAATCTCTAACATCTATTTGAATGAAATTATAAATATAGTTTTTTGAGTTTTTGTCTTAACTGTTGAAAATTATAAATTATTGGAAATTATAAAATGCTATTTTGAACTGTCACTTAGAGATGAAAAAAATTATATCAAACATATAATTTAAAAGTGAAGCCCTTCTACTGAACATTAAAGATGGAAAAATTTAACATGTATATCATTTTAAAAATCATTAAAAATATTAAGTTAATTAGAATAATTACTTTTGGCTGTGTATTTGATCCACACTTCTCAAGTTTATTGCTCTTACTAATAAGGTTGGTTCAAGTAGAATCCAATAAAAAAAGATACAAAAACTAAGGTTTTATTACACAATAGGAGCACATTTCTATTTTTAAAGGCTTTGTGAGATATTTAGCATTTCAAGGTACTGAAATGAAACAATTAAAAAATACATGGCATAAAATTAAAAAAAAATTATAAAAAAGTCTAAACCTTTAAATATTTTTTAATAAGTGCAATTATTTACTTATATTTTTTAAAAATCATTTGATGGTTCTGTATGATGATAATCAAGTTAAAAATTAGATAATAAATATAAGAGTACTGAGATTTTGGGCAGACAATTTTGCTGGAATGATTTCCAATAAAATACTTTGGATCCATGATTAGTAATGGATCAATCAAGGTTTTGTAGTATTTGATTGGAAATCCATTTAGATAGTAAAGAAAAATCAAATAATTTTAGCATTAAAGTATTAAATGTAAACAAGACCAAGACAGAACAAATTAATCAAGTGTAAAGTTGCTTTGTGAATCCTTGTAAACCAATTAATTAATTATTTAAATTTATTATTTAAAAATTGATTCATTAGTGTGAAAAGGTTTATTTGTCAAATAATAGCATAATGATATTTCTTAGAGTGGAATCTTGTAATTGTTAATTGCTATTCGTCAATAGAAGTGATTTTGTTTCTGCATAAAATATGCAAAATTATTGAGATGAGTGCTTTGGAATTTTATGTTATTTGTGAATGTAGCTCAAATATGAAAATCTTCTGAAAAGAAAACTGCTGTGAAGTGTTAAAATCTTAGAATAGGTTTCAATTAATAGGTTAACAATTATTTAATATTAAGCAATTATGTTGTGTTGAACATTGGAGTTCATTAAGTAAAAATTAAAAAATCTTTCAATTACAGTGGTCATAAATATCTAGAAAAATAATCATAGAGTTTTTATAATTCATTTTTTAGCATGTTTCATGCCATATGTTTTTTTTAAAAACAGATAATATAGTTTTAAGCTATTTTGAATCTGATATCATAATATCTTAATTACTTTTTACTTGTTGTTGTGTATTTCAAGAGACTTATACATGTTCCAACATTGCTCCAAGAAGTTGACAACTATATTAGATAAAAACAAGTTGAGCTACTATTTCATTTTGTCTAAATATTGCAGATTTGACATTTTTTTATGACAACACAGAATACAGAGAAAAAGATTTAGCACTTACAAGTTGTAGGAAATTTAAAAGTTAAAGAAAATTGAAGTTATAAATAACGGTAAAAGGTTGCATTTTGTGATATTTTATTTGTGGTCAATAGAATAATAAATAAGGTTGACTCAACCTTTCATCCCCTTCAGTAGGTCAATAAAACTGTATACCAAGTACGCTTTAGGAGCTAAACACTGCAGTTTTCCAATTAGGCCGATCATCAAAATAAGACATGCTTCACATATCAGAGGCCTCTGTTAAAGAAACATATATACAGGTTTGGTTCCATGTAATTGTCATGCCACTGAGTTTAATTTTAGTATCATTGATGAAATATATACTAGGAGCCAGTACAAGTTTGAACAATTTCTAATTTTTGAAGTTATCTCACCAGACTAAATTACCCCCTTTTTATGAAACATCCAGTTTTCAAAATCCAAATAACATTCAATCTCAAACTTTATATATTGCAATCTCATGATATTTTCAATATCAAATTTTCCAATACTTCCTTATATTTACTTACTTCCAAAGTATAAAATTAAAGTCTAACAACTTAATTTTGCATAGGATTATTTAATACAAAACAATATAAAGTTTTTTGGTCTTATATTATGTTACTAATGTATTATATCAAATGATAAAATAAAAGTATTGTATTTAGTATTATAGTATAAATACTACTATTCATACTTGATCAATAAAATATATGTAATCAATTTTATTCCTTATTTTCTTTAATTATTAAAAAAAGTTGTAACATTTTAAAAATACTCTTTATAAAACAATACCAAGCAAGTATTAAAAATTGCACCATAAATATAATACAACGCCAATAACATCTTTGTTATGAAGACAAAGGTTTCTAATTAACTAGCTGTGGCACCCATTTAAAAAACAGCTGAAGTAATGAAATCTAGCATGGGAGCATAACTAAGCAATAAAGCTAAATCATGTAAATAACATACATTTTATAAAAAAAAAAACTCTGATTTTATAATTAATCAAACAGTGATAATTAGCTTACAAGAAATGCCCGTTGTAATGCATCCTAGTGCTAGAGAAGCAAGCAATAAATCTAAATCAATAATGTAAATAATGTATATTTTTATGAAAGTTTGCTTTCTAATTAACAAGAATTACAATTCATAAAAACATCAATGCACTATACTACTTAAATTACATATATTAATCGAATTCCACATAAGTACTTATTTAATCATCACATAGAAAAGATATGTACAAAACTTAAAAAATGTAAATTTAATTTAGTACCATCCATATTTTTCATTAGTTACAGACTAATATGAAAATTCAAATTTTATTCACTTCAGAAAGGAATAATTTTTATATATCACAATTTCAAACAAATGTTTCCAGCATAATTGTATCAAAACATAACAAAACTTCAACCATTATTAGAGCTACAAATTTTAAGCTTGCACGCATCAAGTTATTTCAAATAATCACATCTATAGATTTGGTAGCTGTACTGGCTTGTAGGATTTGACCATATCATTTAACAATTTTTAATCGCTTTTGTTGATGAAATGGAATAGAACAAAAAATTCAAAAAAGCTTTTATTTATAAAATGCAATTTATGTAAGTACTTCAATAATATTTAAATTTTTATTTTATTTTGTTTTAAAATTTTATAGCAAAACTATTGATAATAAATAATATGATGAATGTAGTTGTATTAGTTTTTTAAAATGGTAAATGAACTAATTCAGTCTTACTTTACACTTGAGCTAGCAGCTTAATCATTAGTACTATGATCTTTAATTCAACAGTGTAAGGTTTTGAATACCATCATATGTATGGATATGTAGTAGTTTGGAATCTATTTAAATTGCTAATCTCAGTCAAATTAGCTATTGTCATTATTTATTTATTTTATTATTTATTTATTTTTTTGATCACAACAATGACTTAACCATACACACTAAATTTTTATTCTTAATCTAATGAAGGTTTTTCTCTGCAAATGTGATTATAATTGGTGAGATTAATATAATTTTTGAGATTATAATTAATTTTTCACCTAATTCAGATGAGCCATTTTTAAACTTACAGGGTGATTCTAAATTGTTTTTATATTAAGAGAGGTGATAGTACACTCAGATAAGCAATAATTACTTAGAAACATAGGGTCGCATTTCACTCTGAGAGGCAGAAAAGAGGAATTCCCACTTAACAGTACTTCCTCAACACTTACAATAGTGTTGAGTAAGCGAATGAATAATATCAAAAGTTTCACAATCGTATTTATTGTTTAATGAAAACCTTGCACAAATGTTCAAAATGCCGTCCATGGGTGTCATTATACAGTTGACAGGAACAACTGGCGTACCCTCTCAAAGATTCCTGATGCCTTATTAATTTTGTCCCCTGCAACAACGATTCTAGCCATGAAATCTTCAGTTAAGTCAACAGATGTCTCATACACTAAAGATTTTATATGCCCTCAGAAGAAAAAATCCAGTGGGTGACGAGACCAAGCTACAAGTGCACTACATCCTATCCATCTTGCAAGATATGAGACATTCAAAAAGTTACAGACCATGATGGAAGAATGTGCTGGGGTTCCATAATGTGTAAACCACGTCTCTCAGGATGGGGAGTGAAACAATCTGCAATAAACTGGGAAACACATGTTCCATGAAGGTACCGTATATTGCGCCTGTCAAACAGTCTGGTATGATGTTAGGGCTTACCATGTAATCATTAAGGATACCTGCCCAGATGTCCATGAAAAATTTCTGCTGGTGTCTACGAGGGGTTGTACAGTGGCTATTGTCAGACCAAACGTGTTGACTGCGTTTTTAAAGGACGTCTACTCTGATTGGCTTTCTCCGGAAACCAATAAGAGCAAAATTCTGCTTCTTTCCTGTGGAAATTTGCATGTTGCAAATTCGTGATGCATTTCTACTTTCCTCTTTTCTGCCTCTCGGAGTGGATTGTGACCCTATGTTCCTATGTAATTATTGCTTGTATGGATGGTCACCTCTTTTAATTTGTAAAAACAATTTAGAATAACCCTATATATTGTTTTAGTGTGACTTGTGAAACCTTATTTATTAACACAAATTTTTAATTAGTACTTTCAATTTTGTTTTACAAGGTAACTTTTAAATTGTAGTGATATCTTAACTCTACAATTTTTTTAATACAATTTGGGAATGAAAACATTAAGATTTCTGCTTAATAAGTTATTGCATTACTAATTATGACTGATAAATATGAATTTAAATAGTTAATTATTCTTGATTAATTATTTTTGGTGTGTAATCTAGTAAAAATTTTAAAAAATGTCAAAATATATGATAATGACTAATATTTATTTAAAAAAAACATATTAGTCATTAGCATACATTTTGATACAGTCAACATGATATTTTTGAAATCAGAAACCACTGTTTGTGTGTATATTTGCCATGTCCATCTACTATTCCCAGAATACACATCTCTCTCTCTCTTTGTATGTGTATGTGAATTAAATATATGTTAAAAAATATATATATATATATATGAATTATATATATGTTAAATATATTCATGTATTGTAAAAGTAAACATTTCTTTGCTTTAACTTTTTTAATTTGAATTCCTTATATATTTTATCTTTCGTGAAATTTAAGGAAGAGGAAGGGGTAGAGCTGAGCAGAAAAACCAACCACATCCAATAGTGGGTACTGATCGTGATCTTGACTTTCCACCTCTAGCTGCAGCTAATGTTGCACCCCAAAAGTATTCAAGCAGAGGTAATGTTTTTTTTAAACAGAAAAATAATATTTTGGTACATGTGTAAAATCCTATCATCTTGAAAATTTAACCCTAATTCCACCAGATTGGCACAGTATTCCAGTATAATGATAATTTTGTTTCATATTGTCCCCCAGTACAATAATTATAAAATCAATTTTTAAAAAATAAATGTTGAAATTAAGATTTAAAAATATATGGTTTAACATGTATCATAGTTTACTTGTGCGAATAACAGTGTTTCAAATTCTTTATTTTAACAGCAAATATTTCAGTATCTGACTTAAAAGTTTTATCTTGTCCATTAGCATTTTTATTGTAGATACCACAATGCCATTAACATTTTTATTGTAGATACCACAATGCTGTAACATGAAAAACTTGATCCTATTTTGTGTGGGTGCTAGTCACAGTTTCTTTTTTGGCATTGAAAGCAAATAAATAATTATTAAAACTTAAGTCTTAGGAAATAAATGGTTTAGTGAAGCAACAATCATATAATTTGTGTATCATTTTCCAT
This sequence comes from Latrodectus elegans, assembly GCA_030067965.1. Taxonomy (NCBI): domain Eukaryota; kingdom Metazoa; phylum Arthropoda; class Arachnida; order Araneae; family Theridiidae; genus Latrodectus; species Latrodectus elegans. The sequence goes on along the minus strand of CM057820.1, from coordinate 33,674,039 downwards.
TGTTGGCATATTTTTTTGACAGGATTCTAAACATGTACCTATATTTTAATTAAATAAATAATTCTGTTTCCCTTATATTATAGTATTGCAATGAAATAAAAAAATTTGTGATTTTTCTAAAAATAATTATAATTTTCCTTTGGTAAATTTATAAAACCTGAATTCTATGAATTTTGTCTGCAAAATGTGTTAGCAATTATATTTTATTATGTGCCTTTTAAATTTATTTCAATGCTGTACCATCCTATAAATTTACATCTTCGACCAACAGTTCATGGGTTTAAATCCTATTTTAGGCTTGGATATTTCATAGTGGTTTGGAATCTACTTTCAAGTTCTATAAGCCCTTGTATGCAAAAATTAAGATTGTTACACAAACAAATCAAACCTATTACTAACATTAGTAATCTAAAATTTTTATAGTAATTTCTAATTGTAATACTTTTAATATATATTGATGGTTTGAATTCTCAGTTTGTAATGGTTTTAAATTTTCTTTGCATTGTAATTAATATAAAAAAACACACCTGATTAGTGACAGCAAATTCCTGGAATATAGGAACCTTTTCTTAAAAACAAAGTTGTTATGGATTTTTATTTTGGTAAACTAAAGACGCTGTTTAAAAATTATTTTATACATCTCAAGGCTGAAGAATTTGATTAATCAAAAACTAATACTCTAAAATCCTGTCTTATGGTATTATTAAAATCATAAAATATTTTATTAGTGACAGCACATTACATAAGTATGAGCTCTAATTAAAGAACATTAATTCCAAAATATAGCTTATTTCTTTTGAATAATAAAGAAACTATTATTCTTAATTAGGAAAGCCTGTAGCTTGATGTTTGTTTAATGATTAAAAGAAAAAAAATAATAATAATATCTATTAAGCATTATTGGAAATAAATTTAAATTAAAGTGAAATGTTTAATGAAGCAAAACTTTAAAACAAATTTATTTATTAAAATTAATTTATGTATTTTTGTTGGATAAACCTTAAATATTTGAAATAACTTTTATGAATGAAAGAATGATGGATAATTAAAAGGGTAAAAAAAGCTTATCCCAGAATAATTGTATGGTAAGTTTCTGTGTCTCTATAATTGATCAATACGTGAATAATGTGCTTATATTGACGTTTCTGTATTCTTGCACTACTTTATTTCATTTAGAAATTGGACTTTTTATTAACATATACACTTTTATTTTATATTATGTATCTTTTGTTAGTCATTCATCTTCTATCCATATATGATTTTTTCTTGTAACTTCAATTTGCACATTTGTTCTTCTGCATTTTGTTTAACACTTATATTAAAACTTTATGAAATAAATATTTATGTTACTCAAGAACAATAAGATATTAGATTTTACATAGAATTTAAAGTAGATTTTTTGTACCAAAAATTGACTTCTGAAAATTAATTTGGTTGTCCACATACATATGCACAGTAACAATATCGATGATTGCTCAATACTTTCACATTCTTGTGCGTACCCAAAAATATGCTTACAGAGTAAGAGAATGAGAGAAATGCTCCACTTCCAAAACAAAAATAAGAAAAATTAAGAATTTGGAAATTCAGTCATCAAACTAATAATAGAATTTTCCCTTTCTGGTAGTTTTCTGTCAGTTAACGTAAAAAAATGTTTAAATTTTACAATGAAGTGTAGATTTTGACATTGCTTTCAAAATGTTACTCACTCAATTATTAAAAGTAAATGTTACCGCAATCATTCTAAACCTTTTTTTTCTCTCTCTTTTCCCCTGAAGGAAGAGGAAAGACAAATTCCAAATTATCAAATGTAGATGAAAGTCCATGCCACCAAGCAGCATGTTCAGCAACAGAGGGTGTAAGCAATACATGTGATGATAAAAAGGAGAATGATGTTCCACCAACAAATATTCCTATATCTAATTTTAAGTTTATAAAACCTAAACAGAAAATAATGCTTAGGCCTGGATATGGAACAGCAGGGCGACCAATTGAATTGTTTAGCAATTATTTCAGAATGAAAGTGAGTGGAGCTGTTTATCATTACGATGTTGAGATAAATTCTTTTGGGCAAATGAAAAAATATGGTAAACAGCAATGTAAAACCAGGCAATTAACTGCAGCTGAAGCTGCCAAAATTGGTGTTACAAAACTTGAACATGACATGAGCAAAACTGTTAGTAAATTAAAAGGCAAAGAAATTTTTGAAGAGTTAGTGAAGTCTTGCCATTTAGAAGACTTTCATCCTGTATTTGATGGAGTAAAAAATGTGTTTACATCAAAACCATTTCCTTTTGTCAAGAAGCAGATTTTTACTGTTGAATTAGAAATAGCAGACAAGATTCGCAAATATCAAGTAAATATAAAGCCTATAAATAATGGCAATAATAAAATTTCTTTAAGTGGATTGGCAGAATCAAATGAACAGGCAATCATAATGGCTTTGAATTGTATTATGAATCACAGAGGTGCCAGAAGCCAACAGATTCAAATTGGACGATCTTTCTTTTACCTCAATCAAACTAATAAACTTAATCTTGGGGAAGGTCTAGAAATATGGTTTGGCTATCATCAAAGTGTACATTCTACAGAAAAGGGTGCTGCTGTTTTGATAAATGTTGCTGCTAAAGCTTTTCACAAAGATGGCCCTGTTATTGACTATGTGAATGATATTGTAAAACGAGACATCAGAAGAGGTGAAAACATAAAGCCCTATGAATTAAAAAATATTATTAGCTCACTGAAAGGTGTGCGTGCTGAGGTGACACACCTGCCTTACCCTAGAAGGTATGTTATCCAAGATGTCACCAAATTATCAGCACAAGATCTAAAGTTGGAAATTGGTGGCCAACTTGTATCAGTTGCTCAGTATTTCGAACGTAAATATCGCAGACTTCAGTTTCCATTCTTGCCTTGCTTGCAAATGAGAGCTAGTAATAAAACTTATATTCCCATTGAACATTGCAAAATAATAAAAGGTCAACCAAAACTGGGAAAAATAAATCCAACTCTTGGAACCAAAATGATCAAACAAACAGCAATATCACCAGTTGAAAGGTTCAATGCGATTGCAAGAAATTCACAAGAAGTTCACAAAGAAAGTAGCAACAATATGAAGAATTATAACTTGTTTATGGATTTACAAATGATTCCTGTCAATGGTCGTGTACTAGATCCACCATCACTTTCTTATGATGCAAGAGACGCTGCTGTTCCTGATGCACGAGGTATATGGAATTTAAATGGAAAGAAGTTTTTCAATTCAGTTGTTGATGTGAATTCTTGGATCATTATGGATTTTGCCAACTGTTCAAAGCAATCCATTAATAAATTTGTAGACATCTGTCATTCTGCTGCTCGTAAAGTTGGTTTAAATTTTGGAAAGCTGTTGGGTGTACAATCCTGTGGCAGACTTGCAGCTTATCAAGCTCTCAAAGATGCAGAAAAAACAAAAGCCTCTTTTGCTATTATTATCCTTTCTAGAAGAGATAGATTTCACAGTTATGATGAAATAAAGTTTATTGCTGATTACCAACTCCAGTTTATAAATCAATGTATTGATGAAAAAATCTTAGAAAGGTTTAATGAGCAAATTGCGACAAATTTATGTTTAAAAATAAACGTTAAACTCGGAGGTATCAATCATGTGCTAAGAAATAAGCCAAAAGTTTTATGTAAACCTATCATGATATTTGGGGCAGATGCAGTGCATTCTGTACGTGGTGCTCGGTGCCCATCAATTGCAGCTGTGGTTGGGAGTGTGGATGCATACCTTTCAAAGTACAAGGTAGCTTGCAGAGTGCAGGAGAATCCACAAGATAACAAATTATCGCAAGAGGTTATTTTGCATATGCGAAAAATGGTTGTAAGTCTGTTGAAAGCATTTAATCACCACACTAAAGGAAAACGTCCAGAAAGAATTATTTTCTTCAGAGATGGTGTAAGTGAAGGGCAATTTCAAGATGTTTATGAGTATGAGGTAAAAGAAATTCAAGAAGCCTGCGAAGAACGACTCAACCATATTGTTCCCATAACATTTATAGTTGTTCAAAAACGTCATCAAACTAGATTTAAGCCTAAAAATCCACGAGATGGTGTGGGGCGTGCAGGCAATATTCCCCCTGGGACTACTGTAGACACAGGCATTGTCCATCCTAATCGCTTTGATTATTTCTTGAATAGTCATGAAGGAATCCAAGGTACATGTAAATCTGCTCATTACACTGTGCTCCATGATGATAATAACTTAAGTGCAGATGAATTGCAACAATTATCATATCATTTGTGCTTCACTTACAATAAGTGCAACAGGAGCATTTCTATTCCTGCACCAGTGAAATATGCTGACCTTGCTTGCTATCGTGCCAAAAAATATGCAGACTTTCTTTTACAAAGAGAACAAAGTGGTACTTCGAGTGATTCAAATGCAAAGCTTTCTGATCATGCTATAAAAGCTATCAACAGTATGGGAGAATTTGGAAGACATTTTTTCTATGTTTAATCTTTTTTAAGATACTTTTCTGCTGAATAATATGATATACCGAGGATAACGTGTTTCATACGTATTTATGCATAATTTATGTTGCCATATGGTGACAAAGGTACAATGAAATTTTGTTTATGGAATTTGAATGCATTAATATTTACTTCGGGAAGGAACATATAGTTTCTTTTAAAAATAATTCTTAATTATTTTTAAAGGATGCACAAATTTTATTTCTTTCAATGTAATCAATATAATTTTAATGACATTAGATATAGTCTGTTTGAACTTAATAATTTCAATTTATTGTGTTTATGAATATATATATTTGAAATCTTTTATAAAAATGTTTGCTGTTTATACTTACTATTTATTGACATTATAATGATTCTTGTTTAAATAAATTGTTTTATTAAAGTTGTGAATTTTAACAAGTTTTTTTATTTATTTTTTTTTTTTAAATCTAATATTGTGTTAATGCTATTTTGTAACTTATAGAATATGCTCTTGTTTGTCAAAATTTATATTAAATGTATTAAGTATTGAAAACATTTTTCTGTGTTCATTATAATAACAATAACACCTTTAATACAGTTTATGTATAAATTTTTACATTAAAAATATTTTTTCGTATCAGAAATTTTTAATTTTAAATGAAAGTATATTCAAGAACTTTCCTAAATGAAAAAACTTCAGTGTTATTGGCATTTGTTCAGTGTTTTGAATATTATATCGATAAAATAGAATCCTTTTAAGTCTTAAATAATTTGCATAATTAATAAATACCATAATTAAAACAAGAATACAGACTTAAAATATGCTTGTCTAACATGTCTTGACTAAATTAAGTAAATGATATATTATAAAATGATGTTTACTTCCATACATATAATAAAATTATTCACATTAATATAAGATACATAAACATGAATAAATTAAATTATAAAATTTGAATTATGTCAAAAATAAATGATTTAATATCATGTTTAATACTGTCAGCTATTCAGTGTCCTGTCAAGTTAGCATATTTAGATTGCAGTAAAATTGAATTTTATTGAAGATAATTTATTAAATATTTTAAAATTCTAGGAAAATCTTTTTTTTCCTTCATAAATATAATTCATGATAATATAACAAAAAAGTACCCTAGAACTCCCATATTTAATATGCATTTTTAATCTTTTCATTGATATAGAAAATATAAGTTAAATGCCTGAACTTAATACATGACATTTATTTATTCTTTATTGACTCTAGGTATTCAAACTTTGCAAACACAATGAAAGGATAAAATCGAGTCTTTGTAGGTAATAAATTATAACAATAAAAAAAATTTTAAGTACTCATTATTTAAATAAATGTGTCACATCTTTGAAAACTTCAATCTCTGATTAATTTCACGACTATCTATAAACAACTTAATCAGTGCAAGTTCATCTGAAAGTATCATGCTGTATGACTACCGGTCATACAGCATTCCACCTTTTCTCACACGAATAAAATCTAATATTTTACTATCTGACCTATGTGATGTCCATTATGACAAAATGGACTGTTCATTATATCCACCTTGGTACGATCCATAGATTGCTGTTGTTGCTTATCTCCAAAGGTCTGAAGGAATCCGTTGACGGAGAGGGAATCGATGGCAAGGCAGAGCGAAGTGTAGATTTCGTCCCATAGTATATTCATGTAATTCAGGATATGCTCAGGAGAAGTTTGGTATCCATGGCATTTAGGACAGAAGGGGAAGGTCTTGTTACTCGCTACAAAAGTGAGGCATTTCAGGTGGCCAGAGGCGAGACGTGCAAGGCTAGTGCTGGATTTTCTATCGCATGAAAGAACCAGAGAAAGTCCTGCTTTTCTACTCTTGTAGAAATGGTGAGTCAAAGTTACCTGTCAATCGGTTTTGATTAGGGCTCTTCTCAGGCAAAAGAGTTCAAGGTAGGTAAGCGCGGAAGAAGAAGGAGCAGGATGACCTGAGCCCCTCCTTTGCTAAAGTGTCTGCTATTTCATTGCCTCCTATATCCACTTGAGAAGGGATCCATTGAAAATAGATAATGTCGAAGGGGGATAATTTTAAGCTTGTGTAGAATAGAAAGGCTTGTATGGTCTCCCAAGCAGATCCATTTTTGCAGATGTTGAATTGAACTACGGCTATCAGTTAATATCCAGACATCACTATAATTAGTTTCGCTCATGACGGATTCCAATCCGATGTTAATGGCCATTAGTTCGCTACGGAAAACCGAACAGAAGTCGGGATTACGTTGCCTAAGAGAGAGTTTGTCATGAGGAGTCTCGATGAAAATTCAGCTGCCAGTTCGGTGATTTATTTTGCTGCCATCAGTGTAGATTTTTATGTCATTTGGGTCATATTATTAATGATTTCCAAGGCAAGTTGTTTTCGCAATTCAGGTAAACAATCCCTCTTAATGACTGCCGTAGATAGTTCGTAATTGAAGTGAACATTGGGAAGGGCCTCAGCAAGGTTCAGACCGCAGTGAAGGGCATCTGGTTCGACATTGTTCTCGATTAAGTGCAGTGAGTTAATCAGACTGAAGGGACTGCTTCTTAGATCTTTGGAACGGAGTCCAGTTGCTTAGATAACTTGACGTGAGATTACCTTGGCCATAACTGTTGAGTTTATTGTAATATTTGACCAGAAAGAAATGTCTTCTGATATGAAGAGGTTGTAAGTCTGATTCGAAAAGTACTATGTCTGAAGGACAGCTGCGTTTCAAGCCAGTAATGATGCCTGAAGCACTCAATTGCACTTTTCCTAATTTTTCCAGATTGGAATTAGAAGCATAACAGTAGACTGGGAAGCCGTCGATTCCCTTGCTGGCAAGGGATGTGATATATTCTGTTGGATCCCAAGTCACGTAGGTCTCGAAGGCAATGAGAGGGCTGATGCAGCTATTAAATCTGCATCTGGCCCAGCTTTTAATCCCTTCCTTCAATGGATGTGATAATGTGTATTAAAAATTTATAAAAGATCCTTGGGAGGAGTCTTGGAACATGCAGGTAACTAATAAAATGCGTGCTATACTTCCATGTCACATCACTGACAATTTTACTGGTACGAAGTGTTGACGTTCGCCTGGCTCGCTTTCATATCAGACACAAGCCTTTCAAACACAGACATTTTTTTCTAAGCGATTTAAATCCATGGTGTGAATCATGTGATGAACCTTATACCAGGGTCACTCTGAAATTTTTGCGATACAACTAGGTTTTTAAAGTTATACTTACAAAATTTTAGGTGTGTTCAAAGTAGTCTCCTCATCAATGCACTTTTGTAGATGAATTTTCCACAGATTTAATGCCTCAAGCCATTCATTTCTTGGAATAAATGAAAAAAAATGCATTTATAGCCACATCAATCTCTTCTTCTGAATGAAAACGAAGTCCACGTAAGTTCTTTTTTAGATTAAAGAATAAACAAAATTAGCACATAGCTAGATCAGGTGAATGCGGCGGGTGTTAGATCACTTTCATTTGTTAAAGAAACTCAACTGTTAATCCGGCTGTATGTGAAGATGCATTGTCATTGTGAAGCATTAGTCCCCTAACATTCAGTTCTTGTAGAATTTCTGGAAGACATTTAGTGGTATACCAGTTTGCTGTTACTGTCTTCTGTTATTCTAACTTGATGGCTTTGACCAATCCCGTACTTCTGAAGTAAACGGCATACATCCCTTTTTTAGTGTGCCTTGTTTTTTCACCATGGTCGGCGTGGGATCATCTTCAAAGACTCATACTTTACTTTCTTGACGTGTAGGAACGTCAAAAAACGGTATGTACGTTTCGTCACCTGTTACAATTTTAGAAATGATGCGGCGGCCATAATTTAGCAATTTAAGAGTTTCTTTACTCATTCCGACAAGCTTCTCTTTTTGGTGCTCAGTTAGATTATGGGGAAACCAACGGCAAAATACTTTTTTCATATGTAATTCTTCATGAATGATTTTGTGTATGGCTGGGGATCCAATGTTAAGTTCCTTCTGTATCATTTGATAGGTACAGCGATTATCATCCATTAAAATTTTTCGTATGGCAAACACGTTATCCGGGATTACTGCCGACGGCGGCTTTCCTGTGTGTTCTTCATCCTGAAGAAAGTTGCGATCTCTTCTAAATTCTCTAAACCGTCTGAATACAGTAGCACGAGCTGGAGATACATCACCAAATGCTTATTGCAACCGTTGAACGCATTTTTCTTGATTTAATCCTGCTTTAAAATCATAGCGCGAAAATGTTCTCGCGTCAACTCCATTTTCTCTTCTGTTTAAAATTTATTCTACGCTAAACAAGTTGAAGTAAGTCAGTAAAAATCGTCTTCTGTGTTAAAATACTTTGTATTTTAAAATTAAACCGTTATTTTTATTTTGTAAATTCTCGTCTGTGCGCATCTCAAAAATTTCAGAGTAACTATCGTACTTTATATTAAAATTTAATGCCAAGTCATAATTTTAACAATTTACATTATTTTTAAACTGACACATTAACTTTGTTAGATTTATTGGGAGATCCACCCCACAGAAACATATTCGGTTTATTTGAGAGCAATATGTTTCCTACATTTTATTTAGTTTGTATTGTAAATTTTAAAATTACATATATTTTGATATTTTTCGGTTTTTTTATGTTTTTGTGGCTAGATTTTAAGATTACTGTATACACTTATTTTTGTTTTTTAACGTTTTAATGTTGCTTGAGTTAAAGGAAATTATAATTAACTAAATACTAAAAAAAATTTTTAACAAAATAGATAAATAAATTTTGACACAGCATGTCTAATTCTGAATTTTGCGACATAAAACCCAACCAATTGAAAATATGACAACAAATTACAAATGCTGAAAGTTTGTCAAAGTTTTAAAAAATAGGCTATATTGTATTGTAAAAAAGAATTGCCCATCACTTATCTGACAAACTCAGCAATAATACCAAATTTATCTTGTATTGCTCAAGAATGACAAACATTCCATTCTGAAAAGTGCAATCCTAACACTAGATCAGCATTTGCTTTGGGCTTTAAAATTGACAACTCCATACAGTATAGCAGAAAGTTACTGAAAAGTATTTAATATCAACTGCACAGTGTTACCTTTTAGGAGGATATGAGGACTCACAGATTAGAAAAAATGAAACCCAGAGGAAACATTCCACGCACCTACCTCACTAAATACAGCAACTTGTTCCTGTTTAATAGTGGCCATTGTTGAAGCTTTGATTTTCCACTGTAAAGGATGCCGTGACTTCTGGAATGTGTTTGTGGAATTTAATACCATATAACAGTCTGAGTTATACCACTTTTTAGCAAACATTGCGTATTATTTCAGGAAGAGTTTTCATAAATAATGGGTAGTAAATATGTAACACAAAAGAAAAAATCGATTCTCTTGTATGATGTCCATGTAGAAAGCATCAAATTCCCTTTATTTAACAATTTAGGTTGAAATATAACAAAAAATCTTTCAATGGAATAGTCTTACCTTGATAGTTGGTACTAGCGACTTTGATTGAGAAGCAATAAAATAATTTTAATTTAAAGAAATTGATGTTTCTCATATTCACACGATTTCAAGACTATCACGACATAAAACTTAAAGAAATATTAAATCAATGAAAACTTACCTATTTGTTACAATTCAGTATATCAAAGGAATGATCTTTTATTTAGCAATAGTAGTTATTTTCAAATTCAAACGTGTAAATACTTAAAATTTTATATAAAAAAACGTGACGTTTCTATATTAAAATGAGTGAGAGAATAAACTGTTGTAAAAGTAATAAAATACATTCATCGAAAATGAAATTTCAGCATCAAATGTATGTAACATCATGCAAATTTATGGTGAAATGGATGTGTGTGTGCAAATGATTAAACTTGTGCACGCGCTTGATCACTCATTCGGGCTTCAACAAGGGCCAACAACTTTTCCCTTCTTATAAACAGCACCTGAAATTTGCATACGTTTGTGACTTCCAAAGAAGCGTGGAAAATGCCTCTAAGATGCATTGGTGAGTTTACTACAACTTTCTAGTAACGATCTCTACACACACACACACAAGAAGTGGTTTCTCGCTGTGCATAACAGCAATTCATTTTGCGCTTAACGTGCATGCCATTTATTGTATGGTACCATAAATTTACAGCCTTCGTACGAATAACATCTGGGTATGTCGCAGCCATGAGAATTGCTACGAAGTAATCCATTTTGTCAGCATGGTGGTTTGCGGGGGGGGGAGTCATAATATTTGATTGCAGGACATTTCTAGTACACATTGACAGCAGGCGCCTATGTCACACAAGATGTGGAGTTTTGTTTCAGTATGCATCCGATAAGGTATTTCAGTAAGACAAAACCGAATATTGCATGGCGAACTCTTTAACAGCTTGACTGGATTTGATATCCTTTACAAGACGGCAAACTCTCCAGGTCTGAATCCCATCGAACATTTGCGGGATCTCATTGGACAAACATGAACCGAGGAACATTAGTGCAGCCAGTGGATAATCTGCACGTAGCAGTGAATATGGTTTGGCAACTTAGGTTACTTCATACAACCATAAATGGATTAATAGATAGAATGGCATGTAAAGTTGCCTAAGGTGAATACATTAGGTGCTGAATAAATTAATTCATAATGGTTTTATTTGTCTATTTTAATCATTTGCATGTTTATGTCACCACTATCTCCTGAAATTTGCACGAAGCTATTTGCATTATTTCTTGGTGTTACAATTTCACTTTTGGTGAAAATACTTATCAAACACAATGAACACCTAACCAAACGCAAACGAAGTCACTTAAAAATATTTAAAAAGAATAATTCTGATCTAAATAATATATATATATATATATATATATATATATGTTTTTACAGATCTCTGCTGGTGCTTATTTTTTGATTGTAATGAATTATATACAATATGTAACACCATACAGAAAATAAGATTACTTTTACCACTATCCACTACCATAAATGAAAGCAAATTTCATTTATAATATTTTGCAAAACATTTTTTTCAATTGTTATTTTCTTATGAAATTTTTTATATATCTGATAAATACTAATGAAAATCGTGAAAAATACTACGATGTTTGAATAATATTAATTTTGCTTTAAACTATATATATAACTTGTTTACATACATTCTAATTGTATTGGTATAAAATCATTTATAAAGATCTTTTATTGTAATAAATATTTCAAAATTAAAACTTTAATGTTTGATTTGCACTACGTATATATTTATAAAATCAAAATATTCAACTGTGTGAAGTTCTAGAGTCAAAACGGAGCAAAATCTAATCATTCAAGTGAAAAGAGTCTTCAATGGAAGCTCACGATTGCACAGGATATGGACAAGTTTCTTGCTTCCTCAAGTCGATACGAGTGGGGCCACTTTTAGGGATTGTTTTCAAAAACCAGTATTTTAGTCGCTGGGAATGTTGAAAAGGTCCGTTTCCCTGCATATTTCTCGACCGTGACCTTTCAAGCAGCAATAGAAGGTCATAACTCCCATTTTTTTTTTTCTTTTTTTTTTTTTTTTTTTTCCCTCCCTTAAATTGAAATGCAGTTTAAATCTTTCTATATAAATTTTAGCCAATATAACATTCTTTTTAAGAATAATTTTTCATCTAGCCTTTTAATTTACACAATAATCAGTAACAAAACAATTTATTAGTGTCTCATTAATAAATTAACGTTCTTATAATTAACTAGTGCATAAGAGTTTTGGCATACTATTTATATCTTATCGGAAAATTTTTTTGGTGTTGTCTCGAAATAATTAAGCTATTATCATGTTTATTAAATTATAATTAATGAAAGCTAAAATTAATTCCATTTATATTTTATTTAAACTGTTCCCTTAAATAAAGTAAAGAATTGGCAGTTTTTTTAAATTACATTTGTGTAGTGAGATCTTGAACTGTAGCTAAAGGTTAACGAGTTCGATCCCAACATCTTCTAATGATTTTTAATTTTGAAAAGCATTGAAGTTACGAAGCCGTCAAAACTGCGCCATCTTTTTCTGTAATCAATTTGTCTGTAATATTTTCCATTCCATAAACATTAACCTTAAGGTGATTAAACAACCTCAACAGCTTAATCTTTGGTTCAGTGGTGATTCTGAAAGTCTTATTCGAGATGTAAATCTAATTTACATCTTGTGTAATTGAATGAATTTATATTTGAAGTTATAGTTTTAATTGATCCAGTTAATTATATATATATATATATATATATATATATATATATATATATATATATTAAAATTCTATTGTTCTCCATTCTTTATCTTAAAATAAGCCAAAAATTTAAAATCGTATGAATTTAAAAATCAATTTTTGAGAATTCCTTAAAAAGACAAAGTAAATCACGATGATGATTTATATGATTTTTACTTAAATTCGATTTTCGAAAATTCCAATTTAAAATTCGAAAGATTTTTTTTTTTTTTAAATAGCTAACATTAAAAAGCTTTCATTTTTTAATTTCTTATTTAAAATTTTAAAATCATAACAGATTTCATTTGAACTAGTAAAGAAATTAGATTGAGCGTTCAGTATTTTAATTTAACCAAGAAATTGTTTTTAAGTTAATTGTTTAGAAAAAATGCTTACAAAGGATTTCAAAAGTTTCTTTTAAAATAAATTAATTGCATTTATTTTTTAATAATTCCTTATTAATAAAATATGTTCCTGTCAAGTGGTAGTATGAAATTAATCCTTTAATCCATTTTCTAGAATATCTAATCTCTAATTTAAATATTTATAAGTTACATTATATCTGATAAAAAAAATTTATAACTTCCGATTATTGAAGTATTCGAATATGTTGAGAAATACTAATAGTTCTTTTCGCAACGTGGAGAATATTTGACCTTATTTTTCGTCGAATGTTAGGTCACAAGATCAGTAAGGGAGCGTCAACAAATTCAAGTTCCACGATTTTGTCTAAAGAGTAGACGAAAATTAGCGTGTAATTACGGAAATTAAATTTATGTACGAGTAAAAATAACATGTAAAGTAATGCAAATTAAAAAAATACATAACATTGTGTGCCAACTAGGAAAATATGAACAAACTTACAAAAAATTAAACATTAAAAAAAATCTTTCCAAATACTTTTCTAGTGATAATATTTGTGAAAATTTACCTCCGGATTTCACATTTGGCATTAAATGTTTGGCGTAAAAATAATTATATTCAATTTTTGTTTGAAAAATTTTGGTACGTTAATACGATTTTCACATTTATAATATCCGAAAAATAATATGCATTAAAGCGAGGTACATAACACCGAATTCTTTTTCAAATGTTGAAATAGAATTTGTTTGCACTAACGGGAAATTCGCATTAACGTATTTTCCATGTCGTGATTTCAAATCATAGGGAGCTTTTTCTATTAACTTTCAATCATTTGAAGTCACAGCAATTGATTACATGGACATTTACATTGTGTATATTTACATTTTTGTAAGTATTACGCATAATCATTGAGGTATAAGCGATTCTTCGAAAAATTCAGAAAATATTCGCTTTTTCTGCTTAAAAAACTTTAAATTTAACTTGATCTAAAACAATTTCACAAAAACGTGAAAATTACTTTGTAATAAAAATAATGTACCGAGCTTCGGGGTTCGTGTGGATTGAGAGTTGAAGAAAGCAACCACTCAATGAACACAAGACTTTTATTCGTAAAAATTCCACTAGAAATACCAGCTGTAACAATCACAATTCGTCAGATACAATAAGTAACAGCTTCCAGTCACAAGTCTCAAATACCTCAGGCAGAGAACAGCTTCTCTAAACTAGCAGTCACGACTAATCGTCTTCACAAAACTGACTGTCTTTACAAAACCTTCTAACCATGTTGGGCTGCGGTATTTATGCCTGACTTGGCGGAGAAATCTACTAATTTCGCCAAGGTTTTGGAAACTTCTAGGCTATCTCGCTAAATATTGGTCCTAGAGCTTAGGTGATGGATGTTTCCAGAAGTATCTATTTCTCGCCAAAACATCACCAAGTCGCCAAATCATTAGAAAACCCGCTTTTAATGTATAACACGTCTAAATACCGCAATTTTTGCCCAAAATGTGAGTATTTCCGATCTGTCTGCGATATTTTAAGACATATACAATAATTATTTATAAATTTGTAACATTGCCCCCCTCTCAAGCACTGCACGTCCCGGGCTGTACAATCCCCTGATAGGAGGCCAAATTTAATATAAAAGAATTTACATTTTAAGAGGATACAGAACACATTACATACACAAACAATTAAAAATACAAAAAAAAAAAAAAAATAGAAAATATTAAAATTATTTATACTAGTTACAAAGAGACTATGGTATACTAATTTTTTCTTTACATTGCGATAAGGAGCTAATCTATCATAATGTACTACCTTTGGTTTTGAAGAAGATGATTTCTTTATACGAACCACGACATCATTCAGTCTTTTTAGGATTGTGTAGGGACCTTCCCAGTTGGCTTCCAACTTCGGAGAAAGTCCTTTACGTCGAATCGGGTTCCACAACCAAACTTTGTCACCTTCCTGAAATTCATGTCCTGTGTCATACCTCGTCTTCATTCTTTCGGTCGTCAAGTTGATTCGGTCTCGACGAAGATATGGACATCTTCAAGACGTGTCTGAAGGTTTCGAAGGTATTCCTCTGGCGATGAAGATGTATCTGGTAGGCGACCAAACTGAGGATCACAAGGGAGACGAAGTTCGCGACCAAAGAGCATTTGTGATGGAGTATATCCGGTAGTCTCATGGACAGCACAGTGATATGCAAGCAGAAACAGCGGTAGCTTCAAATCCCAATCTTGCTGATTTCTGGAAACAATAAGTGAGAAATTATTCAAGATGGTTCGGTTAAACCTCTCTACCATGCCGTCCGATTCCGGGTGTAATGGCGTGGTCTGCGTCTTGTCTATTCCGAGAATTTGACACATTCCTTTAAACACAGCAGAGGTGAAATTTGTCCCTTGATCTGAATGAATTTGTAAGTGTGTGCCGAATCTGGAAACCCATTTGTGCACTAGAACCTTTGCTACTGTAGTCGCTTCTTGACCAGGGATTGAAAACGCTTCAGGCCATTTAGTTAAGTAGTCCATGACAACTAGGATGTATTTGTTACCATTTGAAGATCGTGGTAAAGGACCCAAAATGTCCAATGCTATCCGCTCAAAAGGTGCTCCTTCATTATACCGCTGCAACCTTCCTCGGCTACGTTTCTTTGGTCGCTTACGTGCCGCACAGTCATCACAAGATTGGCACCATTTCTGTACAATCTAATCTTGTCTAGTTTTGCTCCAATAGAAACGTTCTCGAACTTTCTGTAGAGTCTTCATTACTCCGAAGAGGCCTCCAGTTGAGCTACTGTGTAATTCTTTCCAAACATCTGAAATTCTTGATTTTGGAAGAACAAGCTGCTATTTGAAATTACGTCCATCATCGAACTCCCATTTCCTGTATAACACGCCATTTCTAATATGGAGTGAGTCCCAAAGAGCCCGATATTGTTTAGTAGCAGGACTGTAGGTGGAGCTGTCCTGCCAACTTGGTCTCATACTGGAAGATTCTTTTAATTCAAAAATTGGATTTATATCTGGGTCTCCTTTTTGGGCTTCTCTAAGTCCGTCATCACTTCATGGGTCTGGTTTCAATGGCGGTGAAACAGTAACTTGGCGTACCGAAGGATTTACTAATTGATAGTTCTTCTCTACACAAGAACAATATCGGCAGCTTCCATTACACGGTTTCCTTGATACTGCATCAGCAATTCCGTAAAGAGTTCCTTTGCGATGACGTATTTCAAACTCTGGGATTTGTTGAATCCTTCCCTGCTGTGGTGGAAGATCATTTCCACCATCTTTTGGTTTTGGGCAGTCTCTTCGCACGTGTCCGACTGCACCGCAAGTCCAACACTGAATTTTCCGCTTATGGTAAAGAAACAAATTATAAAGATATAAGATAATAAATAAATTTTTTGCCTTTCACGGTGAAGAAAATGATTAACAGAAATAGTAGCCTAATATTTGTTCTGAAAGTAATTTTCATACAGTAACTTCATTTCTGTTATCAATCCCCTTGTGATCTGCTTCTTTTAACTAAATATAACGACTTGAAGTTTTAAAATCAATTCCTTGTAATGCATTCATTCTGCCGTGGTGCCCTGATTGATAAAGGCGTCGTTCTCATTATCGGAAGGTACTATTCCCTACCTAATCGAATTACAATGTCCTCCAAGTGACATGATACCTCTGGAACAGGTTAAATCTTGGGTTCTCGTGACTGGTCCTTACTTGAAAAAAATTTATTCTTTTCTCAATCATTTTAAAGTATATTTTCCTCTATCAGCACTTAGTTAATATAAAGCTTCAAAATTTATAGCCATTATCTATCTACATCCATCCATTCACATCAATATCTTTAAACGTTTGACATATTCATCGACTTGATACAGCTGCTGACAAGCCTACTTTGAAATCGATCGATTGAGTTGCTTTTATAATGACTGATATTGCAACTTTCAACTAATAAGCTTTTAAACCACGTGATGCATTAAACTGCATCTCACGGCATTCTATGGCAAAGTATCATCATCATTAATGGCGCGCCAGCCCAGGATGGATCAAGGCCTTCTGAACAAACTTGTTCCAAGGACCGTACAGTCTTCTTCGACTGCATCCACCCATCTCAGCTTTGGTCTTCCTCTTCTTCTTACGCTGATGGGTTTTACAAAAAATATTTCCCTTAGTGTTTTATTGCCCTTCATTCTAATAACATGTCCAACCCAATTAAGAAGGCTTAATGGCACAGTATAAATTTTAAAAATTACATTTAATTAATTTAAATGAATTAAAAATGTCTTACCGTTTTAATTGTAGGTTTTGCTACTATTTATTAAGATTCTAGATAACCAGTCATAGATATTTCAAGATCTGGGGCAAATGTCAGTGTCATCGTATTTTCCAACAAATTCATTGATATAGTTTACTATTTTATATACTTGGATGCCACTGGAATCGAAGACCTTAGAAAGATTTCAAAATTTGTCTTTTTCTGAATGGCTTGACTTATGAGCAGTTGTAAGTTGTGTCAGTTTAGAAATGCAAGTGCGGTATGTAAAAGTATGACTCGAGAGACACTTTTACTTGGATTTTTGACTTGGTGGTGTGTAATAGGAGCAAACATAGATGTAAATAATAATCAAATTTCCAAGATAATTGTTCATACTAAAAAATAGACGACAATAATCCGTAGTCAAGATAATCGACTCCACTGGGCATAAAGTAGTTTGTTTTGTATCTGTTCATATATGATAAAAGTTGAAACAAATCTTTCAGGGTTTTAACAACATGTTTACTAGATTTTATCGTAAAGAACCATTTCCGAAAGAACATCTCTGTTTGATAAACATGTCATCATGCCTCAAAAATACAGTTACTAACATGGATATATGGAAGTACTGCAGCTAAACACAGAAGTATCTAGAAAGTTGTCTGTGTTAATATCGATGACATAACATAACTTTTCATATCAATGACACGGATTGAGGATAACTGTTCATATCAATGATTCTGTATGAGTATAACTCCAAAGATTCTCTTAACACGGAAATAAAATCTCAAAACGATATTTTACTCTATAGAAGAATAATTCCTTTAAAAAATTATTGACGACTGGATATGTCTGCATGAATGAGCATCTTTTAATAAAACGGTTCTTTAAGGAATAACTCTTTCATCGTATTTGAATGATAAAGTTAGGAGTAAGATAGGGAAAGTGTTACTGTGTAAAGATGAAGCTCTAACTATAATCCATCAGCCATCTTGATTTGACAAAATGTGTTTCGTATTCTGTATCATAATCGCTAATTTTATTTCTTCATTTAAATATCCAGAGACATTATTTTTATCACCAGAATTTAAAATAAAAATAAAATGGCATTTTGTGCTGCATTTGGAGGAGCACAAGCAGATGGTCCAAGAAATTGCATGAAATAACATTTCACAGTTAAGCAAAAGTCCATATTCTTTTAAATATCATTCAAATCTCTCAAACAAATATACTCAGATTTAAGGCAAATATAGCCTGGTTTAGGCGCATCCTACCTTAAAAATGGCATTCCTAGTGACTTGGCGAGATTCTTGACGATTACTTGACAAAAATAAATATCTGTGGAAGAACGACCAATATTATGCGAAATAACCTATAACCTGACAGAAGCTCATAAATTTTCACTCCAAGTCAGGTATAAATACCGCCACCCGGCACAGAAGGATTATTAGTTTAGACAATCAGTCTTAATTAAGTTTGGTGTATAGTAGCTGTTATTATCTGAGGTATTACAGACTTTTGTGTTTAAAAATATTTCATGCTGTATAAGCTGAATTGGAACCGTGTAATTGTGATTTTCATAGCTGGAATTTCTTATACATCTTGTAGAAATGGCTAAGAATAAATCTTGTGATTTTTTAAGAAATTGTTTTATCGACTCTCATTGAACACGAATTCTAAAGAGTGGTACAGTAAAACATTAGTGGGAAATTTGAAGACGTTTATTTTTACTAATTAATGCATCGATATTAGCTTTAATATTTCTTGCTGATTACGAAGCAGCTGAGTAAATGACTTATCAGAGAAGGAACATCTGTATTATGACTTGCTAGATTTTATGTTTGAAAAAAAGCTGATTTTGCAAAGATACGTGGTATCTAGCATTGGGCCTAGTTTAAGTGTGAGTTTCGCAAGTCAATATATCATTCTTCTCGCAATAGCTTTGAAAAAAGTCCAGTTCTTTCTTGATAAGGAGGATCTGATTACAAATCACACTGTTCCAGTCACTCTCAATTAAAATTGTAAGGGCCTGAGTAAAAACTGAAATCACTCTTTCGGTTTTTTAAAGTCGCTTAAAAATTTACGAATTCTGGCTTTCCGTCAATGAATGTCAAGTATTCGATGTAATTAAGGTAAATTTAAATTTCTTCAAAATACTCTTAATAGGAATCTCCTTACGCAGACGTTGCAAATAGTTTCCAGTACTAATTAGTCAACGAATACTGATGCGAAGTAATAACTTCCTAAATAGCATTTACTTCGGCTAAAAATATCATGAAATTTTCTGTGAATTAAAGGACACTTACTCCTTTTAATAATGTTAGTCATTCTAACAATCACGTTCATAACATTCATTTAATGTCAAGATTTTCTACCTAAGGGAATCTTGGTGAAAAATACGGTGTATCATAGAACAATTGATTGTTGTTTTGTTTCAAAAGTTCTTCAAATACTATTTCAGTTCCTATCACAGTTTTGTTTCCATCAGGGACAATACAAGAACATTTATTGAATCCTCCGTAGTCTGACACCACCTTAGTTTCCTTCTGTAAATAAGTTGGTGTCATACTACAGGGACTTCAGAAAATGACTTCAATATTAAGAAATAATCCCATATAGCACGCAGAGCTGAGAGCGCCATCTATAAACAAGACATACTTTGTTGATGATTTGTATCGAATGTAAAAACACGTATTTTGATTCTGTCGAATGTGGAAATACGATCTTTCGATTCTTTTACATGTTGACATCGGCCAAAGGAAGTGCCGAAATTTGTGATTTGACCTATCACTGAATTCAATCCTTGATCCTTAACTGATCTCTAAAATGACAATTTCGGAACTAGTAGGGTTTCGGAACTGATAGATTTTTCTGTGCATTACATTGTTTCCTTGCAATACTTTTCTTACATACCAAAGAAAAACCATCGGAATAAAATTTCTTTGGGCTAATCTTCATTTCCGATCCACATTTTCGGCAATTCGCGCCTTTTATTATTCTAATTTCCGCTAAAAAATTTATTTATAATTATGAATCCCGTGATAATTGAAATAAAAAAAATTCTATTAACAATTGCGGGGTTCCCAACTTTTGGTCTAGAGAATGGGTTCCCAAACATTTTTTTCTGGTGCACCATTTTCAAATTTTACTATTTTCTGTAGATGTCCTTGCTGTATTCCCAAAACTCCTAAAAATATCATCCTAAACTGGGGGTGTTATAAGAAGAAAAAAGTAGCACATTATTTTATGTCCTATTTATTTATAATACTTGTGGTTATACAAAATTATAAGTATTTATTATTACAAACAATCAACAATGAACTCTGAAAAACAATAAAAAATAGTCAAACTTTTAATGAGACGGATGTACTTGATGAATTGACAGAGCAAATTATCAATATTTGGCTTCAGTTTTGTAAGAAGTAATCTCAAATCTTCCTGTTCTGTGATGTTCAATTTGCTCCTTATTTTTTTATTTTTATTTATTTATTTATTTATTATTATTATTATTGTTAACATATTGGTAACGGCACTAAAACTTCTTTCTACAAGATATGACAAGGGAAACGCTATCAAAAATTTTCTCTCAATTTTACACAGCCTAGCATATTTTTCGGGGATTTCTGCCTACAGCCAAAATGTTTGATAGCCTTTTTATAATTTCACCTTTAGTTCCTCGCTGATGCTGAGCTCAAGTAGCTCCTTCTGTAATACTACATTCTCCTCTTCCATTTCATCAAATGGGGTTATGATCCATAGTAGTATTTCCATCGTCAGAATATCTTCAAATCTATTTTTGAAGTCATCATGCGGGGTATTTAAATGTTGTACGTAAGTCTGAATATCTTCATCAAGACATTCTATCTGTGACAAGTGCGGAAACTGGGAGAATTCCCGCTGACTAATATTTTACTTTATTAATTTCAATTTACCAAAAAAAAAAAAAAAAAAAACTGAAACTACACCCTTTGTTTTTATTAAATTAAGGCTGTCCTCTTGTAACTGCAAGCTAACGTCATTGAATTTTTTAAACAACACTATTAAGTACGCAATGTCTGCTTTATATTTGATTAGATTTTCTTTTAAATCTGGTGATTTAGTTTCCAGAAACTCTATCACTAATTCAAAAAGTGAGTAAAATCTCGATAAGCATGTACCTTCTGACAATTAGCGCACTTCAATTAGTAAGAGCAGTCGTTATAAATCTTCATCATTTTCATCGCACAATGATGCAAATAAACGGGTATTCAAAGCATTGCTTCTTATTTTATTAACTTTTTTAATCAAAGACTGAAGCTATTGATGCGATCTATCACTCAAATGTTTTGCTGCAAGGTGTTGTCGGTAGATGACACAGTGAATGCAATTAGTCCTGGTATTATTCTTTTAAGATAGCTTATAAATCCATGATATCACCCGAACATGGCAGGAGCTCCATCAGCTGCCACCAAAATAATATTTGTAAATATAATAGATTTTTCTGTAAAAAAATGACTCAGAACATTAAATATCGATTCGCCTTTAGTGTCCGACTTCAAAGTTTTTGCGAATAGCAGCTCTTCATGGATTTCTTCGTCCATTGCAAATCGAACAAATGTCAATGATAATGCATGTACCAGACAAAGTACACTCGTTCAATTGATAGAAAAATGAGTAGTTTGCAGATAATTACACAAGAAGCTTTCTATATCAAAGCTCATTTCATCAATACGTCTTTGTACAGAGTTGTTATTTAAAAGAATTCTTTTGAGTACATCAAACGGCGGTTTGTGCAGAACAGTTTTTAAAACCCCTTCAATATCGGGTAAAATTAACTCTTCTCCGATGGTGTGCGGTTTTTTAGATATTACTATAAGTAGCGAAATATCATAAGATGCCCGCAAGCCATTATCATTATATTGAGACGTTGAAGCAAACATACTATTTACAGTAGGTTTCTTTTCATATTTTTCCATTAATGTTTGAAAGTATTTCAGATCTTTACCTATTTTTTCAGGATGACACCTTTTTATATGGTCTTCGAGAGATGGTTTCATAGAGCGAAGTGAAACTAAAAAAGCTGTTGCCACTGAAAAAAAGGGACATATATAATGTAAAAATTATGTAAAACACGAGAAAACAAAATCTGGCAACTAAAAATAAGTAACAGTAAGAAAAGTAACAAAACTGAATTTGGCATCACTACAATAAAAACAAAAACTGAAATCGGGAACACTACGATCAAAACAAAGGGCGCCTGGCGCCCTTTGTTTTGATCGTAGTGATTTGGCGAGAAATCACATAGATGGGAATATCATACTTATACCACAATGGATTCTGTGAAATGATAATATAAGAGAACATTAGTGGATTAACATCTTCGTCGACGTGTCGATTTCGGAAAAAGAATATAAAAGGGGTAAGTACCCCTTCTGATGTATAAATTTTTCATTCAGTTGAATTAAATTTATACTGCCGAAATAACTAACAACTTATATATGAATGAAAAAATTTAAAGAAAAAACGTACCGCTCTTAGAACAAACACAACAAAATTATTGGCAGAAATCGAAACCAACATTAAATCCGAAACTGAAAATATTGAAATGTTGGAAATTTTACTAGAACAATTGTTGGATGATACTGAAAGGCACTTAATATTGAGATAGATAATTTGTTGAATCTAAAAAACATTTTAACTGAAACTGCAACTTGTGATGAAGATCAGGAAAACATAATCCATCTTTGACACCAGAACAGGTGATTTTAGACGGAACGATATCAACAAATTGGTCGAGAAATGGGAAGAGGTTATAAACAACAACGGCGAATATATAGTTGATTAATTTATTGATATAATTATTATTTTTGTTCAAATAAAAGTCTGATAAAAACGCTACGAACTTATTCCCCAATCTCTAATATTAATAAGTATTCTTATTAACAAATTTTGTTACTTTCTGAGGAGATTTTTTTAAAATATGAAATTATAAATAATTCGTTTAAAGCATAAATTGTTACTTTACAAACTATTTAAAGCTAAATTTAATATGCTTATTTATTAAAGGCTATATAATTTATATTATTCACATTTTTGGCTTGAAATTTATTTAAATCTTATAAAAAGTTGTTTATAAACATTCAATTCATTAACTGCAACGCTTAACCTTATGCAGCAATGTCAAATATTTTTGTTTAAAAAATCAAGGCACACGACCTTTGTTAGCCTCACTTTAAGTAAAACTTATCAAAATAAAATCTAAATAAACATTCTTTTTAGATGTCATAATTTTTTACTTGCAGTGTAATACATTCTACCCATATTATTTCAAATTATTATAAATATTTAAATTATAAAATTTGATCTAAAAAGTACTTTTATAATAAATATATTCAAACATTAAATTTAATTTCTCAAACTTAACAAAAAAAAAAAAAAAAAAAAAAAAAAAAAGCGGGAATTTGATGAACTAAATACTTCTGATTCAAGCAACTCTATGAAATTTCGATTTTATTTTTTCATAGACATCAATTAAAAATATGGTTTAAATAGTTAGAACTCTCAATCATTAAAATTATCTCTTATTTCTTCGGCAAAACAGATTATTCAACTAATGCCCCTCAAGGGAATTTGACATTCAATTAAGTGATGTTACGACTGATGTTCCGCGCGTGTCTGCACAAAACCTTCGTGAATGGTGGAACTTTGCAGCAATCATATCAATATAATACTTCACATTTTCAAAGCCTTATTAAAATTCAAGACAAAATACTGCTGTCACCGCAATGAAAGGTAGTAATACACGAATTCTGACTTTGTTATAGAATAATCGTCCACAGTAAGGGAATTAGCTAGATAATTCTAGATGATTCCAAAAGCTCTTAGTTCTACAGTAGATTGAATCAGAATATTATTATAGACTGAATCGGGAATAAAACTAGCACACAAGCAAATTTTGAGCAACGCAGAAACCGGAAAGGACTCGGAAATGACTTACGTTAATATTTCTTCATTTATTTTGTAAATTTTAGAAATATTTTAATGTAATATTATAGAAAAATTGTCATTTTAAAGTTAAAGTAGAAAAATATTTAGAAAGCATATTTTTTTTCGTATAAAATACATTGCAGTACTTTGAAATAATGATTTTCATTTAAACTAATGTTGTTGATTTTAATGGAGAATGAAATTCATTTGGATTTTAGAAAACACATTCGTTTCAAAGAAATTTTTACATTCTATCAGATTTCACCCCAAAGAGAATTTACTTTATAATATAACAATTCTCCTTCTTTATTTATTTATTCCAAAAATAAATAAAGAAAGAAGGAAAAAAAAAAAGAAAAACGTTTTTGGAAATCTTATACTACAAGTGAAAAAAATCACTCGAAAAATCCAGTAATTGTAAATATGGTTATAAATTAGTAAATCTATCGCCAATTTTTAAAATTTTGAGATTATTCTGCTTTTTGACACAAAAACTGATGATATATTCCAAAAAAGAAAACAGTGATATATATATACATATATTGAAGCGAACCAATTTACAACTTTTTTTAAAATTCTCACTTGTAATAATTTAGATCGGCTTTTTCTCAAAACGACAGCATTTTCATAATTCATAGAAAAATGAAGATAAAAGTTAAATTGACAATTAGGTAGAAAGTTATGTGGCCTATGGTAGTCAGAATTTTTCCACGCGTGTGTCGTTTGAAACATGAGGAATATCAAGCCGGTAGCCATTTCTTGCCATGAACGACTTGACGTAAAAGTTAAATTGACAATTAGGTAGAAAGTTATGTGGCCTATGGTAGTCAGAATTTTTCCACGCGTGTGTCGTTTGAAACATGAGGAATATCAAGCCGGTAGCCATTTCTTGCCATGAACGACTTGACGTAAAAGTTAAATTGACAATTAGGTAGAAAGTTATGTGGCCTATGGTAGTCAGAATTTTTCCACGCGTGTGTCGTTTGAAACATGAGGAATATCAAGCCGGTAGTCATTTCTTGCCATGAACGACTTGACGTAAAAGTTAAATTGACAATTAGGTAGAAAGTTATGTGGCCTATGGTAGTCAGAATTTTTCCACGCGTGTGTCGTTTGAAACATGAGGAATATCAAGCCGGTAGCCATTTCTTGCCATGAACGACTTGACGTAAAAGTTAAATTGACAATTAGGTAGAAAGTTATGTGGCCTATGGTAGTCAGAATTTTTCCACGCGTGTGTCGTTTGAAACATGAGGAATATCAAGCCGGTAGCCATTTCTTGCCATGAACAACTTGACGTACCAATGAAGTTTACTTATTATTTATTGGTTCTCTCATTTAGCTATTAATATCTTATTAATTTCATTTGTTTATTAATATCTTGTCTTGTCATTAAGTTTTTATTTTATAATATATTTTACTTCATTCATATGTATCAGAAATATTTTTTTTTAAAAAAAATATATAATTTTAAGATGAGTAAAAGCACAGAAATATTGCTGTCTGTTGCTGTAGATCGTGATGATGTAAGAAATTGACTGATGCAGCAAAAATCTCTTTCATATCTCAATTTGATCAGAAGGTAAGGTTTTCTTAAATTATGTTACGATGAATGAAGGGTTGTAGAAAGTTTGTTATAGATAAGGCAACACATTTAATTATAAAGAGTAATTCATTATGTGTTTTTCAAGACCTCATGAAAGATTGATTGTCACTATGCTCTTTTTGCCAGCAAGTAGAACATGAAGATTTAAAATTTATAAAAATTATTTCTCACACTTTGGTACAAATAATACAGAAAACATAAGTCAATTATAAAAGTTTTCCATAAGGATTATTTAAAAGTAAATAATTCCTAAAAATCATTTATTGATTTATTAAACTATTGTTATTATAAAAGATTTAAAAATCCAAATTGGAATGAATAAATTAAAATTTAAGTTTATTTTTGTATTTAATTAAAATATAGTAACACAAAAATCACTTTAAAAATTTATAAAAAGAAATACGTTTTGCATTCAAAATCTTTCTCTTTAAAAAATCCTGTTTTTTCCTCACAGATGTGCAATCCCCAAGAAAGCCAGTAGAATCAGCTCTGTCTCTTGCAATGTCTTCTGAGTCAGTCTGTAGTCTATCATTCTAGAAAGGTTTTTCATTTTTGACTAGGCCCCTTGAACTACAATTATTATCACAAACTAAAATAGTAATAATTTTGTCGAGAGCTTTTTCATTAATTTCATCTAAGATACAATCTCCCAAAGGAGTACTTGTCAAATTTGTATATCTCTCCCAATTTATGTTTTTCAATTTCCATATAGTAACAATGGTTTTAGGCCTTTTTACGAGATTTAAAATAATCACAGAAGGAATTTTATGCCCAGCATCACCAGTTGCTTTAATTAGACTGTGTTTAATAAAAATGTGTCAAATTTAGATGAACCAATAATAGTCGGCATGGGATGAGGCTCCTCCTTACCAAAGAAAAGTATGGGGTGCCGTAGAGTTGTCAATAAAATCTATTTGGTTAGCATCAATAAAATCCTCTCTACTAAATTGTCAACAGGGTAATTTTAGTCATAGCCCCATCTTGTCGAGAGAGCAAAACTGGAATAAATATTATATGATCATAAAATAACGAAGTATATTTATTCCAGTTTTGCGTGAAGTGAATTCAGGTCTGGTCTGTTCCTGGGAATGAAATTAGATACCTTATACTTTGAATGAAATCAGATACTTTCCATACTCGTAATTTAATTGCATACAAAGAATCACAAGCTAGCTGTCATTTGGTGTTTTATCACAAAGGCTCTTCACGGAGACTGCTTTTGATGAAAATAATAATTCGAAAGACTATCTGCCTCGAAAATCCTAGCTTTGTCTTTATTGATTCATATAGTCAATGCTCATAACTTGCTACAAATTAGAGTGACCTATCTTTCAATGCTTCAGTGAACTTTTGAATCATTTTGTCTTATAGACATTTTAACAAATAAAACGGAAACTAGGAAGTTTCACAAAATATTATTTTTCCCAAGTGTCGCCAAGAATACTTTACACTCTTATGGGAAGAGACATGAAATAGCAGGGAGCTACTGGTTACTTCCTGTAATTAGCCCCACGTAAGAAGAAAAATCAAAGCTTGCTTGAATTTTCTTCAGCCAGTCATAGTATCCTTCTCGCGGTGCAAATTTCTATGAGTCATGTAGATCCAAACGCAGAATTGTATCGTCTATGAAGGGCTTAGATCATTAACATTCGACACTCTTCTGAATACGTAAAAAGATGTTACCCAAAGGAAAAAGTCTAGTGGCATTATATCAGGTGATCTGAGAGGCCAGAAATTAGACTTCTATTTTAATATCCATTTTCTTAGGAAAATAATAATTCAAAGAACTACAAACGATGAGAGAGATAATTTGTTCTGTCATTCTCCTCGATTTCCGATCGAATAAAATATCGCATAGAATGAGATGTCGAATAGATTGATACATCAAAAGTAAACATAAACATTGCATTCCAGTTTTTTTCCAGAACCAAACGAGAACATAAAATAATTACTGGCGCCAGTGATATTTTTAAAAGAAGTGAGAAATACGTAAATAAGCAAACGATATTTACCGAAAAAATTATATTAAACAGAAAAAGGAGATTTTCTGTGGCAACATTCATTATAAATGAAAGCATGTGAGTTATTCTATGTATAAATGTATTAAACTTATTTTTTATCGCTTCATTATTTTTATGAATTATTAGAGAACAATATGTAATATTTTATAGACAACTTATATAATCTAATGATGTATAACATTCAAATTTATTAATATATAATATTTTTTAAAATCGCTGTAGTCATAAAATAATCTTGGCAATATTTAATTGTTTTTAAACAAGAAAAAATAAAAATAAATTGTTATTTTTATAAGAAATAAATAAGCAATATGAATAGACATATGTAATAAATGAAGTGATGCATATCTTGAAATCCAAAATAATAAAATCTAAATGGAATTTAATTTACAAATGTTAAAAATTCAAAATACCCAGCAAGTTACAAACATATTATTTAAATAATAAATTGTACAACAATGTAAAATTTGTAAACGCTATCGTAAAAGAGAAATTTAAATAATTTAATGTGTAGGCAATATATATTTTTGATTTTGCTTTTAATAATAATTTACATAATTATTACGAAATGAAAGAAAAATATTTTCTTCGGAAAATAGTTTAAAAATTACTTTATTCAATAAAAATGAATTTTTTTTATAAATATAAAATTTGACAGGAAATAAATATTGGTTAAAGCATATAAAAGTAACTGAAATAAATATGCAATTTCAATGCAAGCCGATAATATGAAGCTTTTGATATTTATAACAAAGCATATTTTAATACGTAAATCATAAACGCGTTTTCCCCTTACGCGAAACTCGTACGTGTTATAGGGACGAGAGTAAACGCGCGGTAGATATGAAGTAATAAATATCAATAAAAAAATTAAAAAGAAGACAAAAGTATGGTACAGGAATAGAAAAAAATACCACGACAGACTAAATAAATATAAAAATCGTTAAAAAAAAAAAAAATTAAAACTATCTACAAAGTACATTAATCGTAATTGCCCCAAAATAATTACAATCTTAAATTGAGTAAATATAAGTGTAAAAAATTAAAAATACAGCAAAAATATTTATGTATTTCATTAGCAAAAGCAAAAAATGCTGCTTTTTTCATGGTAAAATTTTATAATGTGTATTATTAATATCTGCTATAACTATTATATTTTCCCAATAAAATTCATCCTAAACCTAATGGGAATTAATAAATAATAATTTTTTTTAATTATTTAGCCAAATTTTTTTTTATAAACTTACATATTCAGTTAAAAGGCACTTATTTGCGAACTTTCACAGAACCTTTTAATCAAGTTTAGAAGTGGTACAATATTAGATAAATTGAACTCATATATTTGATTGTCAAGTTACAAAAGGTAATGTTAAATTAATTATAAGAAAATGAAAAATCCCCCTATTCAGATATACTTAATTAATAAATGATATATAAGAAATTATACACACCGTAATATTTTGCACTTTTCTGGGCACTAAAAATAATCGGTGTAGGCCGCAACGAGATAGCGGCGACGAACACAAGCTTAGATCTTTGATTTGGTGATCATATAACTACCTGCGGATTCGAATAGAACAAAATCCGATACAAAATAAGATAATAATAATAATAAAAAAAAAAAACAGCATGAAAGAAAATAGCACAACTTAAATGGTCCTCGTCTTATCATTTATTTGATTTAGATAGATGTCGTCAACCGCTGTGAATGCAAGAAAATATCAACAGTTACTCGAAGCGCAATGAGGTATTTTAAAATTATTCCTTAAAGTTATTTAAAGCCCAATGGTATTTTTTCATTAAATTGAAACATCGAGTAATGTATTCAAAATCAAACAAAGTTTTATTCTCCATTATTATTCCGCGAAGATGATAGACATTTTAGTTTTAATCCGTACAAAATAAAGCAAAACAAAATATTTGTAATAGTAAGGAATTCTTTATGGTGGTGTAGGCAACGTATGGCATTGTTAGATATGCGAGAATTGATTTCATGAGTGATTGAGGGAGGTCTGTAGGTTCCGGCCATGTGCCTCGTTTTCTAATGAATTAGAGTCTTTGGATAGTCTTGGCCTGGTGATTAACAAATCAGAAATAAAAGATACAATAATGAATAATGCAAAGGTATTGAGGTAAGTGCTCCCATTGGATGCACTCTGCATGACTTTTTTTTTTTTTTTACTAAGTAATTGAGTAATACTAGTAATAAGAAGGACAATAATTTTTGGTACACACAAAATTCCTGTAAAATTATTTACAAAGGAAAAGATAAGGAGAATACACAGGATGATTACAATAATTCTTTGAAGCACACAAATTTTGTTAAAATATTAACAAAGGAGTTACAAAGAAAAAACACAGGTTGATCACAATAGTTCTTGATAAACACAAAGTTCCGTTGGAATATTTACAACGGAAAAAAAAATTTCTTTTTTCCATATTGTTTAAGATTAAATGAAATTGAGATATTTACAGGAAGCACGTAATTTATTTACAATGTGGTTTCTCATAGGATTTCATTTAGGTGGAGATATGATTTCCATTAATTATTCTTCATTTTTTTTTCTGTTTGGAATTATTTGAATAAACGTTGATATTGGTGAGAGGTTTTACTCTCAACGCTGCTCTGGGCCTGTGGAAATGCATTAGGTCAATTGTGTACTTGTATCATGTCTTATGTTTCTTGAAGAACTAAATATAACAATCTCATCGATAATTTCATGGTATCAGTGATAAACAATGAAACCTTATGTTAAAAGGTAGACTGATTCTTATTACCTTTGTCAAGAATCTTTGCTTCCCTACTGGAAAAAGGTCAAGTGGGGACCCGGAGAACGTGGGAGGGAAAATCAGGGGTCCAAACCAGTCGAGTGAATGAACTTCGAGGAGTAGAGGTAAAGGTCTCGCTGCGGAGAGAACCTAATTTTTTTTTTCTCTCTTCTGTGATTATTTGTGAATGACTGTATTGTTTTGTCTGTGTATGTGGTGTGTTTGTTTAAATTTAATGAATAATTAGCTTAAATTCGCTTTTTATTTTGCTCCACCACACTTTTTTAAGTTTTTGAACGCGCTTGTAAATATTTTAAACAGTTCTAGAGTTGTGCATGCAGTTTAGACATGAGTTGTATAACTGCATGACATAGAATGACAAAAACTAAAATTTCAGTTTTTTGAAATAAGTTTAAATGAATAGAAAATTCTGAAATGCCAAGAAAACTATTAGCCTTATAAATTTAATTTTGTTTATATAAACGAACAAAACGCTTTAGTTTCCTTATTCCTTAATAGTAGAGGCATAATGTTTTTGAACAGTAAATCAACGTTTTATTCACGTAACTTCACGTGATTAAGATTACGAATTTTCAACATTTCTTTTACAATATTCATAGTTCCGTAATAATTATATTACATTCATGCACAATATTTCTGTATGTATATTGTAATTTCTAATAAAGACTATTTATAAAATATGCATACTCGAATTCTGAAAAGATACTTTTTTTGCACTAGTTTTTAGGGCCCGCGGTGGGTTAGGACGTAGTTCTCATTATCAGAAGGTAGTGAATTGGAATCCCAGCTTAACCGAAGATGCGTCGTGTTCACTATAGGCGGCTGGATCACCTTCAAACTGGGAGTGTTCGCAATGTCCTCCAAATGAAATGATACTTCTGGCGGTGGAAGAATAAGTATTGGTGGTCTCCTGCTTGGTCAATGCCTCAAAATCACGAAGACTCCTACTGGCTGCTTCTACATAACTGGTAGAGCCCAACTCAGGGCTAGGTACTGGGAAGCATGCTGGTGCAACAACACTAGATTTTAGGGCCTCGTTCTCACTGACGGAAAGCAGTGAGTTCGAATCCCTGCTTAACCGAAATTCCGTCGTATTTGCTAAAGGCGATTGGGACACGTTAAAACTGGGCATGACCGCAATGTCATCCAAGTGAAATGATACCTATGGAGGTAGCAAGCCAAATATTGGGGGTCTTCTGTTTGGTCCCTGCTTCTAAACGATGAAGATTTCCATCTGGATACTTTCACCTAACTGGCAGAGCCCAATTCAGGGGTTTGTACAAGGAAGTGTATGCTGATGCAACCACACTTCTTAAATTGAAATCACAAATATGATTAATTTTTAAATAAGCTTAATATTAATTACTATTAAGCAAATCCATATTCAATATTCTTTTCATTTTGAGCTTTTCAGAGAGAATTATTTATATTGTAATAACAATAAGAAAAATTAACATGGAACTAATTTAGTAAATAATAAATAAATTCAAATGTGAATTTTAATGACATTATGTATAGATATTACACATAGAGTTATAATATACTATAAACATGTGTATACACTTTTATATGTAATTAATTTTAATTAATGAAATCATTGATTTAATTAGTTGTTTAGAATGAGTACCTATCACGAATTATTACATGTTATTCTTTTTACCATCGAATACAATATAATTACATTTATATCATCGATTGCATTATAAATAAAAGCAAAAATTTTGTTTATACTAAAGCTAACTAGTTTGTGTAAATAGTCTAACCTACAAAAAAGAAAAAAATGAGAACTGAAACTGATTGACGATAAATGAGAACTGAAACTGTCTGACGTCAAATGAGAACTGAAACTGTCTGACGTCAAATGAGAACTGAAACTGTCTGACGTCAAATGAGAACTGAAACTATAAGACATTTTACATTTAAACTTCATGGTAACCTTTCGTCACTCTGTGTTGACATTAAACGGCCTAAGTCACGATAGTTATTATTGAATAGAGGGCAGATGTACAGTGTGTACTGTTTAAACACGCCACTTCATTCACGTAAAATTGACTTAGACTATTTTTATTACTTTCCGTCAACACATTTTTACCGTCATAGACTTGTTATCAATACAAGTCATTTAATTTATTTGGTATAATATATTACACAAGGGATATTATAACAGAAATTTATATAATTTTGGAAAGCTGTGGAGTCATAATCTGAAAATAGATTGTGTTCCTTTTACAAGCAACTATTTTTGACACTTGTTTGAATACGCGAGATTTCCTTTGGCGAAATGTATGTGTGTTAAAGAATGAGTCATGGAAAATATTTTGTTTTAAAATGAGATTGATTTAAGCGAAAGTATCCTATGAGCGGTACCTTTCTGCTTAAAATGCGTCATATCTACATTTTCCTAACTTTTTTCAAAAAAAGGTAAAATATATTTCTAATTAAATTCAATAATTACACTATTAATGACTCGCTCACACATTTTCTTATAAATATCTCTGCCCCTCCCCGCGTTTCTATATATAGCATTTCTCACACGTTTAGTAAAGATCTAATTTTATTCAAAGAGAGAAATTTAGAAATAAAATTCTGTTTGAAGATCTTATTAACTGGGGCTCACCGTGGTCTAATGGTAAGACAGCACTCTTCAGTGCATAAGGCTATGGATTCAATCTCAATCACTGTTGAATAATGAGAGAAGGATGTTACTCTTCTGCTCTCTGCTTGCATGGTTGTTGATAGTTTTCCAGGTTTTCTCCTTTGCGATATGTAAATACGACCCACTCCCCAGCTATGAAAAATCCACAAGGAAAGCAATTTACGCAGTGGATGTTAAACCCAGGGTGATCCCCACAATAAATGGAGTCAAAGTTCTCATCGTTGGCTTCACTGTGGCTTAGTTGTCGTAAACCTCTACTACCAAAGTTCTCGGGTTTGATCCAGATCACTTTTAAACAATGGGAAACGAATGTTGAGCCTCTCTCTGCATTCACATCCGTCAGGGGTTGTGCTTGATATTTGATTATTTATGTATCACTGTCTTTGCTTTTTATTTGTTTACTTAAGAGACTGTTCTGATTAGAAACACTTCGTTTGTCCTCTAGAGGTTAGAATCCTGCATATTCTTCGTCAAACGTCTTTCTATATTTTCCATGAGTGGATATGAGTCTAATAAAAATTACTTTGTCTACTAAGTCTAATAGGAATGACCTTCTTTATTAAGGCCAATAAGAAAGTATATTTAATTAATAATCTTGCTGTATGTATTTGTAGTGTAATCGTTGATTACCATTAAAAATGTCTGCGCTCTATTGCTATTCTGTGTTAGATTTTATACTTATAGGTTATTGATCCAGAACTCCATTTGAACAAACAGCACCCAAACCCAACGAGTAGTAACCGAAAAAATAGTAACAAATATATTAGATTTAGTACACTCATATCTATAACGGTACACACATGTATCCAATAAATTTTCTTCAGAAAGTAATTTTGATACAGTCAGCAGATAGTATATTTTGACGTTTATACTATTGTGTGTATTTATATATTTTGTGGCTAAGCTTCTGAAATGCATAAGTTAGAAAAATTTAAAATCCACGAAAAATCCAAAATGCAGTTAAGCTAGATTTTATGAGATTATATGCAAACTGGTTTATAAACGATAATTTTGATGACTTTTTTTAAAAATTAAATGACATTGAACATTGATTAATAGCTCCTTATAGTTCTGAACAATAAAGGATCGCAAAATTTGGACACCAGTTGAAACTTTTATGACCTGAACACAAGTTGAAAAATTGACTTTTGAGCAGTCAAATTGA
Source organism: Latrodectus elegans (assembly GCA_030067965.1). Lineage (NCBI taxonomy): Eukaryota > Metazoa > Arthropoda > Arachnida > Araneae > Theridiidae > Latrodectus > Latrodectus elegans. The sequence continues at coordinate 33,639,477 of CM057820.1, read as the reverse complement.
ATTTTGGTAACTACGGCGAATTATGAGCGCAACAGATGGATAACAAAATCGTTTAATGGCACCATATGTGACTTGTAGTATAATGTAAAATTAAACATTATAATACTTTTGGTTGTTCTGCATATTGTTTAAAAAATACATTTTCTGTGAGATCAAAGATATTCGTTTGATTATACTAAATATTCGAAAGTTTTTCGTTAGTATTTTCTAGTTTAGAAAAATATTGTTAGTTTAAGCAGTGGTATATTTTTAAAGAAATTTGTTAATAAATCATAAGAAGAAAAGAATTATTTAGAAGAAATACCAAACCCAAATGCAGAAAAAATTTTTAAGCGAGAAAGCTCGCCATTTCTTAGGGAGGGGGGGGGGGCACCTCAGAATCATCTAAAGCGACTAAACATCTGCCTGCAGCAGAAGGATAGTTGCAAAACTGGAATGTTATATCAGCGTGTGAGGGGAACAACGATTTATGTGATAGTCCCTCTCACCTTTGCACGCTGAGGGATATTCTGCTCAGTAGAGAGATAAAAGAGCGGAACACAGAACTAAAGAATTTGATGACGGAAATTGGTCTATAGAGGGATGGGACATAATTCATTTTCTTTAAGCGGTAAATAGTGATTATAGCTACTTTTAAAACATGCCTGGGGATAAGGGTGCGGCTAAATTGTCGTGGTTAAAGAAATCGGATTTTTCTTTTTCTTATAACATTATTTAATGTAGAGTACGATTTGACCGATACTCAACGAAAAAAATTTAGCTATTGGGGAAAAAACAGTGAGTGGTATGTTAAAGAACATAATCTGTTACAAGACTATGTTCGCTCTCCAAATTATTCGTTAACCGATCATTGATCTACCGTAGATTTTTTTTTTTTTTTGTGAAATCAATTAATTCGTTTTGGAGTCCTTAAACATTGAATTGAAAAATGATGTATGATTTCTTAGTAAATTTATTAAAAAACAATACAAACATATTATCTTGTATATTAGTCAGTCCTTCGCATTTTTTGTTTATGAATGTCCAATATCGATTGCTTTTCTCTCATTTTCAGGATTTTCTGGAAGTGATTATTAACATTGTCGCTGTAAAGATCCCCAACCTTATTGACATCAGCTTGGTTTGGGTGTCACTCTAAGATCACTGCTATGACATCTTCCTCGCTTTTTTCAAAAGATTCTTAATGACGGACATCAGCATCGGTCCTAATTCGGATTTTATTGAAATCAAAAGCGATCTGTTTTCGGTTTTGAATGAAATTAAAACTGAAACTGATGGCCTAGTTTGGCTATAAATATTCTGTTGGGAAGAAAAGTAATTTTTTTCCAACATAGAACTTTGAAGTTTAATAGGCAAGCTACATAAACAGAGATGAAAAATAATTTTTGGACTGTTGGATTTGACAACCCTTCCCATTACGCTCCGAAAGCCGAAAAGTGGTTTTATTCGTTATCCGAAAATGTGTTCATTGTCCGAACACAAAAATCTTTCGTGAAAATGTTCTTTGTCTGATTTACGATATTTGATTATAGTCGATTTACGATATTTAGTTATAGTTTGATCTTTGATTATAATCCAAACTGTTCGTTAACCGAGATCATTCACTGTAATTGTTGTCGTGTGCCAGCGGCTGGCAACATGGGGTGCGCTGCTCCGCTTTTTTAACTGAACCATATTTTGGTATGAAGTCCGACCTCTTCAGTGCACACATGCCATAAGTACCCGTTTATCCGCATTTATTCACATCTCATTCATTCAAGGAAAGGACAAAGACAGGAGAGATAGAGAAAGTGCATCCATGCCAGAAGCAGGATTTGAACCCAGGACCTCCTTATCCGCAGTTATGCACGCTGTAATATGTTATTATTTTAATGTAATATGTTATTATTATTTTTTAATAATTTGTATCATAATTTAAAAATATAAACGATTTTGAAAGAGACCGTGAAGAAAATCCTTAATTTTAAATTATTTTAAAAATTAAGCCAAATAGATATATAATTTTATTTTCTTTAAATTACTCAAAAAGTGCTAATATTAGACGAAGAAAAAATAGTATTGAATAAAATCTGAAATATTTGTTTAAAAATTAAAAACAGATTAGCGAGGGGAAATTATGAATGAAATAAGTTTACATACAGTCGCACATAAATTGAATATTCTTATAAACTTTTATTCTTAAAAAGGGAGCGGTATCGAAATTATACAACAGAAAAAGTTTTTCAACTAAGAAATGCTTTTTATTTTTTTATATATATAAGTATTTTTCTCTCAAATATAAATTTAATCTAGCAGTTTAAAGTTCACATTCTCATTAATCTTTAAAAAAAATTTAGTTTTTGAATTATCATTGCTACTTGACTCAGCTGTTGCTTAATTTTCAGCACTCAAAAATAAGATAATTAAGTACTGAATATTCTTCATTGTTATTGACTATAACTATGAGCAAAAAAATTTTCGCACATCTTATTTATGACTTCAAATATCTGGAATAATAAGGATTATAATAATCCGTACCCTACAAATCAGATTTATAAAATCAAGCATTTAAAACCCCCTAGCCGATTTAAACTAACCATAAAATGGATGTTCTGCCTTGCCTTTTTCCTTTTGTTTTTTCTTCTGTTCTATTTTCCTGAAGGTGTGAATATCTGAAAACTAATTATATTAAGAACAGGTAATTTTCATGATTTTGAGAACTTCCACAAACGGAAACAATTATAATTATAAAATATTTTATGACTGGTAAAAATCATGAATGCATTTTCTCTCATCGTCGACGACTCTCAGACATTCGATAATGAACTTCGCCTTGTTTTCTGTCGTTCCAAGAATGCAATTTAAAGGTAGGCAGCAAATTCATCGACAAATGCGATTTACAACGTCATCTCATGTGTGATGTAAATGAAGCGTTATCTGAGGTCATACATATTTTAAACCAATGAGAATTGTAATAAAGAGACGTAATCATGATCTCTACTGGAACGAATGAAACAAAGACTTTATGGTTAATAAAAAAAATAATAATAAAGGATTATACGAACAATCGATTCTAATTTATGTATTAGCTTTGTTTTAAGAACAATTTATGATAATTACGTAAACAAGTATTGTTTATCAACTTCTGCGAAGTGGAAGGTTTCTTGGTTTAAATTTTTTTGTCACCTTTTACACTTTGCCTATAAGTTGAGGTGGGTGGGTATTCTCCCTAGAGCCACTTTATTATGCATAAATATTTAATCGAGTGTGTTTAAGAATATTCAAGAAATCATCTTTTCCCTGAATATTTATTAAATCGTACCCATTAACAACGTAACCATTTAAAATAATCTGTATTTCATCAAATATATTTTAATTTGTTCAAATGTTTTAGTGCTGCCATCTATTGGTTAAAAACAATAACCAAGTCTTTATAAATATTAAAAATGCATTACATAAAAATTAACTTAACAATTAATTATAAATAAATTTGTATTATAATATTTTATGCAATTTCATAAAATTCCTTAATTTAAGCAAAGTTAATTTAAATATTTATTATTAATAAAAAAAGCATTAAATTAAATATTAATGAATAGAAATTATATAATAAACAATAAAAGTATTTTTTAATTGCACTAGATGTTACTGATTTGAATGTTTTTATTTTCTTATAATGCTTTCATTTCTAGAATGAGGTTGAGAAATTATTTCCGCTATAAAAAGTTATTTTTCTAAATATATATAATCCCAACATAAATTTTCCTTTTTATGTTTAATATAAAAAGTCAATCATTTGTTACTTATATTTGTCTTCAAAGTTTATATTTGTATCTTTTCTCCAATTTTTAAATTACTCATTAATAATTTAGTAATTTTTCAAAGATTTCAATGTTAGTTAAAAAAAATTGATAAGATAACAAAATAATAATTTCCATTTTTCAACCAAATCGACATTGTGTACGAAATTATTAATTCATTAATAAAACGTTTCAATTATACCAATTATATATATATATATATATATATATATATAATTAATGGGCTAAAAGTTTACACAGAATTCCAATTTAGAAGATACAATCAACTTCAAAAAGCTTCTTAAAAGTCCGGTTAGAAAAAAGCAATAAAAACATTAAGTTTTTAAATTTCAGTACTTTTCCAGTACGCAGTCCAAGCCATAAAGTTGCCAAATGGTAACCACTGACCGTAAACAAAATATAATAAATTACAATCCCTTAAAATAATTATAATAGAAGTCATAGTGTTTAAGTCTTCAATGTAAAACATATTGCAACTACATTAATTTTTTTAAATTTTATAATTATAAATTTGTAGCTTTTTTTTTTTTTTTTTTTTTTTTTTTTTTTAAAAATTCTTTTCTGATTTAGTATATTAGTGTATAAGACGCTATCATTTTTCAGAGCTATTTTTAAAGAATAAAGTGAGAATACGATAATATCCATCTTATTCATCAAATTCATCTATGTTTTACAATTATTTATTTTTTTAAAATAAAAAATTATTAACGAGGGCAATGTTTTCTTCCTGAAGAAGACGTAATTAGTAAGCATATAAGCACATTATTTTTAATTAATCCTAGAAATGAATGGCTAAGTTATTTAATCGCTGGAAATTTTTTTAAAGTAATACATTCATGTTGTTGAAATAATGTTTTGAACACAACTAAAATTTTTTAAACATAAATATCAAAAATAAAAATTTGTTTGACCCTCGTATAAACTATTGGCATATATATGTATGTGTGTGTGTTCCCTTTTTTTTAATTTTGTTCTTGGTAAAATTATACATGCACTCATTAACATAAGTGCTTATAATAAATTGTATATATGCCATTCACAGAACACCAAGAGAGAGAGAGAGATTACCACAAATAACCACTTATGATGCTTTTATCTTCCCTTACTAAAGTGAATTACATCCAGATCATTGAATGATGAATAAACATGAGAAAAGAGGAATGCGAAGTAATAATTGAAATTCAGTGACGCAAAATGCAAACTGAAACTTCGCGATATACTTTGCTCAGCCTTTTTAAAAATCTCACTCTTTTTTTATTCAACAAATGAAATCAAAGGAAGTGACGTAATGTTAATGATAGACTTGTCTGAAGTTATTGTAGACCTATCTAACATTATCAACAGAGATGATAATAAATTTGATAAAACATGCATTTTTTAACTTGTTTATAGATAGAGCAATTATTCAAATAATTGTATTATTTTTAATAAATAAAATAATATTAATAAATAAGTAATTCCTTAAATAAATTATTTATTTATTTAAGATACTTATCGTTAGAAAATTATTCTGTACATTGCTACAACAATTACTTTTAATATTCAACTGGGTGTGTATGGTAATTTTTTTACTCAGCTTGCATTACAGTTACAGTTAAAACTTGCTATGCATAAATAATAGACTTTATTATTAATGTCAATTTTATATTAATATATATCTATTTCTTGAAAGTGATTTTTTACGAACTGTAAATAGTGAAAATAAAATAATATTCTATTCATGGCTTGTATTCTCGTAAAATTCGATATCATGAAATTTTTGCATGATTAAATACATGATCAAAATCAAATGCGAAATTGTAATATATTCCACTGCTTAATTCTTAACAGTTGCAGTTGATCTTATGCCGTCTAATTGATGAGTTTCGAACATTCTAAAAGATTCACTGCTATCGGAAAACTAAAATATTTTAACTAACATGAAAAATTACAGTATTTTTTATTAATTTATGAAATTATAAACCACTTTAATGCTAAACTATATATCTTTTCAATATAGCTTCTAATTACATTAGTTACTAATTGCATAAATAATATGACATTAAATTTTTACTAACTCTTTTTTGACTTACGGTATACAACTAGGGCCCAACTAATCTTAATTGGGGACCGGGCAAACATTTCTGGGAGTCATCCCCCTTTTTCTTTAAGAAAACAGACTTCCTAATTAATTTGAAGTTCTATTTGACTGACAACGTAAAAAAAACTTACCATTCGATTTAGGATCTCATTGATGAGGAGACCAGGGCAACTGCCCATATGTCCCTATCTTAATCAAACTCAACATACAACTCCAAACTATGAAAATTCCAAAAACTTTGATAAAGACACTTCTCTTTAATCTTTTATATACCCTAACTGAACAGAAGAAACACGATCTCGCTATTTGTATTCGGATAAAAGGCAAAAGAATATAATACTGAGTACTTATAGAGTGTAGTTGAAGATTTTATGAACTCAGTATTTTTGGAAGTATCATAAATTCAAAATATCTAATTCTCTTGACCAATGATTTACAATGCATTTAAAAAGGACGCTATCTAATTAATCAATAATTTAACTGTGTGTGTGTGTGAACTTCAAAAGCAAATATGTAAAAAGTAAAATTAATGTGTCTAAAAAAATATCTCTTATTCTCTATACTAAAATGGGTTGAACTTGTCATCTGTTTGAGCAACAAGACGTTAAAGGAAATCTTTTCATCTAGGACATAGGTTCCCAAACTGGTCCAGGTGGAACCCCATGTGGTCTGCTATGGACCCCTGGGGGTCCACATAAATGTGAAAAGAAAATAGGGGTTCACGAAAATTTTTTTGGTTTTCATAATAAGGATAAAACATTTTGGATTGGATTTACCTAACAATGTAGGCAGGCAGCATCATTCACTAGGGAGGTGTACTCAAAAATATTCAAGATTCACTCCATTGAATAGAACCATACATAATAGTTCAAGTGTACACCACATATCGAGATTTGCAAAGTGCCGCCCGTGCGCCGGCTCAATAAAAGCATGACCATTTTTTATTGTTGATTTACATTTCAGAGTTCATTGTTGATTTTTGGTCAATCGGCGATTGTTTGTAATAATAAATGCTTATAATTTTGTATAACCACAAGAATTATTTTAATAAATAGGATACAAGAAAATGTGCTACTTTTTTCCATTTCTCAAAATCATACCCCCAATTTAGGGTGATATTTTTTTAGGAGTTTTGGGAATAGAGTAGAAATGCAGAAGCAGGGGATCTACCGAAAATAGAGAAAGTGGTCCACGAGAAAAAAAGTTTGGGAACGCATGATCTAGACCATGTAACACAATAAGAAGAGGAATGCCTAAAGTTCGATGGGAAGATGCAGCATCAGAGCATAGAGTTGGAAGAGTTTAGCAGCAAGTAGAATTTGCTGGAACCATCTGGTTCAGAAGCTCTTGGTGGGCTGCCGTCGGGTCACGGATGATGAGGAAGAAAAATAACGAATTTGTGCAATTACACTGCTGGACAATTGCTAAGGACGGTAACACTATCATCCATAGCAACCACAAAATGAATGGAAGCAAAATAGGGAAAATTAGAATAAGTGCGGGATATAGTAAGAAGAAGTATGCGTATGCAAATTTTTTTCCACGTCTGTTCATAACGTGATAGCGTTCATAAGAGCTTTAAAGGTTTTGACGCGTGTGGACAGTTGTTGTTTCAAGTCAAAGTTTTACAGGAAAGATTTAATAGATGAACTTGAAATTTTTGGCATGTCTTCCCAACATCACTTAGATGATTTTTTGCGTGGCCGATTTATTGGAAAGATCGAAGAAGGGCGAAAAATAACAGATGTTGCCAGGGAGTTCGACATCGCTCACAGCGTTATTTCACGGCTATGGAAGTCATTTAAAACTACTGGAATGTGTAGTAGATGGCACGAGGGAGGTCGTGTTAGAAGTACGACGCCTGCAGAAGACCGATATATCATCTTATCAAGTAAAAGGAACAGGCGCACCACAGCTCAGCAGGTGACAAATCAATTTCTTGCTGCCTCAGGAAAGCAGATCTCCCGAAAAACTGTTCCCAGACGTTTGAGGGGAGGAGGACTATACGCCCACAGACCAGTTGTATGTGTCCCATTGACCAGACAGCACCGTACTGCCCGTTTGCAATAGTGTCGTGAGCATCGCAATTGGACTGAACAGGACTGGACATGCGTACTATTCTCAGATAAGAGTAGGTTCAGTCTGTCATCAGATTGTAGACGCCAACTGATCTGGCGCGCGAGAGTCGTACTGCTTATCGTCCAGAAAATATCCAGGAAAAGGACCGATATCCAACAGGCAGTGTGATGGTGTGGGCCGGCATCATGATCAACGGCCGCACGCCCCTACATGTGGTTGCGAATGGGACTATGACGGGCCAACGATACATTAATGAAGTTCTACTTCCTCATATTCGTCTTTTCCGTGGTACTGTCGGTGATAAATTTTATTTTATGGACGACAACGCAACATGTCATCGAACACTCGCTGTTCAGGATTCTCTAGACAGTGAGGGTATTCAACGCATCGTATGGCCATCACGTTCTTCAGATCTAAACCCCATTGAAAATGTGTGGGATGCTTTTGGGAGGCAAGTTGCTGGTCGAAACTATCCTCCGACAAACAAGAACACCCTCATCCATGTACTCACAGAGGAATGGGATAAATTGCCTCAACAGCTCCTGGATAATGTTGTGCAAAGTATGATACGACGTGTGGAATGTTGCATCACACTCCCCGGTGGACATATCCCATACTGATACCTTTCTTCAAGGTGCCTACTCACTTTTAGATGCATTGTTCCATTTTTCCGTATGCAGCATCAAATGAACATTTTTTTTCCCTTTTAGATGTTTCACAGCTTTTGTACTTTCCAGAACAATAAATATTCTTTATTCTAATGTCTGAACAGTGTGGCAGCTATATTTTATCCTAATAGGCCTCGTGTCTCGCTTAATGTTATGCTACATTGCAATTTGTGATCCGTTCTTAGCAACTGTCCAGCAGTGTAATTTCTAAAATTACTTGAGTAATTTTTAGAAAACTTATTTCTAAATATGCTGTATAATGTGCACTTTAACTTCTGTTTATCATTGTTAAGCCACAAAAAAGTTGTCTTTTTATGTATTACAAAGAATAATTTTCCAGCCCTTAAGAAAAAATATAAATATATTTTTTATTTAATAATATATTATTTCTTATTTTTTATTTATTAATAAATTAGAAAATTAGCTTTGAAAAATCTATTAAAGTGCTTTAAATAATATTTACTAGTCTACTATTGATGTATATTAAATGCTTTTTGTAATATAAAAACTTTGAAAACAAAAATTTATTTCCTGCAGAAACATATCATTGACATCATAAATCGACTCCATTCCAGAAGTTTCAGCCATCCGAATGAAATCAAATAACAATTGAAACGTAACATAACCTTTTGTTCGAATACAATTTTTAAAATAGCATCCTTTTCTAGACAAACAATAAAATAACACACCTACGAAGAGCGTGAAAAATGCATGTTATTACATCTAAATAAATTAGGGGATATTTCCCTAGCGGAGGAGAACATTAGATTAGCTTTGATTAACTCATATTTTTCCAGCATTTCCCCTTTTGAATCGCTCAAATATTCATAAACTGACAGTTTTCGCCAGAAATGGAAATAGACTTAGCCGCTAACGTATGTAAGCTTACTCTGATAAAACAAAAGGATATATTTTCTATTTTCTGCTGTTCTGTTGCCTTAGTTCTGAAATTATTCCTACTGTTTATATCCTTCCGAAAAAAACATTAAACTGTCGGAGATGTTTCGGGGTCTTTCTAGAGTTACTGTATCAACATGCTTCCGTGTACCTAACCTAATCCAGCTTTGGGCTCAAACAAATCTACCAAATTGATGGCAGTCTCTAGAGAATATCAAATATTCCAAAGCTTATTTATTTTTGGAATACTACCTTTTGTAAATTTCATACTTCATGTTGTTCTAAAATTCTCTGAAGTTTCTTTCAGGGATTTTCTGGGAAATGAAATATAGTATAACCTGGATATTAACATTATTTATTAACTCATAAGTACTGCACAAAAAAAACAAAAACATTATTTACTTGAAATACGTATTGATCATTTAGAAAGGTATTCAATAACTATCTGGCAACTAAAATTGCTATCATAAAAAATTGAAATTCAGGTGACAAATATTTTATACTGAAAATAAAACAAGTAAATAAATGTTTAAAAATTTGGAATCAAAGATCCTGAGGAAACACCGAATTGGATCTGAAACACAAGGAATTTAAGCATACAACCCAGTACAATCCATTTTAGTTGTAACAGCATCAGTTATGTGTATGTTTTTAGAACAGTGTTTTCGACAGTTGGCGAGATTCTTGGCGAGAAATAGATATTTCTGGAAACATCCATTACCTAAGTTCTAGGTCCAATATTTAGCGAGTTAGCCTAGAAGCTTCCAGAACCTTGGCGAAACTAGATTTCTCCACCAAGTCAGGTATAAATACCGCAACCCGACATAGTGTGGAGTTTTTGTGAAGATGATTAGTCGTGACTGCTAGCTCTGTCTAAGGTATTTGAGGCCTGAGATTGGAAGCTATTTCTTATTGTATCTGACGAATTGTAGCTGTATAATTGTGATTGTTACAGCTGGAATTTCTAGTGGAATTTTTACGAATAAAAGTCTTGTGTTCATTAAGTGGTTGCTTTATTCTACTCTCAATCGACACGAAACCCGAAGCACCGTACAATATCTATGATGTAGTGTTAGGGATAGCTGAAGCTATGGTCTCCAAGATAGCAATTTATGTTGCAACAAATGTCATTGAATTGTTCCATCAGACATTTATTATGTTATAAACAAGTCCTTTCCTTGATTCGGGGGCTAATGACGTCTTTACGATCCATTAACGGTTTGAAATTAACATGAATGCCTTTTGAGATGCAGTAATATAGCCTTTCATTTAAAGTGGACCACAGGACGATGTGCTGTATGACTGTTCTGTACATATTGATCCCATATTCATTATTACATAATTCAGCAGAACTGGAACTGGTGTGTACTGCAGGGTATTTTTTGAGAAATGTTTACCTGTGGGATCTGGGGCCACAAACTTTGATGCTGAAATTGAGGCCATAAAGTGGGCCACTGTGAATCTTCTTGGAATGAGCATTCTTCTAAAAAAATTATCTTTTTTATTGACTCCCAGTCTGCTATTGTGGCCATCACTTCATACTCAATAAGCGATTCATTTCACGTCGAAGAAATAAAATCACTCTTCAATAATGCCATTTTCATCGGGTGGGAGATTGTTCTTCAGTGGATACCTAGCCATTGTAATTTCTAGCCATGAAACAGCAGATGACCTTGCAAAGAATGGATGTAAACTGCAACAGCTTAATTTTATTCCATCATACCAACAAATCTGCAACTTAATCAAAAACATGATCAAAAACTTAATCTGCAACTTAATCAAATCTTTGCTTTAGTTATCACTGGACCCAAGAATCCAAGTGGATCAAAAGTTCTTGCAATTGTAGAAAGCACTGATCTTTTCGTTGGAGGAATTGCATTCTCAAGATGTATTTGAAAACTGAAATGATCTGTGCTGTGTCTCCACAGATCTCCTAACGCCCTTGTCTCTTTCTGGAAATGGTAGTCATTATCAGAACCTGTCTTTAATTCAAAATTATTACTACACCCCTTGTGTAGCGTCATTCCTCCACTCCTAAGGATATGCTCCAATTCAGGTTGCAGCTGTTTGGTTTCAGTTATGGTGGCAGCTCCACTAAGCACATCGTCCATGTAAAAGTCTCTCAATAGGATGGGTGATGCTAGGGGGTACTTCTCCTTTTCATCTAAAGATAGATGAAAAAGTACTCTAGTTGCAAGGTATGCTGTGCCATACGTAACTGTTTTGAGCTCATAAGTTTTAACTGGTTCATTCACACCCTCTCCAAAGAATTCTCAAAAGTTTAGTTTGATTAGGATCAATTAGAATCATTCTATACATTTGTTTAATATCTACTACAAAAGCATAAATGTGTTTACGAAACCTTATCATTATTGAAAAAAGATCCTCTTGTATTGAAGATTATTGAAAAAAGATCCTTTTGTAAAGTACCACCATTAAATTGTAAGGAATTAAGTAAATTTCCTAAAGTTGTTTGAGAAGACGCGTTAAATACTATGCGAAGTTTCGTAGTACCTTTATTAGGGCGATAAATACCTGAATTGGGTATATAATACGTTCCTACTTCTTCCTCACAATCTGGAATTTCTGTCATGTAACCCAATTTCTCATACTCGCTCAAAAATTCCTTATATAGTTTTAAATACTCAGGCTCTCTTAAAAAACAATTCCATGACGAATTTAATTTTTTTAATGCAAATTCTTTAGATTTACCTAAGCACTTTAGGTCTTCTTTTAGAGGCATTTTAACTATATATCTCCCTGTATTGTCTCTCTTAACATTTGGTTTAAAATGTTCTTCACCTATTATTGTTTCTTTTTTTATATAGAAATTTTAGTTTCAACATTTTCTATTTCCCAAAATCTCTCTATTGCTTCATGTAAAGCAATATTATCTTTAATAAATCCGCAATTTACTTTTCCCTCCATTGCAGTGGGTAAGCTCTCTTTAACTATATAACCAAAAACGGTATTTTGAAGAACCAAATCACTATTTACAGGAAACATCTGATCTGGACGTCATAATTCACAAAATATTTCGGCGTCTAAAAATAAATCTATGCTACCTGGTTTATTGAAGTTTTCATCTGATAACTATATATTTTAACTCTGTTACATTAACTTTAAGCATCTTGGACTGCATGAAATCAGTAATTTTAGAAACAATTCTGAATTCTAACTCTTTTTTAAAATTTCCCTCTAAATTAGAAATTGTAATCTTAGCCACCGATTTAATTGTTGTGCATGTATCACCTATATCAGAGTCTGTCAAATTGGTTTTATTTCGTTTTAAGCCTTAACTATTTGCACAATCAGTCGTTATATAATTATTCATTGAGCTTTGATCTAAAATAGCGCGTGCTCTGAAAATATTTCCCCCGCGATCTCTTAGCAAGCAATTCACCGTACTAAGCAAAACAGTTTTTGACAGATTTACGACTCGCGTAGAAAGAACTGGATTGTTTTGGTTAGAAGGGAAGATCGGGGCAAGTGGGGAAAGTAAGGACTCTTCACCGGGGGCCGATAAGGGTTGGTTAACGCTTTCACTTTGTGCTGGCGGTAACTCCTCAGTTCTCGGAAAATGCAAAGAGCAATGATGCCGCCTTTTGTGACTCCCTCTCTTTGACATAAATAACATTAAAACCGCGATTTTCAGTTACTTACTTGCTGTTTACCAAGGCAGTTAAAGCAATAATTATTTTTCTTAACTATCTCTACTCTATCGGAAACAGGCAAAGCCATATAATTTTTGCATTTATATAAGGAATGATTTTCCAAACAAAGAATACATTTTGCATTCTTAGAATAGGGTAAAAATACTCTAGAAATATTTCTTTGATTTGCGAGGTGTGTTTTCGAATTTACTAGTTTATTTTCTACCGTTAGCGGTTTTCCTCGGGATACATAAAATAAATCAATTTCTTTTGCTAATTGTATGGGTTCAAACCAAGTATCTGACTGTCTAATACTGATATGAGCAGCGGTTTCCCTATCCAATGTTTGAAATATTTTATCTGATACAATTAATTGCTTTAATTTCGCAAAATCAGACACTTTTCTCAATTTTAAGTAGTAATCAAAACTTGTTGTTAAGCGCGAAGGGAATAAGACATGAGTTTCATTTGGGTGTCTTATTGTTTTTCTGAATTCCTCTAAACATGATTGTGGCGTGGGCTCAAATTCTCTGAGAATAATTTCTTTAACTTTTTCATAATCACTTAATTCTTCATCGCCTATGTAAGAAATTATATTTGATGCCTTCTCATCAAGCAAATTTAAAGAATCTCTGCTTTATATTTATTTGGAACATTTTTTGTTACAAATGCTCTCTCCAAAGAAGTAAAAAATAGATTCCAACCTTCTGGTTTTCTCGGTATTTTAATCGTTAATGCTTTTTATTAAGGAATCTAGAGAGTTGCAGTCCTCAATTTTATTTTCTGGATTAGTTTCTACAATTTTTGAATCTACTCTCAAGCGTGTTAATTTTAATTCAGCTTTCATTCTCTCTAATTTTATTTGCTCTAATTGCAACTCTGTTTGCTTATTTTTCTCAATTATCCCTAACTCTAGTAAACGGTTCTCTTTTATAGATTTTAGGAGATCAGCCACATATTCGGGCTCATTTTTAAGCATGACATTATTCTTTATAATGTTCGTTAACTCTACAATTATCATTTTATCAGTAATGACCTCTCTTAACTCCGTAGCCGCAACTTGCAAATCAATTTTTTTCACGTTTTTAAACATTTTGAAAACGGAACTTAAAACTCAATTTTAAATTTATATAATTAAGTTAATCAACAACACAAATTATAAAAATAGTTATTAAGCTCAACACAATTAATTCAAATCGATAATATAAGTTATGTCATGCAAGTGAATGACCAAAAAAGCTCAAGCATATACCTCATAGCAACAGATACCGCTTTCAAAGACAGTTGGGTTGTTGATGTTTACTCATTCTCGCACTCTTTGTAGGCCATATCTCATCAAATCTCCGGGGAGCTGGATCATATGTTTGTGAATGGTCAATAGCTCTGGTATCTAAATATTTAACTGTATAATTTTAAATATAAAAAATATTCTTTATTTTTCGTAGCTGATTCTTCTTACTAATTTTACAACTACTCTAATCAAAGGCAGTAACTCGACTCTCTTCTCTCTCACAATTTTTTTGTTTTGTTTTTCTCACATACAACGATGAAATTGGAAAATAAATTAGCATTTTTAAAAATTCTTCAATGATTTCAATATAGTAATATAAAAATAAAAATCCAACTGAAACAAGTACAAATTTATTAAATTAATAAATTATCGTAAATGAACATGGCATGTATTTGTGAAATTTATTTAATTTCTAAATTATTATCATTCAGACTGTTAATAAATTTATATCTTCTCTGATTTTCTTTCGATTATTTATACCTTATCTATCTTTTAAACATCAAAGTAAAACTTTTTCAGACTTTCACTTTAAGATAGATAAAGTATAAATACGCGTAATACGTAAACTGACTACAAATAGTAATTTCAGTTTCAGCAGATAATACTTTTATTTCAAATATTTTTTCATTGCTTCATAGAATAAAATCAACAAAATTTTATATATTTAACTTATAAATATTCTATAACTATTTATCAATAATAAATAAATATAGTTTTAAAAAATTTTAATTTGAAAACCTTTGATGTTTTCGATTTGTAAAAATGCTATAAAAAATATATGTGTATCATTAATATTAAAGGAAAAATATATAAAATACTGAAGCATTGTTACATAAAATATTGAAGCATATTTTGCTGTCGATAAGACAGCTAAATATTTTATTATTTATTTGATATATTTTTTTCTATAACGAAATAAAAAATTAATTTGTTAACTTAAAAATTAAGTTGAATAGCAACAAATTTTCAAGTTACAAGTTACTATTTCAAAAGAATCAGTTATACTAATATAACAACACTTATATCAAAATTAATTATACGAATGCAATAAGGATTTCTTGTGTAATGTACTCTTCTATCATTCTGATGTAAGCGGACTCAAAGTAAATATTCATGTTTACTTAACAGATTTCAAATTTTTTTTTATATCAAATATTAGAATAGTAGGATTTAAAATTTTACATCATTTAACCTAAGAGTTATATTTATAATAGCATATATTATAGTAAAGTAGCACATTTATTGTTTTTTAAATTCAAATTTTTAAGAAAAATGAAAGGAAATTTAAAAAATACGTATACACTAAGACCTCGCTAAACGCTGTTTCCGTTTAGCGTTCTTAAATTTCAACCCGGGGATTCCCCGAAATTGCACTCGCAGCACTAAGGGGATTTGCCGAAATTGTGCGCAGCGCTATAGGTTTCCAGATAACATATTCGAAACAGGTGCGATGCTGGATGGACAAATTTTTATCATTTGAAACATTTGTTGACATTATTGTACGAATAAATTTATATAATACTTATAAAGATTAATACAGAGACAAATATTATGATCTTTAGTTTTCATCATGGGTGATAATAAAAGGCCAAAAAGAAAGCAACCAGAAAAAAAGCATTTTATTGGAAACTAAAATACAAGTGATCAGAAGATTATGAATCGGGTGAACGTCAATCTCAAATTATAGTGCTGCATTAAATTAGGCAACTTAAACAATAAGGACAATTCTTAAGAATAAAGAAAAAATACTCTCATTGGCAACTGCAACTACGTTCAGCTTGGCAACTAGAATTACCCGTTATAGAAATAACATTGTAGAAGAAATATAAAAACGAATGTCTATATGAATTGACGACGAAATTGAACGCAATATGCCATTAAGCCTATTTATCATAATGGAAAATGCTGGAAGAATTTTTAATTACATTCAGGCTGAAGCAAGTGAAACTTTCGTTGTTAGTCGAGAATGATTTAATAGATTTAAAAACCCAAATAATCTTCACAACATAAACATTACAGGAGAAGTAGCAGGTGGTGATACCAAAGTGGTAGCTGTATTCCCAGCGACATTAAAAGCAATAATTGAACAAGGAAACTATCCTCCAAGAATTGGTTTTTAATGTTGATGAAACTGGCCTGTTTTGGAAAAGAATACCAAAACGAGCATTTTTATCCCGTGAAGAGAAACGAGCATCAGGATTTAAAGTTGTAAAAGATCGCTTAACACCTCTACTAGGGGGTAACGCAAGCGGAGATTTCAAATTAAAACCGTTACTAGTTTACCATTTCAAAAACCCAATAGCGATGAAATATATATCTAAATCAACTTTATGCGTAATTTGAGTCTAATAGAAAATCATGGATAACTATGAACATTTTCCAGGATTGGTTCACTGAACATTTCTGCCCGTCTGTTAAACGCTATTGCGAAATTAAAAAAACTTGAACAAAAAGCTCTACTATGAAAAGATAATGCTCCACCTATCCAATAAATTTATCAGACTTAACAACATGCATTCCAGTCGAAGTGGTTTCATTACCGTCTAACACAACCGTCTTACTCCAACCAATGGACCAAGACGTTAGATCCAATTTTAAGGCTCATTACTTGCGCCGAACATTTAAGCAGATGTTTGAAAAAACAGATGGAGAAGAGAAGCAATCAATAACAGAATTTCGGAAAAAAACTACAATATCATGAATGCTGTAGGAAACATAAATTTTATTTGGATTGAGATAACAGAGATCTTTGAAAGAAGCATGGAGGCACAGATTTAAGTTAGAACGAAGACATTGGACACTCTGACGATATAAATAGTGGAATGGTTTAGATGAGGTAAATGTGGAAGACGTCGAAGAAGTAGTTCAAGAAACAGCAGCTAGTTTTTCTAATGATGAGCTCAAGGAATGAACTGAGCAAGAAGAAAACAAAAATATTGATAGTAGTGATTTCGAAGAAGAGCTAAAAAAATTTCGATGGCGTTTGTAAAAAAGAGTTTCACCACTATATCTGAAATTATGGACCAATTTATTGAAAATGATCCAAATTTTGACAGGAATTTAAAAGCAAGACTGGGTGTTATAGATGCCTTATCCACTTATCAACAACTTCTAACAGAATGCAAAATGAAAACGCATCCTACATTAGATGCCTTCTTGGCAAAAAGGCAGAAAATTGGAAACACAGAATGGACTGAATGATCTGACTTAGAATTTCATTTGTTTTTATAAGTATATTTACTTATGTTGTTTTTATTTTTGTTAGAAATAAATGTTTGGTTTATTAAAAAACATTATTAAATTTAATACCTAACCAATTTTCTCTCCACCATTCCCTAACACCATTATTTACATGTTAAAATAGCCTCATTTAGCGCGGTTTCGCATTACGCTCTACTTTGATGCAACGCATCTCCCGCGTTAAGCGTGGTCTTACTGTAATTTATCTATCACAACTGCAAACATATATTAAGTTATTAGTATTCTTAACACACTGATGTTAATACTTTAAGTTAATCTCAATCTTTGGAACTAATTTTCTTAAGAAAGGTTTATTTATTTACAAACTGCAAATGATTCGAGGCCTAGTAATGTCATACAAAGTAATTCGCTTATGGCACATATAAATATATCTTAGTTTCCAATTATTTTTCAAATAACTTTGCGCCTGTCTAAAACGAATTACACAACAGAATGTCATAAGAAACTTTCATTAGAAGCTTTAGGACACACAAACTGTACGACAAATCTATTAATTAAAACTTTTTATCTTTATTTATAATGATAAGTAAGTTTTTTACTTTAAATTTATTGCATTATATTTTCGGCTGCTTATTTTTGTCAGTTAAAACTCAATGTTACTAATGAATGAAGTGATGAAGATTATTTCTCATAACATTATTTTTCTTCGCATTTTAATGTTGCGTAAAAAAAAAAAAAAAAAAAAAAAAAAAAATTAATACAAGTAGTGAAGGGCTGCCATGACCTTTTTGGTTGAGGCATTCATTCTCGTTGTCGTAAAGTTGTGAATTCGAATCAAGAACTAATCGAAGATCTGTCAAGTTCACTAATGGTGGCTGAGGGACACGTTAACTGCGGGGCGTGGTCTCAATGTCCTTAATGTGAAATCATACCTCTGGGATGGCCAGCCATATCTGTGGATCTACTGTTTGCTTCCTACTTCTGAGTTACAAACACCCACTTTCGGAGCTATGATGGCACACCAACAGGGTGCCCCATATATAAAGTGTTCTTCCTCTTATAGTGGTGAAAGGTGAAACATCCTAGTAGTCCGGTATCAAACAACAACATACAAATATAGATATTTTAAATAATTTTAATCTATATTGTTACAAGACTGGCAACATATTTTTGTCAATTTCATTAATGGCAAATATTTAACAGAGATTTACAATGTTTGGAAATAAATTTTTATGAAATATATTCATTTTTCTTGAATTTGACAACATGTAGGGGACAATCCAGATTAAGGTTAAGGCAAGGCACTTTAATATCTATATTCAAACTACCTTCTGGAAGAACTTTTCATAAGCAGAGAGCCATATTCACATGTCACTTTAAAATAAAATTTAAAAAATCTGAAACAGGTAAAAAAACAAAAAAAAAATAATAAAAAATCTTAAGCATCAACCAGAAAGGTGGCATCCTCACTTCCCTTGTTCAAAAGTGGCAGGGATCTAACCCGGGATCTTGCACCATGATGAATGTTTTTTATCCTTAGATCACAGCAAACTTTAATGATTTAGAGCGTATAATCTTTTAACTATTTTTTAACTAGTTTATCCAATATGCATGCATATTAATACATTTTATAGAATATTCAAATTTAAATTTTCAAGTAATTTTAAGCTCAAGTTTCTATTGGTAGTAGTTTCAGCTCATTAACAATTAAGTTGATTATTATAAAATAAAAATCCTATCAATGGGTAATGTAAAAAAAAAAAAAATTCTAAGCCTTTTGCACGACAGCCCATATGTGGGTCAAGGCTTGTAGTGGCCATATATATTTTCCTGACAGAGGACCCTGGGCTGCGACGGATATGTCCCGGTAAAATAGTCTGCCTAACGCGAAAATTTCAGTGTTTAATCCCCAAGTATGCACGGTACTGATTTTACAGACCCACTGGAAAAATAAAAGGCTGAGTCGACTGTGCCGGGCCGGGGATTGAACCTCGTATTTGTTTCGTGCTACCATAGAGTCACCGGGTTTAAATTTGAAGAAACTACTATGCAGAAAAAAAAAGAGAGATTAATATTGTGACTAATCTCAAAATTTAACAGTATTAAAAGTTTTTTTTCCTTTATTTTATCTGATAACTTTGCCTCTAGTATAAACAAAAATTTGTAAAAAAATGCCTAAATTAAACCCTGTATAATGTAGCTTATTTTAAATAATCGAATACATATTTACAGAATTGTTTTTCAACATCGTAAACACTATGCAGTGAATATTTGCTTATGATAGTATATTTAAATATTTCTATACAAATAAAGTAAAATCACTTTTATAAACAAATTTCGGTTAAAACTCGTAAAAATATTTGTTAATTTTAGAACAGTAAATAAGATAAGACTAAAAAAAGATGAAAAATGCAAATTATGCAAAAAAAAAAAATAATAATAAATAAATAATAACATCTTCCAAACATTATCTTGCCCGTAAAAGGCCAATATATATTTTTTATTTATAAATGTTACATTCTACTGTATTATTGCACTATTACATCAGATTACTAAATTATGTTACTTTATTACTTTTATTGTTAGATTTAATAAAATCAAAGATATTTTTACATTGAAGCTCATTTATCAGGTGAAAATATTACCCCAAAGTATGTGGAAAAATTTCAAATAAAGATAAGTACTTAAAATGAACGGTAATTTTGTCTTTTTGAAATTATGATATAAAAACATGTATTCGAAATTATGATATTAAAAATCCTTATATCGAGGAATATATAATGATTTAAAAATCTTTTATATTTATTTCTCAGAATGCATATTTTAAATTTATTTTTCAAAAATAAATTAAAGCTGATTTATTATTTAACTGATTCGTAATTTTACTAAACATCTGATGTTCAACTATAACAATACATTGATTTAATATCATTGGTTTGTTTATTACTTTTAAACGCGTGTAATTCATTAATGTAATTTATTGTGCAATTTTTTTCATCCTAAATTGCATCGAAATATTTTACTTTAATATTTCCTGATTTTTTTAAGCTTTCAATGTGAATGCTAAATTCTTAGATGCATTTATTAAATAAAAAATTTTAACTCAACTCATTAAGTGTTTTAGTTGAGTAAAATGAATGGTATTTGATTAAAAATAAACATTAAATTAATAATTTGTATATGTATATAAAACTCATAATTTTTATGTGTTGTTATTTATAAGATATATATGTATATACATATATAATTTATTAATCAAAACAACCTCGTTATTTTTAATTTAGACTTAAGTTATTATGATTTTTTTTCTTATTATTTAATACTTGTTTAAATTTAATCTTTTATTTTAATTAAATTACGAATTTTAAATTAAGCTATTTTAGATTGTTTGCTAGAATAAAATAAATACGGTTATTTAAAAGTTAATACTTCAAAACAATTTTTAATATAATTTTATGTTAACTTACAAAGATTAATAATTTTTATTAATAAATAATATTTAATGCGAATTTTATAAAAAAAAATAAGTAATTGGATTATTTTAAATTTGGACATAAGATTTTATTTTCTTTCATAATGTATTCTTCGGGAGAATTGTTTATTTTTTTATTTAATGTTTTACTTTAATTATTACAACATTTTTAAATCAGGCCATTTTAAAAATTCGGATGAGTAAAATAAAGACACATGTAACTTAAAATATTTCAAAATATATTCGCGTATATAATTTCATATTAATATATATAAATTATATTATCAATATATATATTATATAATTAACTATTAAAATTATTAATAATAATAATTTTAATTGATAATTTCAAACGTTTAGATTTTGAACTATACTGATTTTATATTTCGACTAATTCTTGTTTAGAACCCATAAACAATCATAATTTAATTAATTACACACACACACACACACAATGAAGTGAAATTAAATCATTTTATTTTAATTATTAACAGTTATTTTTGAGAAATTTTACCTCATACGTTTTTCAGAATAATCAATGAATATATAATCTAAAAAATAAATAATAAAAACTAACAACAGGTTTATTTTTCAAAACTTTGCTTCAAAAATTTCCTTTCTTTTTCCTTTAAAAAATAATCATTTAAAAGTTTTTTTAAAAAAAAAATTTTATTTTGTTTTGTTAATAAATTGACGTAGACAAATGATGAATAAAAATATTTGGAAATAGAAAGAATATGAAAATGTTTATCATTCTTTACAATTAAGTACTTAAATTATTACGAAAACCAACATTCGCTTCCCTTTTAAATTTATCACATTGTGGCATTATAATTTGATATCAGAAAAAGATAATAAAAATAGTAAGTTCGAAGAATTTTCTTACCTGATGCTGCCGATAATGTTATGAAAAGATAATAGAATCAGATTATCGTATAAATATCAGTTATTTAAAATATTTCAGAACAAATACGTTATTCAAAATAATGACTAAGTTCTGATTCACCGAGTACAGGAGCTCTAACACTTGGCATGATGGGAAATGAGAAAGGGGGAATTTCCCCTTTTTTATAAACAGGCTTACAACAAGTCACCTGGTGCGTTTACGGACAAAAGGGAAATAACCTAGCTGACGTTTCACAACCAACGGGATGTCTGGTAGAAGTAAGTTTACATTAATATCTCTCCGGCTTAGTTCTTAAATATACATTTTTAAAACTACTTTCTTTTTCACAAATTAAAATCAAAATGTTTTTTTTTAATCTATTGAATTTGCTTATCCTATTTATATATATTTTTCGTAGTTATATTCAAGTATTTCTGTCTGAAAGCTCTACAATTTTGTAAACATTTATTTTTTGTCGCGATATGTAATACTGAACTTTTTCGCTGAGTAAGATTTTTTTTAAAGAGAAATAGCTACAATGTGTTTTGACCTATTTGAAACAAGAAAAAACGTAAATATCATCTCTAATTTTTCATTATTACAAATATAAGAAATAAAAGAATTTAGCAAAATTTCTAATCCATTTTTTTTATTTTTGTTTACATCTTTTTTTATCTTATCATAAACAAATGCGTACAATTGAAAAGATCAAATTATGATTAAATAAATAGATTTACGAAACTGTTGTGATGAGTTAATTTAAATTACAGATAAATATGATATTTATAATGGAAACATGTACCCATAAAAACAACTATTTTAGAACTATTCGAATGTACATGTAATGATTTGAATTAATATAAATTAATTTCATATAATTCAAATTCTTGTAAATATAAATACTAAATTTAATTAATAAAAATTAAATTTATCAATTATGTATCTGAATTTATATCTGTAACCTTAAAATTTTTATTAAAAACAAACTATCAAGTCTACAACAATTAAATATGATCCAATTTCATGTGTTTTTAATATTTAAATAAATCAATATTATTTATTCATTATCTTCAGCATTCTCTTCTTTATTAATAAATAAGCTAACCTATTTTAGCAATTAATCAGTAAAACTAAACAATAATTAATTGAGCATTATAAACAATCAGTTAAAAATATGTTTAAAGCTTTTTTTAATTTGTGGCCAATGAATTCAATAAAGTAATTAAAAAATTATATCTAGTGTGTTTTTCTTTTATGGGTTGTCTTGATTGTTCTCCAATTTTGATTCTTATAATTAATAAATATCATTAATTAATTACAATTCCATTCCATTATACGATGTACGAATGTTAGTTTAACTTACTAAAAAATAACTATCCCTGTTAATATAAGCTTTCATATATAATCATTTCTTAATTGAACTCGACCAACATTAGGAATAATACATAATTGCTTTTAGATTAGACATATATCTTTTAATACAAATTAACTTATTATACAAAAACAATAATTTAATTGTATATAAAATAAATTGCGTGCATCACAAGCTAACTGATTTTGTTTTAAAATCGATGGGAGAAATACCCTCATCATCGGTTTAAAAAAAAAAAAAAGTTTAATTCTGTGCAACATTAAACTTATGCTGAAATCAGCCAATGTTATATTACAAATGCACATTCAGTAAGCGTAAATTAATTCAATAATCAATTTTAAAATACTTAATTCAAATTGATTGTTGAATTTATTTTAAAATGACATGTAAAATAAATTCAGCAATCGTTTGAATAATATGAAATAAACCATGAATATATGAAAAATATCATGCATTTGTAATATGAAGAACATCTTACATGAATCGTTTTGGATTGTTTATGTTATCGAATCTGAAAATATAATTATTTTTAAATCTGTTCATGATTAAATGAATTTTATACAATATTTGTTTATAAAATTATTATTAATTGTATACTTATTATTTTTATAAACTATTTGTATTGCGTGTGTGTGGTCAATTGCTCTGGTATCTAAATAAATGTACTGTATGCCTTTAGTATTAAAATAAAACTTTATTTTTCGTAGCTGATTCACCTAACTCATTTTACGACAGCTCTCCTCAAAAGCAGTAACTCGACTCCCTCCTCTCTCACAGTTTTTTTGTTTTGTTTTTCTCTCGTACAAAGATGGCGCTGCTGTAACAGCGCTTCACGGGTACGGAACGTGGGGCGGAACATTCCGTCCCACATTGCAATGTTACACTGAACCAATGAACATACAAATAATTAAAAAAACTTACGCTCAAAAATTAATATAAACATCATATAAACACAAATTATTATAAGTAATACATAAAATATAATAAATTATATACTAATGGGTAAAATGCAAATTTTTGAAATGGGTCTTTTGAAAATTCCTGAAGAAGTTTTTACCCTAACAACTCTGACCCATTTGCCATCGCCCAGATAGAGTTGTACTATTCTACCTAATGACTATTTTTGAGGAGGTAGATTTTCATCTTTGATGAGCACGATCTCATTGATTTTAACATTTTCTTTCTCAATGCTCCATTTGGACCTCTGTTGCAAATTATTAAGGTATTGCACCTGCTATTTCTTCCAAAAAATTTGAATAATTTTTGTTAATTTTTTCCAGTTACTCAATTTATTTTCATTAATATCAATTAAATTAGGTTCAACAATAGCATTTAAAGGTCTACTGATTAGGAAGTGAGCAGGTGTTAATACGTCATACACATCAGTATCTGAGGACAGAGGTACAAGTGGTCTGGAGTTAAGAATACCCTCTATCTGAGTAATGGCTGTTAAAAACTCTTCATAATTAAGTTTTTAGCCATAAAACACACTCTAGTAAAATGAAATTTAAATATTTTCACACCACTCTCCCACAAACCACCAAAGTTGGGGGCTCTAGGAGGAAGAAAATGCCAATCAATTCCCTTAGTTGAAAGATAATTTGCAAGTTTCTCATCTGGTTTTAAAACCAAATGGTGCAGTCTGGAGAATTCTTTATTTGCAACTGTTACATTTATAGCATTATCAGAATATAGTTTTGAACGTAAACCTCTACGAGCAACAAATCTTTTTAAACATGCAATGAATTCTTCTGATGTTAAATCTGTTACCATTTCAAGATGAATGGCTTTAGTAACCAAACATATAAAGATACATACTTTGTGCAAGACACCTTTTCATTGATGTTTATATTTTATATTAAATGGTCCACAGAAATCAACTCCTGAGCAATTAAATGGGAAATCAGGAGTAACTGTCTCTCTATGCAAATCACCCATTGATTACTCAACTCCTATAGGTTTAACTTTAAAACATGTAATACAATCATGCACAATTTTTCGATACGTTGTTTTACCTTGTGTAGGCCAAAATTTTTGTCTGACACAATTCAGCAAAGCAATTCTTGTCTCTGAAACTCTTTTACTAAGAATTTTTCTGCTACCTTGATTTCTTCTATTGACAATTCTCCTATCCTCTTTTTAGCAGAGCTCTGTAAATTGCATAGGAATCTGAAAATATAGCTTACAACATGCAATATTTTAGTATAATTATTACTAATATTGAGTAAGTCATAAATAAAGGAATTTGAAGTTAAAGTTAACACAGATAAATTATTTCGAGGCATATTTCTTAGTTTAGAGGTAAACTCATCTTGTGTAACTAATGAAGGATATTTCTCTGTTGGGATAGTCTTCTTCGGCAAGGAAAATGAGGCCGTTAAGCAATAGATCACTTTCAATCAATTTATTATGTTCCATTCTTCTCGAAATAAGGTTAGCAGGATTGTCCCTTGAAAACATGTGGCGCCACTGATGAATCTCAGTCAAGCCCTGTGTTAGAGCAACTCGGTTGGCCACAAATGTCTTCAGCAGGTAAGGCTCCTTCCGGATCCACGAAAAAGTTATCATGGAATCTCTCCACAAATGAATAAATATTCTTACTGCATTCTTTAAGCTTTAGGGCATCTTTAACTTATATAATCAGCTTCGCTAAAAGAACTGTTGCACACAGTTCCAACATCGGGATTGTAACTCTCTTAAGAGATGCCACTCGTGACTTGCTACAAACCAAAGTCACTTCAGAATCTCCTGTCTCAGATGTTGATTTGCAATAGATGACTCATCCATACGCAGACTCTGATGCATCCGCAAATCCATGAAACTCAATGTGCATTGATATATCTATCAATATCCATCTTTTAATTTTATCATTGTTGATCATTGGCAAAATTTCAATAAAGTTCATCCATTGCTGTGCTTATATTGCAGGAAGAGTATCACTGTACTCTAGATTTAAACACCAAAGTTTTTGAAAGAAAATCTTTGCTTTAGTTATCCCTGGACCCAAGAGGCCAATGAAATCAAAAGTTCTTGCAATTGCAGAAAGCACAAATCTTTTCGTTGGAGGAATTGCATTCTCAAGATTATTCGAAAAGTGAAATGAACTGTTCTGTATCTCCACAGAACTCCTAACGCCTTTGTCTCTTACTGAAAATTGTAGTCGTTATCAGAGCCTGTCTTTAATTCATAATGACTACTATACCATTTGTGTAGCGTCATTCCTCCACTTCAAAAGATATTTAACAGTTTCGTTTGAAGATTTTTTCGTTTCGGTTATAGAGGCAGCACCACTAAGCACATCGTCCGTGTAAAAGTCTCTCTCTAAGATGGTGATGCTACGGGGTACTTTTCCCTTTCATCGTTGGATAACTGAAAAAGTACTCTAGTTGCAAGATATGCTGTGCCATACGTAACTGTTTTGAGCTTATAAGTTTTAACTGGTTCATTTACACCCTCTCTCCAAAAAATTCTCAAAAGTTTAGTTTGATTAGGATCAATTAAAATCATTCTATACATTTGTTTAATATGTGCTACAAAAGCATAAATGTGCTTACGAAACTTATATTTATTGAAAAAAGATCCACTTGTAAAGTACCACCATTAAATTGTAAGGAATTAAGTGAATTTCCTAAAGTTGTTTGAGGAGATGCGTTAAATACTACGCGAAGTTTCGTAGTACCTTTATCAGGATGATAAATACATAAATGGGGTATGTAATACGTTCCTATTTCTTCCTCATAATCTGGAATTTCTGTCATCTGACCCAATTTTTCATACTCGCTCAAAAATTCCTTATATAATTTTAAATACTCTGGATCTCTTAAAAAACAATTCCATAAAGAACTTAATTTTTTTAATGCAATTTCTTTAGATTTACCTAAACACTTTGGGTCTCCTTTTAAAGGTATTTTATAATTATATATATCTTCCTGTTCTGCCTCTCTCAACATTTGTTTTGAAATGTTCTTCACCTATTATTGTTTCTTTTTTTATATAGAAATTTTAGTTTCAACATTTTCTATTTCTCAAAATCTCTCTATTGCTTCATGTAAAGCAATATTATCTTTAATAAATCCGCAATTTACTTTTCCCTCCATTGCAGTGGGTAAGCTCTCTCTAACTATATAACCAAAAACGGTATTTTAAAGAACCAAATCACTATTTACAGGAAAAATCTGATTTGGACGTAATACGAGTAATTCACAAAATATTTCGGCGTCAAAAAATAAATCTATGCTACCTGGTTTATTAAAGTTTTCATCTGCTAATCTTACATATTTTAACTCTGGTACATTAACCTTAAGCATCTTTGATGGCATGATATCAGTAATTTTAGAAACAACTAAAAATTTTAACTCTTTTTTAAAATTTCCCTCTAAATTAGAAATTGTAATCTTAGCCACCGATTTAATTGTTGTGCATGTATCACCTATATTCTGTCAAATTGGTTTTATTTCGTTTTAAGCCTTAACTATTTGCACAATCAGTCGTTATATAATAATTCATTGAGCCTTGATCTAAAATAGTGCGCGCTTTGTAAAAATGTCCTCCATGATCTCTTAGCAAGCAATACACCATACTAAACAAAACAGTTTTTGACAGATTTACGAAAAGAAGTTAAGAATGAGGAACATTCTTAATCAACGTCATTTAACTCTCGGAAAATTAATTTTAAAATTTCAACAACTTTATTTGAAAATTGCGAAGATTAGTTTGAATTTTATGTTTTTATATATTATTAAAAAATAATTATGTATCTTTCCACCTGTGTACTGCATTGAAATTTCAAGTTTATTTGAAATCTGAAAAAAATAATTGCCCTCTCTTTCGATATCTTTTTGTATCTGATAAAACCTCAATAATATTTTAAAGATTGATTCGTAGTAAAAACTTTTATAAGGAAGATTTGAGTTCTTCATGGCACATTCTTGTGGAATTATCACTACACTTTCAGTGTGAAATCATCATTAATGATCACTGAATTCCAATAATGTGTAGCATTATTTTTGATCCATGCTTTCTCAAATGTTTTTTATTTCATTAGAAAAACGATACTTGATAATTCAAAATGAGACGTAAAAGCAAAATATAATTTTGAGTGTTAAAATCACTGCCATATTCTTACAAAATGATGTACACATGATTTAAACATCAAAATTTTAACATCTTTTACAAGAATTGTCAGCTAATAAATTTATTTTAAAATTATTTCAGTAAATTATCTTTAATAATTTGTTTATATATATATGTGTGTGTGTGTGTGTTCTTTAAATACTTCACTACAAAGGCCTAAATTTAAAATAATTTTTTTTTAATTAAGGCATTTGTAGACGTGGTTATGTGTAAGTATGAAAGTGTTAAAAGTAAATACAAAAATAATACAAAATAATAAATTTTCAAATGAATTGAATAATTTAATATTTAGAAGATTGATTTTTTAATTTTATAATTTACTGAGACAAAATAAATAATTTGTAAAAGATCCATATTAACTCTAGTGATGCGAGATAGCGTTACTGCCCAATAGAGTGAACTTATGATATCCAATTAGGAATAGAGTGAGAGATGATAGAATAGAGATGTGAGGAATGAATGTCGAACCATCCGGTTCATTAATAACTTTGTTTATAATTTGTACTGTACAGATGCTATGTAACCTTATTAATAATTATTAAGTAATTTCCTTTGTAACTATTTTTTTCAATCATGTGTAATGTAATAAATGGAATGTTTTGCCTAATTCTAACTTCCATTTTCTTACGTTCCTACAAATTTACATATTTAAAAAAATTATTTGGTATGAAAAATGAGCTAAAAAGTAAGTAATTATGTAAATGCATGTCAATTTGAAATTAAATTCAATATAATTCTCAAGAAATTAATTCATTACCTCTTATAGGTGATCAGAGAGGTCGAGGCAGTTATTCCTCAAGTGGAGATTCGAATCGTGGTCGTGGAAGAGGAAGAGGACGAGACGAGAGGAGGGATGGTGGGCAAGATGAGGGTAGAGGACAGTATGAAGGAAGAGGCAGAGGACAATACGAAGGAAGAGGCAGAGGACAATACGAAGGAAGAGGCAGAGGACAATACGAAGGAAGAGGCAGAGGACAATACGAAGGAAGAGGCAGAGGACAATACGAAGGAAGAGGCAGAGGAAGATTTGATGACAGAAGAGGCAGAAATCAAGAGGAGAGAAGGGGTTGGCAAGGTGGCAATTTTATTCTGACTTTTTAGCTTTTAATGACTTGAATTATTAGGAATGTTGACCTTAATGAAGTTGTATACATTAATCTAGGTATGTTTCAACGTAATAATCTCTAGATAATTAGATCTTTCAAGAAATTTTCAAAGAATACTTTTTTGGAACGATGCTACTGGTTCTTATGGCGTGCTTAGTCTAGTTTCATTCTTCATTGAAAATTTAAAAGGATTTAAAAAAAAACTACGTTCTCATACCAAAGAGTTAGTAATTAATGAATTGCTTGTGCAATGGTAGTTTGTTTTTATAAATCAAAAGAGCATCCTCGACCGCTCTGTCTAGTGGTCAGAGTGCCTGACTGCGGATAGGGAGGTCCTGGGTTCGAATCCCGATTCGGGAATGGATGTACTTTCTCTCTCTATCTATCCTATCTTTGTCCTTCCTGTGTGAGAATGGTTGCCTACCCTATAAACGGGTCCCTGTGGCTTGTGTGTACTGAAGCAGTTGGACTCCACACTAAATATGTTTCAGTATGAAAAAGTGGAGCAGTGCACCACATATTGTCAGAGCATCATTGTAGACCTTCTTTTTAAGTATAAGAGCTCCAACTAGCGACACTTAAAAGTCCCTTCATGAATTTTAAAATGTTTCTGCGTTATTTCAAGCATCAATTTCAAAGTTAAGGGGGGAGGGGGTTGAAAGAAAATATGCGTATTAGATCAATTACAATATCGAAAACTTTTAATGAAAATCTGCACATAAATTGTAATATTATGTAAATCATTAAAAACTCACTAATAAATCTTAGAAAGTTATAAACTTCTGATATTGTTTCTAAATATTTTATATCCCTCCTTTATTTTTACTCTTGTACA
Source organism: Latrodectus elegans (assembly GCA_030067965.1). Classification (NCBI taxonomy): domain Eukaryota; kingdom Metazoa; phylum Arthropoda; class Arachnida; order Araneae; family Theridiidae; genus Latrodectus; species Latrodectus elegans. The sequence continues at coordinate 33,609,004 of CM057820.1, read as the reverse complement.
TAAATTTTACTAACATTACATTTGTATCTGCATTTTATTAACAATGTATGTTAATATTTTTTTCTAAATTTTAGTTTACTTTAAAAATATTTTTTATCGATTCTCTCAAAGAAAAATATGCAATATAATTTAAAATAGTATAAATCAATAAATTCTGTAGTTGTTGTTTGCCAAAGAAAATGCTGCATTTTTGCTCTATGCAGACATAAAATTTAGGGTGAGTGCATAGAAATTTCCTTAGATTTTCATCCTTGAAACAGATAAATCTACACTCCTGATACTTGTGAAAGTTCTAAAAAATATCCATTAATTATGAAATAACCCCCTGTATATTGTTCAAAAAACTTAATTGTAATACTTATTATCCATGCTTAATTATTAATATCCAGTCTTATTACTTATTCATAATGTAATTGCAAGCTTGCTTGACTAAGGCAAAGGGCATAAGGGGCAGTTAGCCATGTCCCTTCCCCATCAGGAGAGCCTCCAAATCGAAAGGAAAGTTAGTTGGTGTGAAGAAAGTTAGTTGGTGTCCCTAAGAAGTTTTTCGTTAGAGACCTAGTAGGCTATGTCGGCTATTTATAACCATTTCTGAATGTCAAAGTGATAACGTGGAAAACATTCAAAACTTTTTCAATAACCTCAAATGAAAATTTCTATTTTTTTACACAGTAACTACTCAGCAGTATAACTTTCCTGTAACTAGTATTGATCTTTACTAATTAGGTGGAAGTAACCGGGTTTTTCTAATTTAAAAACAAAGACCAAGCAGAAAATACACCAATGCTTTATACTTGTTATCCAGTATTATTTCACTTGGGGGATATTTCAACCACCTATTTTGGACCTGCTTGATGTGCTCCAGAAGCCATTAGAGAACACGGTAAATCTTCAATTAAGTCGTGATCTATCTCTGCCTTATAATAATGAGAGTCACTATCTTATAATAATGGGAACAACCCCGTAACCAACCAGTCCATTGTGCTATACACTGCAATTTGTCATAGCACAACAGTCTAAGTTCTGAATATAAAATCAAAGATAATTTTTTTTTACCTTGTAATTAATATTGCATTAGTTTTGATAAATTTTTCTGTTGATTTTCTGAATTCTCCAGCATATTACTTCAAATTTAGAAAGTGTAATCATTATTTTTTTCTTTAGCAAATAACAACGGTTGTCATCATAGAATTTTATTCTAATCGTTTTTATTAATTTGATGAGTGTGGATAAATTCAAAATTAATTTTAAAGATATTGAAAGCATGTTTGATCTTATTTACTTTTTTAGGTGACAGAAGGTCGGAAGAGTCGAGAGCAAGCACCAGCAGTTATTCTTCATCCAGACCATTTGTAGAGACAGTATCTCAAGACAAAGGGAAGTTTGTGTGTTCAGATCAAAGCAATCCACCAAAAGAGGTGCCAAAAGTTAGAGAAGGATCGAAGTTACTGAGTCGTTCTAGTCATGGGACTGCTGGTCGATCAATCAAATTAGTAACCAATTATTTCAAACTAAATTTGGGGATAAAGACTATTTATCACTTCGATATAGAAATGACAGATACTAGTCAAAATAAGAAAATCGAAAAGAAAGAAACTGCTGCTGAAGCTAGAAAGAAAGGCAAGCAAAATTTGGAACATGAAATGGAAAGGAAAGTAGTCAAAATTGTAAGAAAGAAAATTTTCTCTAAATGGTTGACGACCTTTAAAGCCATTAGAAATGCTAATCCTGTTTACGATGGAGAAAAAAATGTATTTACCAGTAAACCTTTAGACATTGGAGAAGTAACAAAATTTCCCATTCAATTGGAAGAAGAAAGTAAAACTCGAAACTATGAAATTACAATTAAGCCTGTTAAAAAGAAAGATGGTACCAACCAAATTAACCTGGCGTCTCTATTAAAGTCCTACGACAATGAACCCGAAATCATTATGGCTTTGAATTCTATTTTGAACTACAGAGAACCAGATCATCCTCAAGCACAAGTAGGTCGCTCTTTTTTCTATCTGAATCAAACTAATTTGTTGGATTTAGGTGAAGGACTTAACATTTTCTTTGGACATCATCAAAGCGTACATTCGACAGAAAAAGGTCCAGCTCTTCTCATTAACTTAGCTGCCAAAGCCTTTCATAAATCTGAACCTGTTATAGATTACGCTTCAGAGATTTTGGATCGTAATATCACTTCACGTCCATCACCTTTGCAGCGTTGGGAAATTGTTAAATTAAGAAATACTCTGAAAGGTGTGAAGATTTACGTGACTCATTTACCGTATCGAAGAAAATTCTGCATTGAGGATGTGAGTGATTTTTCTGCTGAACAACTCATTATACCATTTAATGATGGCAGAAAGCTATCAGTTGCACAATATTTCGCTCAGACGTATCGCAGTTTGCAATTTCCGTTTTTAAATTGCCTAAAAATGAGAGCAGGTGATAAGAAGAAGGAAGTTTTTTTTCCATTGGAGAACTGTGTTATTTTAGAGGGACAGCCGAAATTAGGAAAACTAGAATCCAATCAAACGTCTAACATGATCAGAAAAACTGCTATTCCACCAAAAGAGAGATTCCAATCTATTGAGAATAGCTGCAGAGATGTGCACCGAGAAAGTGGTGAAAAAATGAAAGAGTATAGCATATCTTTAGATAACAGGTTTATAACTACCAGTGGTCGAGTTCTTGCCAGACCAGCTATCGGTTTCAACAAAAATGGAAGAGTGATGCCAGATAATCGTGGAGTGTGGAATATGAATGGAGAACATTTTTTCCAATCATGCATTGATATTAAATCCTGGATTTTGCTTGATTTTGGCAAATCAGATTCTCGAGACCTCGAAAAATTTCGGGATTTTTTTATTTCAGCTAGCAAGAAAGTAGGCCTAAATTTCGGAGAGTTTCTTGGCGTTAAAAAATATGACAGGAATGTAGAACAAGCTCTAAAAAACGCAGCAGATGCAAAAGCAAGTTTTGCAGTAATTATTCTATCTAGAAGAGAAAAATGGTATACTTACGAGGAAATAAAATTCATTGCTGATTATCAAATGAACTTTGTAAGTCAATGTTTTGATCAGAAAGGCTTACGTAAGTTTAATGATCAGGTAGCCACTAATTTATGCTTGAAAATTAATTCCAAACTTGGAGGAATCAATCACGTGTTGCACAGCAAACCCACAATCATGAAAGATTCTACCATGATCATGGGTGCCGATGCGGTTCACTTCACACGTGGTTCGTCTTGTCCATCAATCGCCGCTGTTGTTGGAAGCGTAGATGACCATGCATTTAAGTATGATGTATCTTGTAGAGTGCAGAAAAACCCGGATGATAAAAAAATATCTCAGGAACTGATACTTGATATGAATGATATGACCAAAAGTTTGTTGCAGCGGTATAATAAAAAGCAAGGAAAGCATCCCCAGAATATAATATTCTTCAGAGATGGTGTAAGTGATGGACAGTTTCAAGCTGTCCATGATGTAGAAATCAAGCTCGTTCAGGACGCTTGCAAAACAGTGGTTGGCCGAATTATTCCTATCACGTTCCTCGTTGTTCAGAAGCGTCACCATTCGCGGTTCAAACCGGCGGATCCCAACGAAGGCATTGGGAAACACCGAAATGTTCCTCCAGGGACAGTTGTGGATACTGATATTGTCCACCCCATCCTGTTCGACTACTTCCTCGACAGCCACGAAGGTATCCAAGGTACGAGTAGATCTGCTCATTACACTGTGCTCCACGATGACCTTAAATTTAGCCCTGATGAGTTACAGGAACTATGTTATTATTTGTGCTACACATACAACAAATGCAATAGGAGCATTTCCATTCCAGCCCCTGTCAAGTATGCGGATCTTGCTTGCTACAGAGCAAAATTATTCGCTGACTTACACATGGACAGAGAGAGAAAGCGTCTGAAATTAGAGAAACCTGCGCCCCTTCCTGATCATGCCAGAACAGCTATCAACAAGATGGGAGAGTCCGGAAAGAGTTTCTTTTTCTTGTAAATATTATTATTTTCCACTGCTCTTTAATGCATCTTAAATTATTTCAAACTCATGTATTAGGAATTAATTTTAAGATGTAGAAAGTAAATGTAATATATTGTTCCCATAAAAGATTAACTTTATTTTATCTTTTTATTATTTTATGTCCGGAAGGAAATTTCAATGTAGGCACGAGTTTTCTTAAGTTGAAAGCAATCGTCGATTGTTAAAAAATATACTTCTCATTCTCAATAATAAATAAGTCAGTTATAAATGCAATCAATTACACACAATTATTAGCTTAAATATTCAATTGACTATGTATGATTTATAAATCGATGAAGTATTGTATCTTTCAAGACCTACACCCGAATAAATATCCAAATGACGTGTAAGCGAAGTTTAAGTAAATATGTGACAGTTCAAATTCATGCAATATTTTCAAAATGCTTCTTCTATAATTTCAATATTTTAAGTTTGCACATTTGAGTGAAAAGAAATATATATATATATATATTTTTGTCTCTTGTGCACTCCTAAGCAAATTTTTTAATCAATTATTTTATTGGTATCAGATTAATTTCTCGGATTAAATGCTTTGATTAAACAAAATTAATCAATTATTTTATTGATATCTGATTAATTTTTCAAATTCTACTCTCATTAAATTTTTCATCAAATTATAAAAATTGGATACAAAAGTTGCTACCATGGCGTATTTTTCTATCATTTACAGCATTATGCATTGTTATTACTGATACACGATTTTGTTTAATCAAAACAAATATTGCATTTACAATAATAGTGCACATATTGCTTTGAAGATAAAACTTTCGAATTTAAATACTCAACTCACATAAGTTGTTCTAGAGTAATGAGAGAAATCCAACGATTAAATTAAGCTGAATTATTTTTAAATTCTCTTAAAATATTCATAAATAATTATTGCCAATTTATCTTTAAATGTTATTACTGATTTTTTCCCCTTTGCATTTTGGATTTCTGTTTTGTTGTGTCTTACCTTTTTTATTTTATGTAAATAATTTATTTGTAAATGAATGTGAGAGAGAATAATAGCTAGAAGGCCCTTCACATTGTTCCTAGCTTGCATTTTTTCCTTAGAATATGTATTTTAACTTATAATTGTATTGTTTAACCTAATATATATTGTATAACTTAATATATATTGTAGTGATAAAATAATGTTTTAATGACGATAAATTTTTGAATAAATGTTTTAAGAAAGATTGAGTTTGTATATTATTTTTATATTCTTAGTTTATTTCTAACTTTAAAACTTCGTTGATATAATATAATTACGATTATGTTTTACTTTTCAAGTAAATAATTTTAATTTAAGTAAACATTATTTAATTTCTATAACACAGCAACAATGGAGACAACTTTTATTAATGATGTTAATGTCAAAGAACAGTTAATGAGTGATTAGTTTGATTGTCATTTTGTTGACAGTTTTTCACACCACCTTTAATTTAAATATGTTAAATTAACCAAAATAGCTATTTTAAAATGAATTTTCAAATCACTGCAAATAATTATACCTGGGGTAAGTTTAATTTGTTTGTCTCTCGACACTTTTTTTTTTTTTTTTTCCCACACGAGAGTTAATTAGAACGGGATCCACAGTTTAAAGCTGATTCCTATTCACTAGAGATGTAAAATTTCCGGGAATATTAGGAAGTTTGAGTTTTCGTTTTTCATATTTCATTTTAGAGATTCTTTTTTCGCATATATATGAAGGAAAGTGAAGTAAAATTTGATATCTCTAAATAATTTTTAAACAAAGGGAAATTATATTTTCTACAATAAATATTCATAAAAGCAATGAAAAGCATAAAATATGAATATTAAAATTGTAAAAAAGTAGTGAAAAATTTTATCCCTATTTTTATATCGGTGTATGGCGAGATCTGTCACCAAGATTGTTTGGAAGCCAATGTTTTTCTCAAATATATATTTAATGAAACTATGAAAATAAGCTGAAAATTGTTATTTGATCAAAAATAATATTGTTTCACTGTAACAAACAGTGATTCTTTTCTTCATTTCTATTTTTCCATTTTTAGTTCTTATAAATTGTAAGAGATTTATTATTTTTTGCGATTATTTCTTATATGGTAATTTATTTCTTATGTATTCGAAATCGCTTTATTTTTATTTTTTTTTAAATGATTTCACTTTAATTTTAATGTATCATATTTCTTAAAAACAAATTATTTGAAAAAAAAAATAAGGTAGTACTTGATTTTTTTTAGTCTTCGTAATAAACTGAAAATTGAGGATTTAAAAATAAATAATGCCAAGCAAATTGCTTTTATTTTGACTTCTAATAGACAATTTTTTAATTTATCAATGATACAAAAAGATACTGTTTCATGTATTACTTCTCACCTGAACATGTGTAAATGGTGCACAAATTTAACCAATATGTAAATGAAAGTATATGGTGAGGTGACATGTAAGTTGTGAACAAAAAGAGCCCTTCCAGGAAATCATCATTTAAATCCTATCTTTTAGGAATTAATGGGACAAAAATCCTATTAAATAAGCTAGCGTTAAAACAATATTACAATTTGCATGTCATTTTGAGTTGCATTGAAACTGAAAATGTTTTTCCAATCTAATTATAAATATCTTTATTTGCAGAGGGAAATTATCATCAATATATTCTAGCATTATTAGCAGTTTCTTAATTGTGAATTTAAATAATTAATGTACTTATAGCTATTTAAATTGACAAACTCAATATTTAAATTATTAACAATATACTAAAAAGTCACATTTGTAGCTACTTAAATTTGCAAAATCTATTTAATACTTAAGACACAAAATAATAAATATATATCAAAAAAATTTATCCACAAATGTAATCATGAATAAAAATACTTTTTCTTTTATTATATTTTTAAAATAATCTTCTTTTACATTTTAAGATTAATTAAGAATTTTTAAGTACAATATATAATGTAGATTTTAAATAAAAAAAATTTTATTTCTTTTGCAAGGATCTGATATATTAATTTACACAATTACAATATATCTACAGTTGAATTATTCGCGTTGTTTCACGGCTGTGGAAGTCATTTAAAACTACTGGAATGTGTAGTAGGCCGCACGGGGTAGGTCGTGTTAGAAATATGACGCCTGCAGAAGACAGATATATCGCCCAGTCAGGTAAAAGGAACAGGCGCACCACATCTCAGCAGGTGGCAGATCAGTTTCTTGCTGCCTCATGAAAGCAGATCTCCCGAAAAACTGTTGCCAGACGTTTGAGGGGAGGAGGACTATACGCCCACAGACCAGTTGTATGTGTCCCACTGACCAGACAGCACCGTACTGCCCGTTTGCAATGGTGTCCTGAACATCGCAATTGGACTGAACAGGACTGGGCATGCGTACTATTCTCAGATAAGAGTAGGTTCAGTCTGTCATCGGATTGTAGACGCCAACTGATCTGGCGCGAGAGTCGTACTGCTTATCGTCCAGAAAATATCCAGGAAAGGGACCGATATCCAACAGGCAGTGTGATGGTGTGGGCCGGCATCATGATCAACGGCCGCACGCCCCTACATGTGGTTGCGAATGGGACTATGACGGGCCAACGATACATTAATGAAGTTCTACTTCCTCATATTCGTCTTTTCCGTGGTACTGTCGGTGATAAATTTTATTTTATGGACGACAACGCAACATGTCATCAAACACTCGCTGTTCAGGATTCTCTAGACAGTGAGGGTATTCAACGCATCGTATGGCCATCACGTTCTTCAGATCTAAACCCCATTGAAAATGTGTGGGATGCTTTTGGGAGGCAAGTTGCATGTCGAACCTGTCCTCCGACAAACAAGAACACCCTCATCCATGTACTCACAGAGGAATGGGATAAATTGCCTCAACAGCTCCTGGATAATGTTGTGCAAAGTATGATACGACGTGTGGAATGTTGCATCACACTCCCCGGTGGACATATCCCATACTGATACCTTTCTTCAAGGTGCCTACTCACTTTTAGATGCATTGTTCCATTTTTCCGTATGCAGCATCAAATGAACATTTTTTTTTTTTTCCCTTTCAGATGTTTCACAGCTTTTGTACTTTCCAGAACAATAAATATTCTTTATTCTAATGTCTGAACAGTGTGGCAGCTATATTTTATCCTAATAGGCCTCGTGTCTCGCTTAATGTTATGCTACATTGCAATTTGTGATTAGTTTTTAGCAATTGTCCAGCAGTGTACTATCCAACCAAGTTAAAATTTAACCTTTTCCAAATTATTAAAAAGTCCTCAGAAATACCAACTAAAAGATGGGAAACAGATATCTGAAAATGTTGAAAAAGAGGAAATGCTCATAGGAGACATGTTCTGATAGTTAGAAAAAACTGGATTTAAAGGTTGTAATACTGATAAAGAAGTTTCTTATATCGACGCAAACCGGACCAATTTACATAAATTTTATATAAAAAAACACTTCATCAAAATTTTACGTAACTTCAAATTAATCAATTAGCATCAGCAGCCACTATTTCATTTATAACTTTCAGTAAAGCAAAATAATGATATAAATCTCTACAAATCTAAAATTATTGGAACTAACACACATATTTAAAAGGTCCAAAGTAATGGATGAAATTTAATATTCTTGTCATGTAGTCCAACAAAATTACTGATTTCGACGCCGCAGGCGGACAGCCTACTTTCGTAGCGAGTGTAAAGCTGTTAATGTCCGCTGCGTAGTAACCCATCACAGGGAGGCAAAGAGGCCCCCTGCTCGGCCTGGAAAAGAGAGCTGCTCCAGTAGCAGGGATTTTTGTACAGACGGGTTACTACTCTGCCTGACCGATGTTCTGGTCCGTCGTCTGAAGTCTCTTGGCTCGATTCCGGAACAAACCAGACAAGCCAACCCTACGCGTATGCCCCATTTCCCACGTTCATTTAAAATTACTGATTTGTTAAATCATTGAGAAGCAACTAAATTAACTATTAATGAAATCCAACATGCTTAGTTAAATCTAGTTATTCTAATTAATTTCCCGCCAATATTTCCAATGATAAATAGCTTTATTTTAATGAGGAATAATATCAAGAACATTTTCCTGCTTCTTTATTACTAGCAAATAATTAGCAATTTTACACACTGACATTTTTAATGTGACAGTATTGAAGTTCAGATATTTTCCAAATCTCAAACACCAAATTTGTAAGCTTTAATAAATATGATAGTAAAAAATTGAGTAAACGTTCTACTAATATTAATAAGAATCAGTATTTATTATAATCTATAAACAATCAGTTTTGTTACTAGGGTTTCTGCATTGGTATTCTCTAGAAAGTACACAACACTATGTATATATATATATATATATATATATATATATATGCACTTTTCTTACGATTTCTGTAGTGTAGTATTAGTTTTTTTAGTAATTTTTATTTACTTAAAAATTATACATTTATTTTAAATTTATAATTGTTTTTCATTGATGTAGAAAACAAAGACAGAAACCTATGATTAAATTAATACAATTTTCTGGTCTTCTAAAGCTCATTAATTTAAATTAAAAAATTACAATATTTCAGAAACGAAACTTAAGTTTTTTTCAACATGGAAAAGGAAACTCACAATAACTGATATATAAAATTGTAATAGAATATTTATGCATGTTGAGTTTTATTACGAAAAAAAAATTTCAATAAAAGTAATTAACATTCATTTAAAGTGTAATCACTTTAAATGAATGTTAATTACTTTTATTGAAATTTTTTTTGTAATTATAGTATATAGTATTAGCTACCACGAAAATCATCAAGAAAAAATATTTGATAATTCCTGAATTCGTTGATAAATATTTAGTCATCATTAAGAATAATATACTCGAGACCCTAGTGTCTTTGTTCGAAAATATATCGTTCTAATGAACGGAAAGTGAAGAAATTGTGTATTCCTAACATAATTGAAGATCCATAGTTTTCACTTATAGTGACTGGAGCACGTTCAATCGATGACACACTACTGGCCATTAAAATTGCTACACCACGAAGGCGACATGCTACAGACGTGAAATTTATACGAAAGGAAGAAATTGCTGTGATATGCAAATGATTAGCTTTTCAGCGCATTCAGACAAAGCAGGTGCCAGTAGCGAAACCTACATTGTGCTTAAATGAGGAAATTGTTCAGCCTCATACACAGATTGAATTTGAACGTTGTTGATTGGTGAAAAGTTGTTGTGATGCCTCGTGTAAGACGGAGAAATGCGTACCAGCACGTTTCTGACTTTGATAAAGGTCGAATTGTAGCGTCCCGGGATTGCGGTTTATCTTATCGCAGTATTGCTGCTCGCGTCGGTCGAGATCCAATGACTGTTAGCAGAATATGGAATCGATGGGTTCAGGACGGTAATACGGAACGCCATGCGGGATCTCAACGGCCACCTATCACTAGCAGCCGAGAAGACAGGCATATTATCCGCATGGCCGTAATGGATCGTGCAGCCACGTCACGAGCCGTGAGTCAAGAAACGGGGTCGTTTGGAAGACAACAAGTGTCTGCACCAACAGTTCGACGACGTTTCCAGCAGCATGGACTCTCAGCTCAGAGACCATGGCTGCAGCTTACGTTGAAGCTGCGTCATAGACAAGAGCGCCTTCAATGGTGGGATCAACGACCAACCTGGGCGCACGAATGGCGAGACGTCATCTTTTCAGATGAATCCAGGTTCTGTGCATTCGTCATCGTCATCGGCAGCGTGCATTCGTCATCGTCATCGGCAGCGTGCATTCGTCATCGGCAGCGTGCATTCGTCATCGGCAGCGTGCATTCGTCATCGGCAGCGTGCATTCGTCATCGTCATCGGCAGCTTGCATTAGTCATCGTCATACAAGCCCATCACCTGGCATGATGGTATAGGGTGCCATTGGATACACGTCTCGGTCATCTCTTCTTCGCATTGACGGTGCTTTGAACAGTGCACGTTACATTTCTGGTGTGTTACGACCCGTGGCTCTACCCTTTATTCGAGCCCTGCGAAACTCTACGTTTCAGCAGGATAATGCCCAGCCGCATGTTGCCGGTATTGTATGGACCTTCTTTGATACGTAACATGTTCGGCTGTTGCCCAGGTCAGCACGTTCTTTAGATCTTTCATAAATAGAAAACGTCTGGCAATGGTTGCCGAGCGACTGGCTCGTCACCAAACGCCAGTCACTACGGTTGATGAACTGTGGCATCGTGTTGAAGCTGCATGGGCATCTGTACATGCAATCCAATCTCTGTTTGACTCAATGCCCAGGCGTATAACTGCTGTTATTACTGCCAGATTTGGTTGTTCTGGGTACTGATTTCTCAGGATCTATATATCCAGCCAAATTTTTTGAAAATTTAATTGCTTGTTATTTCTAGTATAATATATTTGTCCAATAAATATAATTTTGTTATCTGCATTTCTTTCTGGTGTAGCAATTTTAATGGCCAGTAGTGTAGTTTCAATACTCTTCAACTGGCTTCTTGGGGTAGGAGTCTGTTGTCTATCGCGTCTCTTGAGCGTGGTTCAAAATTACGAAGATACTGGATGTGTTTGGAAGCGTTTCTGCGAACAGAAACAGGCAACCAAATACCTATTACAAGCAAATATAATATCTTACTAAAATTCACAAGGTATTACTATAATTTGGCATCACTTCAGAAATACCACTTACATTCCAATTTATTAATATTTATGATATGATATATGTGAACATGGCTAGTTCACACATGGCTAATGATACCCAAGAGGATTTCACTTTTTAGTGAGATTTCCTTACATACATTTTATTTATTTCACATGTAAAAAATTAATAAACACACTCTTCATTCGTTTTTTTTTTTTTTTTTTTTTTTGTTGCTAATTTTTCAAAATTGTTGCTTTCATATATTCATCATGGTATACTGCATATTATTCAACGCATGTTTTTCAGTATGTGGAACATATATTGTTCTAATTTAAAGCAATGAATAATTTTAAGTAAAACTTATCCTCACAAGTCAATTTGTTAGTGGCCAGACGATATTAGTGGAAGTAGTATGTGTTTTGATATGTTAGTGGGATCGAAATCAATACAATTCATAAGATTCAACGGCCTTCGTATTACGAACAGCAATTTTTCAAGACTTTTCTAGCACATAACAATCAGGAATAACCGTTAGAATTCAACCAAGCGATAACGTCTCGCTTGAGTGAATTGAATGGAAAGTGTATCTATCAGTTAGGAGCAAATATAGATAATTTTCAGAGCTCTTTCTAAACAACTTTCCTCATTTATTATTTATTAAATAGTCATGTAAGGAAATTTAAGATTCATTTTAGCCATTTTAAAATCACTGTGTCTCGGCACTTTTGTTTGTTGCCAAATATGAGAAATCAGTATAGTAAAAACATTTTTGCTATTTTTTATTACGAATAAAATAATAAATATACTGATGCTTTTGCAGTGCATATTATACTATTTTATTTTACATTCAAAATTATTATATAAAAAAAACTACTTTACACAGTGCATTACTGCTAAGCAAGCAACTTTTAAACTTATCGTTTTCTTCGTACGTCACCAAATTTTGAAATCGGTAAAAGTGTGCCGCAGCACCCCTCCCCCTCCCCCTACACAAAAGTGAGAATCACTGCATAGAAAAATATACTGCTGATGTATGTATGTGTATATATACATCAAATCACCCATTTTTATCATTTTTTAAGTTACGATACGCAGTTATTTCCTTAATTAATGTTCTTAATTAATTAATTGACTGAATCTTTAGACTCTGTCATAAAAAGTGTCCTACTTTAACCATTAAAACTCCTAGTAGACCTGAGGGTTGGAGTTATTTTTTTGCATCTTTAGAGAGGGCCTTTATTTCAAAAAAGTCCATCATAAATACAAAGCGGAGATTTTGTTACATTTGCTAGGGGAAAGGGCGACCAATATGATAACTTATATAAAGGATGACGAGTTAAAAATAAAAACTAAAGTAAACTAAAGTTAAAGTATTCTAAAGTAAAAATTATAGTAGTTCGAGAATTTGAGCCTACCCCTCAATCATGTTTAGAACATTTTAGGAAAGCCCATAGCCAACCAAATGAAACATATGTGCAATATGCATCGCGATTAACGACGAGCTGGAAATATTACACTACTAGCCATTAAAATTGCTACACCAAGAAGGCGACATGCAATAGACGTGAAATTTATACGAAAGGAAGAAGGTGCTGTGATATGCAAATGATTAGCTTTTCAGCGCATTCAGACAAAACAGGCGCCAGTAGCGACACCTACATTGTGTTTAAATGAGGAAATTATTCATCCGATTCCTCATACACAAATTGCATTTGAACGTTGTTGCCTGGTGAAAAGTTGTTGTGATGCCTCGTGTAAGAAGGAGAAATGCGTACAGGCAAGTTTCTGACTTTGATAAAGGTCGAATTGTATCGTACCGGGATTGCGGTTTATCTTATCGCAGTATTGCTGCTCGCGTCGGTCGAGATCCAGTGCCTGTAAGCATAATATGGAATCGATGGGTTCAGGACGGTAATACGGAACGCCATGCGGGATCTCAACGGCCACCTATCACTAGCAGCCGAGAAGACAGGCATATTATCCGCATGGCCGTAATGGATCGTGCAGCCACGTCACGAGCCGTGAGTCAAGAAACGGGGTCGTCTGGAAAACAAGTGTCTGCACGAACAGTTCGACGACGTTTGCAGCAGCATGGACTCTCAGCTCGGAGACCATGGCTGCGGCTTACCTTGACGCTGCGTCATAGACAAGAGCGCCTTCAATGGTGTGTTCAACGACGAACCTGGGCGCACGAATGGCGATACGTCATCTTTTCAGATGAATCCAGGTTCTGTGTACAGGATCATGATGGTCGCATCCGTGTTTGGCGGCATCGTGGTGAACGCAAACTGGCAGCGTGCATTCGTCATCGTCATACTGGCCCATCACCTGGCGTGATGGTATGGGGTGCCATTGGATACACGTCTCGGTCACCTCTTCTTCGCATTGACGGTGCTTTGAACAGTGCACGTTACATTTCTGGTATGTTACGACCCGTGGCTCTACCCTTTATTCGATCCCTGCGAAACCCTACGTTTCAGCAGGATAATGCCCGACCGCATGTTGCCGGTATTGTACGGACCTTCCTTGATACGGAACAAGTTCGGCTGTTGCCCTGGCCAGCACGTTCTCCAGATCTTTCATCAATAGAAAACGTCTGGCCAATGGTTGCCGAGCGACTGGCTCGTCACCAAACGCCAGTGACTACGGTTGATGAATTGTGGCATCGTGTTGATGCTGCATGGGTATCTGTACCTGTACATGCAATCCAATCTCTGTTTGACTCAATGCCCAGGCGTATAACTGCTGTTATTACTGCCAGAGGTGATTGTTCTGGGTACTGATTTCTCAGGATCTATATATCCAGCCAAATTTTATGAAAATTTAATCACTTGTTATTTCTAGTATAAATATTTGTCCAAGAAATATCATTTTGTTATCTGCATATTTTCCTGGTGTAGCAATTTTAATGGCCAGTAGTATATTTACAATTGAGAAAGGTAACAGATTTCGAAACTCTCTAAGATTTAATTGTATCGGATAAAATATGCCAGACCTTAGATAGAGAAACTACGTATCATATTAATATTAGAGAAGCTAACACACATGATTTAAACCCTCTGAATTAGGGAAAGAAATTGATTTATATTTTACTTCCCGAGGTAAGACTTTGGTGGAAAACTCAAAGTTTAATAAATGGTCTGAGTCAAAATACATGTCGAGAGTTTTCCTTTCGGAAGTTAAAATTAATAAGTGTGTTTTATCATGTAATGAGAATCCCCTCATATATAAATGCCCTAATTATAAAAATATGTCAGTAAATGAGTGTATTGAGTTTGTAAAATCAAATCATTTCTCTTTTAATTACTTGGGGAATAATCATAGAGTAACGACTTGTAAATCAAAACATTCGTCAATATCTGTAAGCGGCTTCATCATGCCACACTTCATTTTGTCAGAGCAAAAACAAGAACGTTTATAGACGCCTAATGAGAATGTAAATAATTTCAATGGGAAAGTGAGTTTCTTCCTCTCTCCCACAGCTTTAGAATTCGTTCTTACTGGCAATAAACAAGAGCCATGAGGTCAGGATCAAAATTGCTGTGCGGCGACTTGTTATACTTCGTCAACCAATTCGAAGTCTGTACTACTTAGCTCTTTTATTTGTTTTTTAACCGACGACTTGGGAAATGTTTTACGCGTTCGTGGTTTATTAGACGTTGGAGCCAGTGCTAATTTTTTGAGTAAGCGTTGCGTTGACAAGCTTAATTTAAGGTTTCTATGACGCTAGAATCTCTCTGAAATACTCTGCTATTTACCTCATCATGCAGTTTATAGACCACAGAAAACGAGTACGGAATGTAGAGTTGTGTTCAACGCTTCACAAGTTACTTCAACTGGTGAGTCATTAAATTCCATACAGCTAAATGGTGGTGTAATTCAAGATGATTTATTTGCTATAATATTTTTTTTAATTTCCAATGACAGATTATAGACAGTTACAGCAAAATAAATAAAAACGATAGAACAATAACACAGAAAGATACTGCAAATTAGAAAACATCTTTTTGCTTTTACTACCGACATTCAACAAATGTATAGAATGATTTGGATTGATCCTGCAAAAAGAGACTTGCAAAGAATTGTATGGAAAGATAGTAAGAAAGAGAATATTAAAACGTATCAATTATGCACTGTGAAGTATGGAACGACTAGTGAATATTTGGCTCAGAGATGTCTTCAACAGTTAGGTACTGATGAACAACTGAATTTTCCATTGGCTTCTCAAGTAGTACAGAAGGATATGTACATGGATGACATATTGAGTGGAGGGTCCAATTTAGAAAGTGTAAAGTGTCTAAAGCAAGAATTAATTCATATTTAAAACTTGTGGTATAGAACTACATAAATGGCAAAGTAACTGTCCAGAGTTAAGAGAATTTTCTGAAGATTCAAATGACTTTAGCTTTGATGAAACAAAAACATTAGGGTTGCTATGGAAGGCCAAGAGTGATGAGCTTTCATACAATGTGCATAAAAAGATGTTTCTATGGTTAAAAAGAAAGAAATTTTGTGTCCATAATTGCCCGCATTTTAGACCCACTTGGTTTGATAGGTCCTGTGCTTACAAAGGCTAAGGTTTTTATGCAACGTCTGTAGAGGTTATCAATAGACTGGGATGAAAGACTGCCATCAAATGTCGTACGAGAATGGTTACAGTTTTTTTGATGGGTTGTGTGAGATTAACTGTATTAAAATAAGTTGATGTATGCTACCAGAAAATGTTGTAAAAATTGAACTCTTTGGATTCTCAGATGCATCAGAGGGCTATTACGGTGCAGCAGTCTATCTAAGATGCGAATCAGTGAGTGGTGAAGTAACTTCACATCTAGTGTGCAGCAAGGGAAGAGTTGCACCAATCAAAACAGTTTCGATTCCCCGACTTGAACTGTGTGCAGGTGTATTGCTATCTAAATTGATGAAAAAGGTTGGCACTTCCCTAGAACTTAAGATTAATCAAAATTGGTATTTTTCGGACAGAAAAATTGTTTTGACCGGGATTCAGAAGTTTCCAGCAGAATTGAAAACCTTGTCGCTACCAGAGTGGCTAAAATACAAGTTCTGACAGATGTCTTACAATGGCGGCATATATCATCGGAGCGAAATCCTGCAGACATCGTATCTCGTGGCTGCAATCCAGCATAACTGAGATATAATTCTGTGTGGTGGCATGGACCACTACTTATCAGCGAGGAAGTAGAGGCGCTTAACAACTCTGAAGAGCTAATTAACGAGGACTTAGAACATTTTAATACAGAACTGGTTAAGAGTGGACGAAGGTTCAAGTGACCGGTTTCCTAGTGACTTTTAATTCTTTAACTGAGGAGTTACTTAGTATTACTAATAATTATACTAAACTTGTACGTGTTTTAGCCTTTCTTTATAGGCTCCTTAGTAAATGCAAATCACAGCAAAAGGTAACTGCCCCCTGGAATGTAAAGAAATTAAAGATGATGAATTTGTCTTAGTAAAATTAGTTCAACAAGAGTGTTTTAAAAGGGAAATTACAGGCCTTCAGAAGGATGGTAATGTGCCTGTAGATAGTTAAAAAATCTTTACCCATTTTTAGATGAAAGGAGTGTTGTAAGAGTTTGTGGAAGATTAGCCAACTGTAAGTTTAATTTTGATAAATAGTTTCCTATAATTTTACCTACCAACCATAAATTGACTGCGATGATTGCTGAAACGTTTCATAAGAACTATTTACATATTGGCCCACATGGGTTATTATTTCTTATTAGACGAAGGTTTTGGCCTTTAAGTGGACATAACCTTTGTAGAAAACTAATGCACGATTGTGTTGTTTGCTTTAAAGCAAAATCAGTAGCTTGTCAACAGCTCATGGGACATTTACTTGAAGACAGAGTAACCCCAAACTTTCCATTCAATTGTGTAGGGGTAGATTTTTTTGGTACTTTTTATATAAATTATCCCAATCAAAGAAAAGGAATGTATAATAAAGTTTATGTGTGTATTTTTATTTGTTTTGTGACTAAAGCTTGTCATTTAGAGATGGTAACGGACCTCTCTAGTTATGCTTTTGTTGCTACGCTTAAGAAATTTTTTAGTAGAAGAGGGAAAAGTACCCATATATTTTCTGATAACGCTACTAATTTTGTTGGCAGTAACTCCGAATTAAAGAAATTGAGTAAATTAGTTAGCAGTCCAGATGAAAACTTGAGTTATTATTTGTCCAAAGAAAAGGTTGAGTGGACTTTCATTCCCCGTAGATCCTTGAATCATGGTGGATTTTGGGAGTTAGGTGTCAAATCCGTGTGTAGGCATCTTAAACGTGTAGTAAGCAATTTAAAACTAACCATTGAAGAATTCTTAACTGTAATTGATCAGATTGAGGCAATTCTTAATTCCCGCCTATTGCATCCCTTATCATCAGACTTAAATGATTATGATGTCTTGACACCTGACTATTTTTTGATAAACAGACTTATCACAGCAATTGCAGTACCCAACATCCTAAATTTACATGACAATAAATTAAAACAATGGCAAAAATTAACTAAGATAGTGCAGACATTTTGGAAGCATTGGTCTTACAATTATTTAAGGTCAATACAAGAAAGATCAAAGTGGATGTTCACCAAAGAGAAAGTGCAAGTTGTCACTATGGGGATTTTAAAAATAGATAATGTACAGATTTGTAACTGGCCATTGGGCAGGATAATGCAAACATTCCCAGGAAAGGATAAGAAGGTGAGAGTAGTTTTAGTTAAAACAAAGAATTGAGTTTTTTTAAAAGGAGCATTAATAAAATTTGCATTTTGTCATTGCCTAATTAAGGAGTGAGAACTCTATCAAATATATCTGTGTATCATTATGTATTGAGTGTAGTTTATTATTAATAGAGTGTATCATTTTACTTATATATTATATAGTGTGTTAATATTTTTCTTGAGATTTCAAATTGTTGAATGTACCATGCCAACGCCGGGCGGAATGTTGGCGCCTGCGAGCGCAGTGCCCTCCTTGAGTCATAAAAAAGAAACCGGCTGTAGCGATGTGAGAGTCGGAGAAATAAAGTGTGTGTTTTAAACAGTCTTTGAGTGAGTGTTAATTCAGTTAAAAACTGAACTATTTTACAGTTCCTTTGACTTTAAAAGAATTATAGTTAGTGGATTCATTCGAAAATTCTTTGGTGGGATTGGTTCAAATATGGAAAAATAAAAGTAAAGTTTTATAAAATTTAAAATCACATAAAATTTATAAAAATGGAAAACGATATTGCATTAGAGTTTTAATTTATTTGATTCTGACTTGTATTAAATATTATGATACTGGTATATAATGAGCAATTTCCATTGTCATTAAAAGGTGAAATTTAAACCTCTATTTTCTTTTTCTTTTTTCTTTTTTTAAGTTTTTTCGGTAAGATAAGATCGTAACGGAGCAAAAATTAGATAAGACCGCTTAGCTGTCCCTTTTATTACGAGAAAAAGTCTTAAATTATTTGTAATACTTTAATATATCAATTATTAAAAACTTTTATATAAATAGTATTTAATTCTACTATAAATAAACATAACCCTAATTTCAATTAAAAGAAACCATTATAAATTATGCAAGCAACTTAAAAACAAAAAATGTAAGCGCTCATTTAAATGCATGATTGTGTTTGTATTTTTGCTTAATATGCAATTATTATTATGAACTTTAATTCTGCCCAACGGGCAAAATTAAATTTTAAAAATAGTTTCGCGTAACTGCAGAAATTTATAACTGTTTTCCAGTGGAAAACCCTTTTCCACTTTCTTAATGAAATCATGTACACTTCTGGGATAATTTCTCTTTTAAAATATTCTTGGTTATAAATTAAATCAAATGTTTAATTAAATTCATTTTCATTCGTATTTAATTATAATTGTTTGTGGGGCATATATTATATCAAAGATGTTTTGAAACTGGCATAAAAAAATAAAACAACTCACGAATATGCATTTTTTATTGGAACAAAGATTCATATTCGAACGTTGTTGAACACACATGCCTTTAATCTATGGAAGGTTACGGTTTTTTTTATCTATTTATAGTGGCGTGACTCTTAAAAACATACTCAGATTTCATAATGTTTAAACAATAGATAACGAAAAGTTTTAGTTTGCATTTTTCATCAACTGTTACTTTCTGTCTCCCGTTGCCATAAGGTTAATCAGGAATTTGTGACTTGAAATCAGTTCACTTTAGTCAAAGAAAGGAAAACTTTTATATTATTTACTTACGATATTTGATGTTGTAAATCAGGGATGGCGAACCTTCTTAGATGTCCGTGCCACAAAGTCATAAAAATTCTTTTTTAAGTAGGTAACGTGCCACAAAAAATTTCATTCGAAATGTTATCGTGGCGAAACTATACAAAAGTATAGTTAAATAAACAAATAAAAGCAATTCTTCTTTAAACATTTTTTATTAATCAATGTTTTACCAAAAGCAATATGCTAGAAACAAAATTCATTAAAAACCATTCGTTAAAAGAATGGTTTTTAATGTGATTTTTGTTGCTGAACACAAAAAATGATAAAGATTCAATATCTGGTTCATATTTCGATAATTTCAACAGTACGCATGCAGAGCTCTACTCGTCCGTTATTCTATTCCTATATTTATTTTTTATAAAATTTAATTCTGAAAATAGAGATTCACATGCCCATGTCAATGAAAATATTGATATTGCTAAAATTTTTAAACAACTAAACGTATCAGAAATTGAATTCCATGTAGTTAGAATTTCATCTTCTGCAATTTTATTTATTTTGTTCAATAATCGATTACTTTCAATAATTTCTAAACCATTTCTTAAATCAACAAATTTTCGGTTCCATATGGTATTTGACTGATATTCAACTAATTCCATTTCTAATTCATTAAAATTTAATCACTCAATGACTTTTAAATTTAATTTTTCAAATGATATTGTATCAAGATATAAAATTAATTTTAAAGTTTCTTCAAATTCTTTAAACTGCTAAATCTTGCAGAAAATTCCTGAATCAGGAATTCAATTACCATTGAAAATTCTTTCGTTAATGACTTTTTATTTGACTTTTTGCGACATTCACTTTCATAAAAAAATATTTTGCATTCGGAAAATATTTATATGACTTTAAAAGAATATCACTATTAAAAATCTATAATTTGACCTCAAACGCTTTGATTAAGTCAAACATTATAATGACTTTTATTAATACCTTGTAGTTTTATATTTAATTCATTTAAGTAAGAGCCTAAATCAGTGAAAAAATATAACTTTGCTAGCCCTTCTACAAGTAATTGATTGTATTGATCAATAAACTTCTCATTATTTAGAAATAATATTATTTCCTGTGAACGGTCTACAAATTTTTGCAAAATATTTCTGCGGCTTAACAAGCATATATTGTTGTATGAAAGTAGGCTATTGTATGACGAGTATACTTCGTTTAACATTTCTTGAAAATTTCTTTTATTTAGTCATCGTGCTGATATAAAATTGACTAATTTTGTTGCAAAACTCAAAATATCATCAAACATTTTAAAACCTGTTTTGGCGCATAAAGCTTGTCGGTGAATAATGCAATGAAAATCATGAATTTTGTGTCCAATACGTTTTGTAAATAAATTTATAAATCTAGTTTCCCTTACAATTAAGCAACGGGCACCGTCAGTTGTATCTGACATAATTTTAGAAGGACATATTTCTCTCTTTTCCAATGTATCTATAACTGCATTACAAATGTCTAATCCTTTTGTTGTTGTTGTCCATTTTGATAAACTTATTAACTGTTATTAATAATATTGTTTTGAACAAAATAACGTACAAAAATTGTTAAGGAAGCAGAGCCTGTTGCGTCGGTACACTCGTCAAGGCAAATGGATATAAAATCGCAAGACTTAATAAGAATTTTTTGTAGAAAATTTGCATTTTCTGCAACACCTAAAATTTTCTCGTTCACTATATTCCTAGCTATCGACATGTTTTTAATTCTTTGGGTAATTTTTCTTTGTTTTCGAAATCATCGAATAAGTATGGTGCACTTTGCAGCCAAGCATCCTTTAAAAATTCGCCTTCATTAAAAGGATTCACATATTGAGCAATAGTTTTTGAAACTTAATAACTAGCAGCAGTGGTGTTTGATTGAGTTCCAATCAAACACCACTGCTGCTAGTTATTAAGAAGTAGTTTGAGCACATTTTTGTTTCTTAAAGGACGTGATATATATTCCTTTTGCTCTTCCACACTTCGATTGAGGAGAAATTTATGGTTGGTTTCATAATGCCGCTTTTCTAAAGATGTTCTTAAGACTACAATTTTAGAAAATAAAATACAAATTGCTTTACTATCCTTTTCAATAATACCATGCCTTTCGGTACACGAAGCTTGACATTCTCTGCTACTACATGTTTCGGATGATTTCGATTTCTAACAATGAACTAGCCATAATAAGAAATTCTGAAAAATATATATTTTAATAATATTTTTATAAAATAAATAATTCATTCTGTATTCGTTTGCAAGAGCATATTTCGTCCCATATTAAAGTACTAAAAATATTACCAACGCAAGAAAATAATAAGTAATATATTAATTCAAGGTAATTTTAATAATTATTTCCATATTTTACACTGATTTTTAATACTAAAATAATTTCTCATAATTTTAAAATATTTTATTGTTCAAAAATAAGTAAAATAAATTATAAGTTTAGTAACTTTTAATAACTTAAAGTTGTTACAGGTTATAACTTCAATCGTGACGCAATATGCTCTTGAAAACGAATACAAAATATGAATATGCATAATATAAAATATGAATGTGCAGAATACAAAATATGAAATAATATGTAAAAATATTATTTACCTAAGAATAACACTACATCTATTTACAATTGAACGGTTATATTTTTTAACAAATCACTGAAGTTTCAAAGACGTCGGTTCACTAAAAATGATTAATGCAGTCTGTCGTCTGGTTCGAGCGAGGCGATGGCAACAACATGCAATAATATTAGAAGGCGAAAACTGGATACGCAAAAAATTTCATCCAATGCCCATCTTTATATACTTCGACAGACTTTATGCGACACTTTAATAATAAAATGTATAATTTGACTGTTCTAGTTAACATAAGTATTCAGTACCACACAAATTTATATCATAAATTTTAAATTAAGTGTAAATTAATAATTTTTAATTCATTTCTATCAAAAAAGATAATTTATAAAAAATTAGTTTTGTTTTTATGCACACCATCAAAATTTTCAAACATACCATTGGTTTGCCATCCCTATTGTAAATAATTATATAAAATAATTGATTTCAAGAATTTATATTGAATGATTAATTTTATTTATAATATTTCCTTATTCATATTAATACACATTCATACATATACGTATACGTACACAGATATATATATATTATGCATAATCACACAACGGTGATTATTCATTATCACTACTAAACTTTGTAAATTTTATAAACTATTGAAAATTTATCACATTTGCCGATTAGTTTGTAAAATCCCCAACTACTAATGAAGAAAAAATCCGATTACGTTGTATGGTAATGATATCTTAATTTGCGAAAAAAATTAATATTTTTAAGTAACATTAAGCATTTTGTTCTTAAGAGTTTGTAGAATATAATGGAGATATATAAAATAAAAACTTAACAATGATATTTCCAATTCAAAAATTTAAATAAATATAGTCCTTCTGTGCTTTACATTTAGTTGGTATTTTAAAACAAATATTTTAGATACTATTATGAGTTGTATTGTGTAAGTTATGTGAGTGTAAAATGTATTAAAAAGTGTAAAGTAATCAATACTATGAAAGTAAACTAAAACCTAGTTTATTAAATCAGTATAAATACACACCTTGCTTTCATATCTAAACAAAACTTGACTTTAAATTAAATACTAACTAATATATTTTTTGGATAATTTTCCAGATTTTTTTATATTAGCAAATATCAGACTTGTACTCTTGCTAGCAAGCGCATCGTTAATATTAATGAACTTCAAAAGAAGATTGTTTTCTAACGGTCTCGAGAAATTATATTTGTTGATCTGAAAAATTTTGAAGCAAAAGAATTTTTTATTTTTTTTTATTTTTTACAAATTGTGAACCGTTGTTCTGTTATACCAATGTAAAAATTTTCCATGTTTTTTTTTTTTTTCTTAAATTATACTCTATTTTGAGCTTTAAATATCATCGCTAATAAATTTCGCTTACTTTGTTATTGTTTCTTATCCCCGTGACCAGTAGTGCTACATCAGATCCATGAGTTCATTCAACCTGAAGTAATAAAGTACTAATAATACTTCAGAATCACATATTTTACATTTTTCACAACAAATAAAATGCATTTATTGATTAGATTTTAAATATCATGCTGTACTCTTACAGAATTGAAATTTCGGACAGAAAACTGAAGCCATGGACAATCGAGTATACATATTCGTTCGTATTTTAGTCTGAAAACCACGTTGATCATTCTACAGAGTGCGGCACGTAAAACCATATATTTATTTTCAAAATGGAATGCAAAATAATACATTTTAAACATTTTAAGACTATTATTTTACTTATGTAAGGTGCTACAATACAGCTATAATGAAAAAAGCGTATTTGTTACAATAATTTAAAATAACTTCCTTCTAATTTAGTAATTCAAAATAAAATCCTTTGTAATCATTATGAGTTACATATAATGTAGACAAACCTATTAAGCCAAGAGAGGCTGTTAAAATGGACGAATTTCGGCTCCCAAGCTTGATCCTGTCTTGGCAAACCATATTGGTCCTATATAAAGAAACGTAAATCTTCCAGGATTCACCCAGTATAGACCGCTATTAATGGACCTAGACAAAGCCATGATTAGCAAATATAGGGCCAAGCTATTTCGCTACTTGGCAGCGGACCCACGTAATATTGTAAAAAATAATGTTTTTTCTAAAATTATTTGCTTATATTCGTACATTCTTCTTCTTTAATAGCATAACTACCTATTTCAGGTCTTAACTGCCTCTACAACACGCCTTTTTCAGTACAGTCTATCCAATGCAGATTTTACCAGTTCCTAACTTTCAGTATCTTGAACTCATTGGTCAAGTCATCTTAGCCTGTTGCTTCAGATAACCTGGGTAATCTGGGGCTATATTCGTACATTACTGGCCACAAATGACTTCTGTCCCACAAATCCTATATTGTTTGAGACAGCAGTGAGCTCTATTTGGGAGTCCTAGAGGAGTTTCATTGAAACTTTCCAGGAGATAAGTTTTGATTATGTTAACTTTCATCAGGACAACATGCCACAGATCAGATCATGATTGCCCGTGTGCATGAAGTGTTTACACCTGAGAGAATGATCAGTAAACGCTTGTGATCATCTTGGTCACTTTTACTTGTGGGGAGTATTAAAGGAAATAGTACACGAAACAAATACACACACTCAATTGAAGAACTCAAGACCAGGTTGCAGGATGGCATCAATAGACAAGAGATGATAAGAGTATATAAAAAAATCTTCTCAAGCATATTGGACGAAATAAGTGGAGAGCACTTTCGGCACTTACAATGAAGGAAGCAATCATATTTAATAGATTACACTTTATTCTATGAGTTTTACGTGCTGCACTCTGCATGTACTGTATTTTCACTGCTGAAAACATGTTCTTGGACTTAAATTAAAGTAGTTAAAGAATTTTTTTTTAATTTTTAAATTGAAATTTTGAACCTGATTTAATTTTTGATGAATATATGAATTTGATTAAAACATTGCAATATAATAAAGATATGTTACTTTAGGAATACTGTATCGTATTAATTGTGTGGTAAAAAAAAAAAAAAATTGCTGAGATTGCAAATTGAGAATGGGTGTATGAAATAAAATTAACCTTATGATAGGATGTCGGCCTTTGCTTGATTTTAAAATGCAGACTATGTTTCATTTTAGAATTTGATTTAATAAAGTTTGTAGTTAATTTAACATGTAATTAACACAGGTTTTAATTAATCGTAGAGTTGTTTGAAGTGTGATAATGATTCGCTTAAAGGGCATACATACGTAGCGGCATAAGTGAGCTTCGAAAAATAGATTAAGTTGTCAGATTTGAAATACTGGCCCATCACCAAGAGCCTCATAATTTTGAACCTCACTCAGGTAATGAGGTCACGCCTGAGGTGGCACCCTCCTCTTCACATCCACGCAAAACTAGCGAAAGGATTTTGGACATCACAAATTTACGTGGTCACATTTCCAACCAACGGAACTCTAGCAACCCAGTAAGGAAGGGTACATGGTCAACCTCCCAGTCACTGCAGTGGCAAATGATGTTTCACTTTACTCATCTTAACTGGAATTGATCTGTAGCTACTGTTCTTTCAATCCCTAAAAAATTGTCACTTCTATGTGACCAAACAGAGAGGACAAAAAAAAATTCACATATAATATCTCCCTTTCTTTCTACAGTTGTATATCTAAGGAAAAAAATAATAACGCGATTTACAATTTTCTGTTGATTTCTGAAAAGTAGTTTTAATTCCCTGCAGCGAACGCATTTCCGTTTTTCCCAATATGTCCCGATCAGTAATATATCGGGACACCAATGGAAAAAAATCTTGATATTTTATAACTTAATAACTAAAGAAAATGTTTTAGAGTTTCACTGCTACTTCCATTTGTTCTTAACTGATATGTATGAGACTTCATTCAGTAGCAAAAATAGCGTTTTGAATAGTTAAGTAAATACTAAATATCATTAAATAAATAGAAAATATCGCTATTTTTTCCAAATCACTTGTGTGCTGTAAACTGAATATACTTTTTATACAGGCCAGCTAAAAGATGGAGTTTTTCTCCAGCTAATATCAGTACATAATCTTGATATCATTATGACATTTGTTTTTAATATTTCCATGAAAAGAATCTAATAAATCTTTACATTTAATCTAATAAATCTGCTAACAATATACAATATTGTAAATTTATGCTTGTTAATAATTGTGCATCCATTTCGATATGGGTAGCTCATGTATTTAATGAGTAACTCATTGTCAAATAGAATATACTTCATTCCTGCTTAGGAGATTTATAAAGTTGGCATTCACCCAACAGGATGCACCAAATATTAAACAAGAAAGAACCAAACAAACAATGCATTGAGAATCTCTCCAGTGACAAAGAAATTTATGAGACTTTTATTTACAAGTAGATGCTTGCGTTTTCATAGATTACGAATACTTACATTTTTTTAAGGAAACTTGTGGATAGTCCTTACCCAGACACCAGAAACACAATGATAATTTCAATCGTCATTTACGAACTAAAATTTTGAAGAATCTTTTTTTTGGGAACTTTTGCTTGTGACAAATAATTTTCTTTTCCGCTTTTCATTTTTTATATTTATGATATTTTATTCAATATTTTTTTTTATATACAATGCCTGAGAATTTGATTCCTTCTAGAACAACAAGTGACACGTATAGCCATAACAGATGTTGTAGAAACAATAGTCGAAGGATATCAAATATTTCATGGGGAAAAAAATGTGCAGAATTCGACTCCTATTCTCCGAGAAAGTAATAAAAAAAAAGGGTTAAATTCTAACAAAAACCCTTTCACTATCTAAATTTTTTTTTTAAATCTTAAGATTTTTTTTAAATGTATACTCACGTGTGATGTATACAGCAGAAATATAGGATGATGAAAGTATTGAGATAATAAGGAATTAGAACGAAAAAGAGAGATTTCAGATATCGAACATGAAAACGATGGGCAAAGACCACCTGCAAAACAAGCAGCTGAATGACTAAAAGGACTAATGTTCTTTATTAAGGGAAAAACAACAAAATGCTTTTGTAAATTGAAAAAAATGTAAAAATATATTTTAAAAAATGTAGTTTTTAAACTGAAAAAGATAAATATAGTTACTTTTATTTTCTTCAATAAAATGAAAGTAAATATTATTTTTAACAATGGCTTTTATGCATGAATTTTTTTATAGCGCATTCTAAATCATTTTTCTAATATAGTATTTCAAATTAAAAGTAATTTGGTAAAAAAATCAGACCTTTAATAATCTAATTAAAGATCTGATTTTCTATTTTAGGAACTGTTTTACTATCCCAACGAGTTCGCTAAAGCGATGATTTACTGTATTCCTGAATTTTATCGCACGTCCATGGTTAAACCATGACTTTTATAAGTAAATTCAATTGCAAATAAGTACATTTCTTTACCATTTAATACTATCAATCAAAAATAAAGCAGAGGACATTTTTAATTGGATTAACATTTATATTTTTACCAACCTAAAAGCATTTATTATTTTCATTGTATTAAAAAAATCAGACAAGCAAAACTATATTTTTAAACAAATATAAAATTATTTAAATAACGTGCGTGTATTATCTGTATATCATTAATTAGAAGAGCCATATTTACTTTTCTAAAATGTAATTTAATCAATAAAGTTTTGTGTGTGTGTTATTTAAATATTTACATTAATAATAAATAATCTGTGTGTGTGTGCTTCAATAATCAAACCTATATTATTTCTACATAGAAAAAGTATATACTCTTAGTTTAGCAATTAATTAAAAATTTTAAATTTGTGGCATGGCTTTTTTTTATTCATACATTGTGTACAGAAATTGTTCATACATTTAATCATTGTTCCTAGAATTTTGAATCTTAAAAAAGGCCAAAATATGTAATGTTAATCATCTTTCTCAGCAACAAATTTATGAACATAAAACAGGACAAAATTTTTTATGAAAACCTTTATCTTGAAAAAATTTAAAAATATCATAAAAATGTTAAAGTTTTGTTAAGTTAGTGCAATATATATATATATATATATATATATATATATATATATATATATATATATATATATATATATATATATATTATCAAAGAATAAGAAAAGAAAAAAATGGGCTACAGGATTTAAAAAAAAGTTTTCTAAAAGATTTAATGATTAGCGCTTGTTTTTTTAATACAAAGGTAAAATAAAAGTAAAAATAATGAGTATAAATATCAAAATTACAGTAAATACTACCAAGAACGCATTTTAACTCCACTTTTTAAACATGGACTTACAGATTTTTACCCACAACGCAATCAATCCGTTGAAATGCACCAAGACAGAGCAAACAGTCCCACATCTACATCCCCACTTGTTTTTCTAGGAAAAAAAGGAATAAGAAACGGGAGATAAAAACCATAATTTTCTCTAACATTCATGCTAACTCTCCTGGTATTACTGATCGATTTTTGTCCTTTTGATTTTCCTCACCTGCTGTTACAGCTCTATAATTCAAACGCCGATTTGAAACACTTTGTAGACTTTGGAAAGTCACTCAAGAGAAGTGGAATAAAACATCTCTTTCGATGTTACATTTAGCATAATTAACGAAGAAATTATGATGTATAATGATAGTTAAATACAGCGGCTGTGTGCGTGTGTGTCAAATTGAACATTTCAAAACATTGTCGAAATTAGGAACTTATTTTCAAGAGACCATATACATTTACGAGCCTTTTTAACTTCCAGCAACCTTGAGTAGTGGTAATAAATATTATCATGAGATCAGAGTTCACAATCGCTTTCAACCATAAAATTCTTTCAACCAACTTAAGAAAAAAAAAAAAAAATACAGGAAACTTACTTTTTCTCTGAAGGAGAGGATTGAATTTGATTGACAAGTATATTCAGCCAATGACCATCTTCTTTTATCTGCATCAAGACACCATGAAACACGTTTTCCTTCCATTCTTTCTGACATGATTATTACAGGATTATCCCTTCATTTTTAATTTAGGGAATTTTATTTTAGGGAATTTTAATTATTGACTTGAAATTTTAAAGAGGAATAGATTTTTCTCAATAGGTAGCCAATATTGAATAAATATAATTTTAAACTCATAATTTAAAAATAAATTAGCTTCTTACATTATTTACCAATATTAATTAATTAACGACTTTTATTTCATACTTTAAAATTATGCATGAAAATAGTTTTTAGGCATTATATGCTAATTTAAGTATCTTTGCAGTTGATTTATTTTTAAACAATAAAATTATATTTTTCATAGACAAAGTAATATTTATAATATTAGAATTTAACTTGGGTATAAGTTCAGTATCCCCATATATGATTTCTCGCCAAATCTGGCGCCCTTTGTTTACATCGTAGTGTTGCCGATTTCAGCTTTTGTTTTTAATGTAGAGTAGCCAAATTCGGTTTTAGTTACTATTCATATTTTTTCAATTCAAAATTCAAATTTTTTTAACAAAATAAAATGTTATGTTTAATTAAAATAAGAATAGTATTTTTAAGCAGCAGAGAAAATATGTGATTGAAATAGACCTCAATTCAATGAGGAAAGGAAACACGAGTACAAATATATGGTGCTGCCATCTAGAAAAAGCATTGAGAAATAATTTTATGTTCTATTATTTGTATTTACTTGAAAAAAATAAGTAAAAATTTTATTAACTTAAAACATACGAAAAATGTTCATGAACAAAATAGATACTGAAAAATGTTAAAATAAATTCGAGGAATTTGGTGAAAGTTTAGCGAATTTGGTAAGTATTTTTGCTAAAAACCCCACTAAAGATAGATTAATGTTGGCAAAAAATAAATAATAATAATGCTGTATTATGGGTAATTTTTAACAAAAGATGAAAGTATTTAATTTCCTTTTTTAAAATTAAACTTAAAGTATGATTTTTTGTATGATATTCGCGATCAGTGTTTTATTATGTACCTTAACTGAAAAATAAGTATAAAAGTAAGATTTTTATTAGTTTAATTTTGGAAAAAGCTATAAATGTATTTAATTGTGTAGCTATTTTTTAATTATCATAAAAACTATCAAATTTTATTTCCCTAAAATAGATAATCATTTATTTTTTATTATACATATGTGAAATTTGATTGCAATTTTCCATAATTATAAAATGATATTTTGGTATAAATATTTAAGAAAATCTTAATTTTTTTCGAGAAGTAATTAAAAAATTCTATTTATCTCATATGGTTACTCATATTATACTTTATCTCATTATGGTTTATTTCTTAAATTTACATGATTAACAAGAATTTTGATACAGAAAATCTACTTAAATAACCTTGTTCATTATTTTAAAAATGTACTTTAAATTTTCTTAAAATTTTGCTTATTTGTGATGTTTTTAACAAAATTTTATTAATTCTTAATGTCTATTGTATTGTTATATATTTTTAGAGTTAACGATTTAAAAATACCATTACTTTGTTCACATTTTTTTACATGATTATTATCATTCACAAAGAGACAATTTACATCCATTAGGTTGCTAACTGAATTTTGATACCTATGCCATCCTCAGTTTGGCAGAAAAAAATTACTGAATATTGCTAACTTAACTATAGTACTTAGTTTTATCAATAAACTAAACTTTCAGATCGATGACAGTAATAAATATTTATCACAACGTTTTAGTTGTTAAAACATCATGACAGTTCGTTAATTCTACATCAACTATGAAATTTTTCTTGAAATTAATTAACACCACTGAGAAGCAATCAATTTCCACTTAATTTATTCATAAAATCTTTTAAAAAAATAACATTTTAAAAATTAATTTTAACAAAGGATTGAGTTTCAATTAAATTCAAAAATCAGGAAAAAGAGAAAACTAGTTTCTATGAAGTTAATACACCTGCATAGCATTTGCTCAAATACGAAAAGCAATATATGAAAATTCCTTTTCTATACAGAAAAGTAATTTTCAAATTCCTTTTTCATATAGGAAAGGGGAATTAAATATTTCCTTCGTTCTTCAATCGACATTTTTAATATTTTAATATAAAATCAATATTTCAAATTTATATTTTAAATGTTAATATTATGCAAAAAAAAAAAAAAAAAAAAAAAAAAAAAAACTTTTTTTTTTTTTGCAGTTTAATTACATTTACCCATGACACAAAAATAAAAATATTCACTGAAAAAAAATTTTTAATTTTCTCAAATAAGAAAACTAATTTTATTCTAAAATAAATAATGATGACACACTTTTTGAAACACATTTTCAAAATAAAATATCATCAATTATAGATACATGGTAAATAGTTTGTTTAACACAAAATATGATAAACAAACTGATGAAAATGAAATGTCTGCATGCTATAAATGAGAATGATTAATTCAAAAATAAAAAAAGAAATGTGGGTCGCCTTGAAAGCAGTATATTGTCCTTGTGGAAATATTATACAAGCATTTGCTTTGTATCACAGTCCATACTTCCTTTTAAACACATTTTCTAACAACTCACACGGCAAAATACAATGTGGCACTTGATAGCAATAATTTTGCTTTCCAAAATAGAATATAGCAAATTTCGAAATAGGTAAAAGTACATAGTAGAATAACAGTGTCACTGGTATATAAGGCAAGCATTTGGTTTCCATTTTTATCACACACAGAAAGTGATTTTTAATAAATGGAGATTCAGAAGGCACATAGGAGGGTGGCACAACAATTGAGAGCAGTTACTATTTGCGGTTGTGTTTTTCTCTTCGATTGTTACTTGAGTTACTAAAGGATGAGTTCTGATTGGTCACTTGTACACCTTGCGCTAGTTGTTGCTGCAAACAGGAAAAATTCATGTTACATAATTATAATTAAATATTGCGAAAGCAAGTAAATATTTTTAAAATAGATAAATTGAAGGCTCAAAATTTAGAATTAGTAGGAACATCAGAATAAAAAATAATGAGCTTTTAAAACAAAAGTTCCTAAAATGGAGAACTGCTATTATATATATATATATAATTGCAGGAAATGGTGTATAGATGTAAAGGAAAATAAAATGCAATTTTAATAATAAACTGACAGTTATTGAATAAGATTAGAAGCAAAAATTGTTTTTTACTAAAATGTTTTGAAAAAAATAGTTTTTGCTAGTGTGTATATATATATATATATATATATATATATATATATATATATATATATATATATATATATATATATATATATATATATATATATATATATAAACTTCTGCAACAGACACTAGGGAAAATGAATTTCTTTCTTAAATATAAAGTTAAAAATAATAATTAATTTTTTTTTAGAAAAGAGAGCATCACTCAAATATCTGCATCAAATTATTATTATAATGTAATTTGTTAAAAAGTTATAAATAATACATTTGTTTCCATATTTTTAATTTATTCTAGTGGCTATAAATCTATATCTTTTGTGTTGAAATAAAATTCATGATTGATTTTTTTAAATCAACAAGTTAAGAAACATGCCTTTATCTCTATAGAAAGAACCAAAAACATTTAAAGAAAAATAATTTTACGGGATTTTCTATATACTAAGACAATAAAGGACATGCTTCTGATACAGAAAATATAATGCATTTGTATTATCAATTATGTCTAACAGCAAATTATTTTTTTAAAAAAATAAACCTACAGCTCAAAATGTGAAAAATTTTTGTAAAAAAATGGATTCTAGTCCCTAAATAATGTAATAATAAAATTCAAAGAATTTCAATTCAGTAATTTGATAAAATGAAATGATAATATAGATTAATGTAACCACTAAACCAGAGAGCTATAAAAAAATTGGGATTTTATATTCCTAACAAAATTAAATTTTCAGAATTAAAAGTGGTGTATATGTACTACCGCATGTAAAGCAAATATATATATATATAGATAATAATTTAAAATTAAAGTAAATAATGTAAGGAGTTTTCTATGTAAGCACACACAAATTTTGCATTTTGTATAATTTGCCCAGTTACTTATGACTGTATTCCAATGAATGTCCCATCTTATTTTAAACTGCATTTCTGGATAAAAATTATAACACAAATTGGTAAGGTATCAAATATTTATGAAAAAAAAGCATCTAATTTGAATTAACAATTATAGCGGATGGGAAATTTTTTTTGAAAATTTAATTTTAAATTTCATACATTTTTTTAAAAAAAATTTACTTCCTATAAATAAAATATAATTTATCAATAATTAATAATGAAGAGGAAAAATGAAAATAAATTGTTGATTGTGAATATTTTCAACTTTTTTTTATATAATTACGGCAAATAATCTGTTCTCAAAATTCTAGAATATATTTTAAAAATTTTTTCCCCATTTTATGAATGTGCATTTGTAAATTCTTTTAGAGACATATTTTATTAATAATATTGTTTAAGCTATTGACAATGATACACAAAATTTTCCATTATTAGCAAGAAAAATCCAAACTTTTAAATGGATCATAATTTGATGTCCATTAGATCAATGTGATTTTAGAAGTATAGAATATTTCAATTTAAAAAAATAACTTATTAAACCAATATTAAAAGAAATTTATCATTCAAATACGATTACTGCAGAGAATTTGTGTCAGATATAAAAAAAACTGGGTTTCAAATTTCCAACAAAATATATGTATTTTTTTTAGATGTTAAGCAATAATTTATCATTAAAAAATAGTTATGATACATTTAAATCAATAATTATAAATACAGATTGAGAACCCATAATAAAAATTTAAGCATTAATGTAAAAACTTCTATAATCAAATAGGAAAATTCAATTTACAAATTCTATAACAAGTTTTGCCTAATTGTTCTTTGATGAACAAATATATATGTATTAGTAGTGATGATTTGAAATATAAATGTTAAAAATGATAAATACAAAGAGATATATTATTTAAGGAAACTTGGTTTCTTTTAATTAATAGAATTCCAACTATGTTACTATGTATCTTTATAATATGAGAAAATCAGAGTAACCTTAAGATTTGACCATTCTTCTTAAATTAAAATATCAAGGGTTCACTCAAAACTATTGCTAATGAATGTTGTGTTTCTGATTTTTGTAAAATACACCTATCTAAGAAGATGTTTAGTAAAAAAAGGAAAAAATGACAAGCGAGACAAGAAGCAGCAAACATTCAAATATATATTTGGGTTTATAAGTCTTTGGCTGTTGAGTTATTCAGTATCAGGGTAAAAATATGGTTGATATTTATTCATATATTTGCTTTTCCAATTTTTAAAAAATGTAAGAAATATGTGAAATTCATCTGCATGTAGTGAGTTTACAATATTCTTAATGTATACAAAAAAATTTAAAAATAATGAACTAAATATAACTAAAATACAAACGATTGCAGATAACTGTACAACTTTATTTATGTTATATATTTAAATTCCAATGTAATTTAAATAAAAACAGTGAAGTAATTTCTGTTTTTATTTTGATTCAATTTCAAAACTTTGCATTTCTAAAATGATATTTTTTTAAATAATTAAAATTTGCTATAATATTTGTGCACAAAATGTGACAGATTTAAAATCATTTTAAAAAACATTGCCATGCTTAGCTATTAGTTACGTACAAAATAGAGTATTTTAACACAGTAACTAACTTACTTGTTGAGCAGGAGATAGCGATAAGGACACAGGAATAGTTATATACTGCTGTTGTGAACCATCTATGGATAAAATAAAGATTATTTTACGTATTTTCAAATAAGAATTAAAATTGAGTATAATATTAACAAAATAATGCAAATTACTAATACATAATATAAATAAATGCAAAATAACACTGCCTAAAAAATAAACTTTAACACATTATACAAGAGGCAATGATGGGTTGAAATTTAATTAAATTTAGTAGTTTTTTTTAACAATAAATTTCTCAAGAAAAATTTTTTTAACACTTCTAAGTAAATAAAACATGATTTCTACATCATAGGCAGAATTTAAAAAAAAAATTACAATTAATAATGATACTAAATTTAAAAAATTGTTTCTATATATCTCTTATTAAAAAATATTTTTTATTAAAATACTTTTTAAGAACTTCTAACAATTAGTTTTTTTTAAATTTAGCAGATGAAATTTCTAAATATTAAGTTTTCATTAGATTAAATTTTAAAATAATTTCTTACTATGTTCTTGTCCTAAGTTAAGGACGACACCTTCCGATAAATTGGCAGGTGCAGCATAAACTAATCCTTGCCCAGTGTGATATAAAAGACCACCACTGTTGTTTGTTTGTAAAATAGTTTGTGGAAGTACAACACTGCCTAAAAAATAATATAAATGTTTAAATCAAGAGGTTATTAATAATCCTGATAATTTATAAATTTAGATTTTAAAAACTTTAAAATATTATTACCATTTTATTCTAACACTCTTCTTATACTTAGCAACATGCAATAAAAAAATAATCAAGCACTATGTGAGATTAAACATAATTTAAAATGTCCAATAAATCTCTTTATTTTTATGAATCTAAACCAATTCATTATTTTCATAAATATTATTAATTAGTCAAATTTTACCAATTTTACAGATATCATATTTACACCATATTTATAGATAACACAAATTAAAATCTAAATGCATGAAAAAGAAAGAAATTTAATTTTGATAAAATAAATTCTTCATTAATAGTTTAATTTACTTTTTTAATATAATTATTTTTAATTATTAATAATTTAATTTACTTTTTTAAAATGAAATTAAAAAACATCTTGATTTATTATTTATAAATCTTCTATATTTGCATGTGTAGAAATACAACATTTGTCTCTTACTATTTAATCTGGCATCTAGCATTTTTATGAGTCTTTTTCAGTTCTAATCTAATTTAATTCAATTACTAAAAAAATAATGTCAGAAACTGGAAAAATTTAATGAAATTTATTAGTTATTAGTAAATATGTATATTTTTAATGACTGTAGTTATATATTTATATGATATTATTACTTTGTATTCCTACATAACTAAGTTTACAATAAATAAAAAACACTCACACAAAATCTACTTATTTTTTTTTTTACATAAATACCCCCTTCATTGGTACATGTCCATGATTTATGATGAGAGTGAAAAAACTTTAACCCACATTTTTGTAATCAGTTATCATTCTAACTGAAACACATTCAAGCCAAAGTTCTCCTATGTAAGAAACAAATGAAAATTGCTAGGTATGAAACCTGTATTACAGTGCATTCACACAGGTTTTAAGTACCACATCAGCACTATTATGCTATGGAGAGTAAATTATAAATGTTAAAATTTCAGAAAAGAATTGGGAAACGTTCTTCCCTTTCATTTATTCACAGTATTTTTCATATATATATCATCATTTATAATGGTTTTTCAAATAATGATTTTTGTATACAAAGATAGAATTTGTATACAAAGCAGCAAGTAAGATTAGCTGTAAAATTTTTATATATAAACCATTCATTAGAATTTCATTTTAATAATAAGGACTAGCATTTATTCACAAAAATTCTTTTCCCAAAATTTTATTTTGAAATTAAAAAAAAATAATTATAAGAAATGATATTCCATTTAATTTACTTTGCTAGTAAAAATGTATTAAGTGTCATTCTACCAAATGGAGTAACCTTGATTTAAAAAAAAATCTTATGTGTTTAACTTTTATTCATCAGTTTTTTAACAAAGATATTTTGTTTAATTTTTACTATGCTTGCTAGTAAATTTGTTATTTTTTCTTTAGTTATTTATTATTCTATTTTCATACATTAAAGTGTAATTCCTTTTTTAATATTGTTTTAACTTAAATTATAGTCATTTATTTTTTCAGTTTAAAATATCATTTTATCGATATCAATATTTGGTAATTAGTTCTCTAAAACATCATAGCATAAATATTAGGCACAACGTTAAATAAAGTTTTAAAATTTTACAAAAATTCTTTTGAATAATCTTCAAGTTTTGGAAAAATATGTTACATAATATTAATAAAAATATAAATGAAGTATACATATTGATAAAAAATAAAGCATATATATATATATATATATATATATATATATATATATATATATATATATATATATCAATAAAAATATGAAGAAAGTAGTAAAAATGTGTTTTTTTCCTTTTTTCTTTATAAAAATTATTTTTAATTAGAATATCGTCAAAAAATTAAAAATATCTGAAAAGCAATTTAAAGCTTAGAAACTCACAAAAGAA
Organism: Latrodectus elegans; assembly: GCA_030067965.1. NCBI lineage: Eukaryota > Metazoa > Arthropoda > Arachnida > Araneae > Theridiidae > Latrodectus > Latrodectus elegans. The sequence goes on along the minus strand of CM057820.1, from coordinate 33,571,307 downwards.
CTGGAAGAAATGCTATGATTTTGGCAAGTAATTATGACATAACAAAACAGCAACAGAAGTGTATTGACTCAATGGGAAATTAATGATGAGTATTGTCTGTGTATGTGAAAATGTCAATTCTTAACATTTCTTATACTGTTATATTTTGCACACTTAAGTTCTTTAAATAGCTCATAATACCATCTATTGATATAGTTACCATTATATCAATCAATAAATTCATTTTTTATAATCCTTTATGAATTGCAATACACCCAGTTGCCTATTTCCTATAAATCTCATTTTCATTACAAATTTATAATTATCTCTCTACACACTTTCATCAAGTAAAGCTGAAATAAATAACTTTTGAATAAAAACAAATTTACAAATTTCATAATGGCAGCTTTATTACAAACATCCTCCAATCTAAAATTGACTGTCCTAATGTCCAGTGACCAAAATGGTACTGTAGAACACAACTTCAATAAATAATTTTAAACTACTCACAACTTCAGTAAATAAATTTGAACTACTCACAACTTCAATAAATGAATATAAATGAAAATGTTTATGATGCAGGTAAAAATTATTAGGATTTTAGACTTTAACATAATCACAGTAAAATTACAAAACATTCAAAAAGAAATAATTTTCATCTTAGTAATATAAAGAAATTTTAAAAATAAAACTTAAAATATGCAACATATTTTTCTATTTTTTAGAATAAAATGTAAAACATTTTATGTTGTAAATATTACCTGAGACAACAGATAAATTTGATGATGAACTTTGAACAACAGGTATGGAGTTATGACTAGAAGATGAAGAATTGGCTGCTTGATTTTTTGCTTCTCCTAATAAAGATCAACTGATTAATACACCAATTGATTAAAAAAAAATATATATCACTTTCATTTCACTATTTACTCTTAATTTTATATTTATATCAATTAAATATAGACCAAAGTATCAAAAACATTTACTGTATTGTTTTAATGTCATAACAGATGATCCGGTGTTGTATAATTTAAACTAATAAAACACGCATTTCAAGTAATTACATACTGAAACAAATCATTTCAAGCATTTAAAATTTATAAATATATTTTCATATAAATAAAAAAAAACTTCTTTAATATAGCAAGAAAAGGAAAAAAAAAATTTATGATAAAATTCAAATTTTTAATTTCACAAAGTATAAAGCAAATCAGATTTGAAAAGCCATGTAATTTAAATGCTCTTTACAGGAACTTAAATATAATTAGTTCACATTAATATTTTTACATCAATGCTCATTTTTTAGTAATTTTTAACATACATTTCATTTAAAATATTCTAACTGTTAATTTCAATGAAACATTTTCAAAGTGATTTAATCAAATGTTTCAACCTATTATTTTTTCCATTGTTCACTATGATTTTGAGCGATGGCAAACCAGCAACTGAGCAAGATTATGGACAGCTATTTTGTTAATGAAATTAAATAAGTCTGTTTTAGCATCATTCATCCCTGTGAACAATACTTTTGGCATTGGTTAAAAAGTAAATTTATTTTGTATTGTTTTTCAATAGTTTTTTTCTTTTAATTTATTACAATGCACATTTTTAATTTAATGCATATTTAAGCTGTCACTGTTGGAAAATAAAACTTGAGATTCAGGATTTCTTAATTCTAGAATTTATAATTCCTTACAGAATATAGTAAACGGAAAGAATTTCTAAGGTTAAAGAAAAAAAAGTTTGAAAACAAGTTATTCATGAATAGCACTAAAAAAAATTAATACATAACTTATGTGATTTGCCAAGGTTTAAAAAGAATGTCACATATTTAAGTTGAAATAAAATGAGAATGCTGATTAGTAACAAAATAATTTTTTTAATGTTTAAATATAATATAACTTTAAAAAATATATTTTTTATTGAATAAACTTTTCCATATTTATTGAGTTCATAGATTCGTTGCATTCAATATATACATTTTAAGTATAATGAATTATAAAAGCAATTAAGGAAACACTTCATTATTCAAATGACATACAGAATGACTTCATTTTCTGAAAATCTTGTGGAAGGAATTCTGCAAATACAATTACACATGACTATTTCCTTAACTAAAAATTCTAATATTATTTAGTTTATAATAGTAAAATAGCATTCCATTAGCAAAAGATTTATGTAGACAAATGCACAACATCCAAAATTGGAATAATATCAATTAAAGATATCGCCTCTATTTCCAGTATATATTTACTCAATTTATATTTATCAAATTATGATTGAACTATATTTAAAAGTTATAAAAACTTTATTGAATCATTCAGAAATTTATTTTCTGAAGTATAATAAGTGTATTATTTTATATATTCCATAATTTCATAAGATAAATGATTTCAAAAATTTATTTGAAACACACACACACATATATATATATATTCTTATTACTAATAAATTGACTTTGAGATTATTATTGAAAATTCAAAAGAAACTAAAGGAAAAGATGTTTTTAGTTTATATAAAAGCATAATAATGTCATTACCAACATTAAAATTTTTTTTATAACATTCAATATCATAGAAACCTTTCTTAAGAATGGATGAAACATAAATTTGCAAAACCTTTACAATTACATTAATAATTTGATTAATATATATATATATATAGAAATAGAATATATTTTTAATTAAAATAATTTTACAAAGAATTAACATTAAGAACTTTAAAAGCCATGAGAGAGGATAAAACTACATTCACATGTGGTTTCTTATCATAAAAATTCAAATTATAATTTTTAAGTATATATGACATCAAAATGATGGTATTTCATTACATATTTCAAAATTTTAAGGACACCATCTAATAATTTCTTTCATTCATATATGTAATATAAGTACGCTATTAGATTTGTATACCTATAAAAGAATGTTGCACTTAATTTGGAAAGCTTTTGTTATTATTTTTAAAGTAAGTGACTAAATTATGAACTTCTAAGAAGATCAGTAATACACTAGAAAACAATTTAGAAAATTCTTAATTTTTTTTAAGAAAATTTTTCCTTTAACATAATTTTTCCTTTAACTTCATAATTCATATATCGAAATTACTAAAGACAAGGGGCTTGGGGTTTCCTGTTGAACTCTTCAGTGCCCATGTGCCTTTCATGCTCCATTTTCACAGCCAGTTTCAGAATTTTGACTGGACATGACTTTCGCCAAGGACACTTAAGCTGTATCGGCATGGTCAACACCCCTTACTGTACCATGTGTCCTTCAGGAGCTTTTATGGACTTTATTCATTTGACAAGCTGTCCTGCGCTTTCTCTTTTGAACTGTTTACCCAACAACTTCCACAATAAGGCTTATTTTTATTGGGATGCCAGAGGACTCATGCCTGATAAGGCCGCTATATCGACGCGTAGGATAAAAAATAATAATAATTCATCAGGAATTCATTTTACATCCACCGATGCGAACATCAACGAAATTCCAACAGACTTCAAATATCAAACATCAACACAATCTCAACAGGTTGCAGTGTGATTTTTGTCAGAAATGGAAACGTACTGGTAAGCATTTCTCCTTCATACTCAAAGAAGTTGAACTGCGTTAGAACACTCTTTTCACTTAATAACAGTGTTTAAATTCAATTTGCGTACGAAAATCTTGCTATATCATTTCTTGACTTAAGCGCATTGTAAAGGAAATTTTACAACAGCAGCCTTTTTTATATGAATTTTATACAGTTGTTTATCACTGTGTCTTCCTGTCGTCGAATCATTCTTATGTGTGTACTATATCATCTTCTTGAAATAGCATTCTTATTTTGCTTTGTAGAACTGAGTGACTTGCAAGCAATTGCATCGTGATATTATCGCATCAATATACATATATATAAATTGCATATTTTTATTGAATAACTTCAACATATTTAGGTCATGACTTCTTCAGTTTAAATATATTTTATTTAAAATGTCATATATATGTATCTGAACAATAAATATATATTTTTATATACATATATAATATTGTCAATTTAAAAATCTTCGACTTGGATACAAGTTTACATTTAATAAGATGGATTTAATAAGATTTCATAAGATTTGAGGAATTTGTTTTTGATTAGGTTGCAGATTTGTTGGTATGATGGAATAAAATCAGTTTTTTATTTATATGCAATTGACAATATTTTATGTTAATTAGTAATTAAAAAAAAACATAACAATTTACATTATAAAATATAACATCATGTAATCAATTTTTCTAAGAAATTTTTAAAAGCACTATTTTAAGTCTGAAAATATATAAGATTTTAAAACAATTACTTAATTGACTGTGAATTATTTTGCAGAAGAAATTAAATTGACATTTGATAATATAACTAATATTATGTTTTTCATGAAAATTATATTTTATAAAGAAAAAGAACACATATATTTACTACACTAATGTATTATTTGCCTGTATTATTTACAGAATTTCGGGGGATAAATGTAGTTATGTTAAAATAGTGATGGAATACAGTGATTCATTTTATGTTGGCAAAAATTTAAACAGTTTTGCTTTAAGAAAATAACAAGTAAAATATGGAAATATTTTAACATCTCCATCAATGTAATAAATACAAGGCAAAAATCAAGCCACTTCTAAATTTCAAATTCAATGCTAGCACATTATAAAATAAGTTAAATTACCAGTTAAAATGAACTTCGCCTTTTACTTAGAAAAATTACTATTCCCCAAAATAGATGAGAAAGGATTAAAAATTTTTTTTTAATTATAATAAAAATTTAGGCACTTTTAAATTTTCAAGCCTTTTTTTCATTTAATGTAAGCCATCTCTCATCTTTAATTTACATTGAAGCAAAAACTATTTCAGTATAAAGGAAATTATTTTAGTGAATAGTATTTATATATATATATATATATATATATATATATTTGAAAAACAGTCATCACATTAAATTTTTAAGCCACCTTAAAGATCTTATAAAAAATGTTTACTAACAAAAAAGTCAACAAGATTTTAAAATATTAATTAAAGCAAAAGGCAGATTTTGTAAAATTTACTTTTAATCTTAACATTAACTTTTAATATCGATCATAAATTTAAATAAGCTGAATTTATTTTACCATTTTTATATATCACGTAATTTTTATTTAAATCAACTGTTTATTGATAAAAAATAAATGGTAATTAACATTAAATTGTAAATACAAGGATAATGATTAATTTTTTTCATACAGACATGAATTCCTTTTATTCAAAATCATACATAAAGAATAGAAATAAGTCTGAAAAAAGTATATTCTACTTTCAAATAATATAATAAATCAAGTTGTTACAGAACTTTAAGAAAATTTTTTCACAGACTAAAATACATGTAAATCTTATTTATATACAAAATGAAAGCAATTATAAAATGTTTATTGCAATATTTAGTTAAACTTACACCAGATAGAATGATACTGTAGGATATAAGTACTTTTTGTAGTTTGCACTATGAGTAAGAAATAATAAAAAAGTTTAGTAGGTTATTGTGTACAATTGTAATTATACTAAACTATAGGAAACTAAATGTTAAAATACATTATCAAAGCATTTACTAAAGCAAGTTGAAAAAACTGTTAGGGACATTACAAATATGCACATTTTAAAAACGTTAGTTAATTAGTTATAACATACTATTTATTAAAATAAATTTAAACTTTAATCAATTTACAAAATATCAAAGCAAATATTATTAAATTTTTAAAGCAAAAATTGATATAATAAAAAAGTTTCTTCCCCTTCTGTCATTTATTCATGACAAAGTGCCAATGTAATGTTAAAAAATATCTGTGATGTTACAAAAAAATTATATTACTATGATTCTGCTTAAGAATGAAAGCAGAAAATTTTAGAGAGTATTTTGCTATTCACATTCACAGTATGAATTAAATATTTAACACCTACAACAAAATAGAAAATTATGTTTTTTGATGACACAATGGAAAATATTGATTGGATGACATTCATAACTTTTCTAGGAATAAAATAAGCTTACAGTTACATTAAAGTAACATTTATATCTCAATCTCAGAAATTTTAAAATCTGTCTTTCACTTTCACATTTTTACTTATTTTTAACAGATAAAATAAAAATGAAATTATTTTTAAGCTCATACCAACAAACATTTACTTTTAATAATAGTGTTTAAAATTAATTACATTAAAAAAGAGATCCACAGATTTGAAATTAATTAATTTTTAAATAAGAATTTAGTATTTTTTCCAATGGAAAAAGAAAAAATTAATATTACTAGACAATTATTCAAACTTGCTATTCTTTTTATTCTTTTAAATTGATAATCTGTACTACAATAAGTTAGGGACAAATTATAATTTACTTCAGGAAAATGAATAAAAATATAAATTTATATATCTTACTTTATATATTCAAATCTTTCATAAATTTATTTATCTTTTCCATAATAAAAAAAATTTATTTCATAAATTTATTACATCATAAATTTATTTATCTTTTCCATAATAAAAAACTTTTTCACATTATTTTACTTATATTTGCTAGTGTACCTTAAAATATATTTATATTATTCTGATAGATGTCAAAAATTAAATTCTAATGGCAATTAGTTCAATTTAAAAATGAAAGTTTCTGCTTAACTACTTCAAAAGAAAAATTCCTTTAAGTAAGCAAAAAATATATTATTTATAAAATTGTGTAAAATACGGCAATGTGCTCATAAAATAAAATGTTTTACAAATAATTTTAAAATTGGCTTACCTGCAGACGGAGCTGTTAGGATTGTTGTGAATCCAGACAGAGCAGAACTAGTTGGCATAAGGTTAGATTTATTTCCTACTATTCGTTGATTAGTACTTGTTGATGTTGTAGTTGGTGAAGAAGGAGCAAACGTTACCATAGATGATGTTAGAAGATTTGTTGTGGGAGGAGATGATGAAAGTTCTGATGGATATCCTGCATTTTCAGGACTATCTGGCATCTGTAAAAAAAAAAAAAAAAAAAAAAAGAATTTTTTTTTCATATTTTTGAATAAAAGAATCTTCTTCAGATTTCTGATTGTATTGACAGATAAACTTTCCCAGATGAAATTTTTAAACTATTATATTATGAACTATAAGTAGAGCTTAAGTAAAGGCAAATGAAACACAATATCATAGAAAACATGGTCAAAGTTCAATAGGTCTTGACCACATTTTCCATGAAAAAAATTACTCAAACATGATTAATTAAAAATTATCATTTAAAAGACTGAAAAATTCTCTTCTTTAATTTTGATGATTTTCTTTAATGCAACGCATTAAATGTATTAAAGGTATTTAAACAGTTGGATAATCATATTAAACTTTATATTTTTTAAATAAAAAACAAAATGTAAAATTGAAATAAATTTGATTTTTATACACTGATTTTAATAAACCATTTATAATTTAGGAACAAAATGATCAATCCCTATTAACAGAATAAAAAAAATATTTAAAAGATAAAATATTTAGAAATTTGATTTTTTTTTATTTAACTTTTTCAATACACATTTCAATTAAAATTTTCATCAGAAAATATTTAAAACTGTGAATTTATTTAAATGCAATAGATATTTATCAAAAAGATAATTAGGGAGTTTCAAATTTCCAAATTTTAGAACAGAATTAAACTTTTTGCAGTTACAAATGAAATACCTATACTGATTTTATAACATTTTTGTAACAACATTAATGACAGTTATGAACTTATCAAATAGTCCGTAAATAGTCATTTTGTATATACATAATCACAGTCTATCTTAAAACATAATTAATATTATTCTTTTCTAATAACAAGGAAAGTAAAATTTACAATGAACGAAACATTTGTACTTATAATTATTAAGTATTTTTGTGAGTAAAGTGATTGGATCGCATGTAAAACTACTGTCTTTTTAACAAAGCATAAAATATTCATTTCAACACATCAAATTGGTTATTCAAATTGACTAATAACACAATGTCAGATTGCAATACATGAGAATAAAATCAAAGTAGACTTAAGAATTCATGATGAATAAAAGAGATATATTTATTATGATTAATAAATAAAGAATAATATAAGATAATTATAGTTAAAATTGCCATTTTCTAAGCTCCCTTATATGCATTTAGGATATTTTTATAAAATTTCAGTAATTTTACAAGAAGTGTTCACTTATAATTACAGCAGATTAAATTAGTATTTAGGCAGTCAATATTGAGTAAATTACCAAATTGAATATTGCAGTTAAACTACACAGAGAGAAATTCAACTATTAATTCTATTTATTATTAATAATATGTATTTTTATATGATTTGCTTTTTGAATTCTGTAATGTATATTTAAAAAATCTACTTATAGCTACTTTTGTACTAGGTGAATTTCTAAAATAGCTTATATTTGTATTTTGATCACTCATTCTTGCATTTTATGTAGTTTTTCTTTTTAAATTTTTGTAGTAAAATAATAATAATTAAGTATATATTGTTATTATTTTACTTAAAACACAGTTTACATTTATTTTCAGTGTGTGCGTGTGTGTGTGTGTATATATATATATTTGAAGTTATGAGGAAAAATTAAAGCAAAATATTTTCTTTTTAAGCAACCATATCTATAAATTTTATATGCTGACGCTTATATTTCAAGGAGAAATGAAAATTTGTTTCGTGAGCGACAAGTCGTAATAGTTTAGAGTTCTAATCAATCGTTTATCAATTTCGACAGCGAACACGTGCAAAGATAAAAATGAATAAAGAAATGAGATAAGTGAAGGATCGTGCGACGCTTTTTTGAAAAATGACTTCCGTTTGACGAAACTTCCAGCCATTACAAGAAATTGTTCGATAAAAATTTCAGAAAAGTGCATTCTCTCGGAAATTCCGTTGTACAATTTTAACAGCCAATAAAAAATTAATTTCGTGTAAAAAATAAATAAATAATAATAATAATAATTCCCCCTTACTTTAATGTATTCACTTTACAAAAGAGTTTCCATTCGAAAAGTCTGTCAATTCCAACATTATCAAGATAACCATAAAATGCTTAGGTATGTCTCTATTAAAAATGTTACATAATAGATACAAGTTGTTACTATGGTGTTATATTTGTTTTTTATAATCAGACAAAAAGAAAGAAGCATTTCAACAAGATGCGCATTCCATGATTCGGCATCAGGCGTTCAATTGCAAATAATTTTTCTTAATACAAAGTTTTCTTTACTGAATAAAAGATAAAAAATTAGATTATTTATTGCATCTTAGAACTTAAGATACAGAATACTTCATGCTTTGTATCTTTATATTTAAAAGATAGCAAATTAAATTAAACAGATTTCTTTAAAAAAGGGTTAATTTATTAAAATGTATTGACGCCAGGATTAATATAAATAAGATATTCTTCCATTCATCTGATACAAAAATGCAGAAGGGGAGGGGCAGCGGAAACTTGGTGATGAATGGAATCTTTTTCATGGCCGGGAAGTTACGGGTTTGATATTTGACCCAGCTGAAGACCGTCGTTCTAAGAGGGTCGATGCACGTTGAAAGTTTGGTAAGGTTCGGCGCACTTCCGCTGGTAAAGACGTAGAGAATAGGGTGTCGACATCGTCATTTAGAATGTTGTAAGGTGGTTGCCTGTGTTTATCAGTCTCAACCGTCAGAAATCGGTAGCGGGGAACATATTGTAATAACATAACAAAATAATTTATATTTTTATTATTTTTTATGTTAAATTTCTTTTTTTCAAAATGCAGTTAGAAAGAAAAAATGTATTCAATGCTTTCAACACAAAAACGAAATTCAATATCACAGTCGTTGATTCATTTTTGTCGTTGGAAGTAAATTTTATAAGTGCAATTCAAGTTTAATCAACTGGAAATAAATTGAGGAGTTTATATAATCGTTGAAACCAAATAAATTGTTTGCTTTTTTTTCATATTACTTTCCTTATTCGTTATTTTCTTTTAATTTGATATATATTTTGTTGCAAAAAGTTCATAAATTCTGAGGAAGGAGCTAAAAAACTTTATAAATGCATAGTATTCAAGTAAAATAACAATTGCTCAAAACTTAGTAACAGCACTCTTTAAAAAGATGTAGCAATATAATACAAACGTTTTTTAGTAAATAATAAAATCACCACTAAGGCAACACAAAACAGGGGCACGAAGTCGACTGTGCGAATGATGTCCCAGCGCGATATAAACACATCATTTTATAAGCAGCAATTATTGCATGATTTAAGATACAATCCACTACAGCTGGATTTCTCTGTCTAATATGTTCCAACATTGTTCGAATGACAGCAAATTTAGGTATCTATTAGGGTAATCAAGGTCTTCAATATTTTGAAAACATTGGTGTGTCAGATAAAAGAAGAGACAGAGCGTTGCCATGGTGAAAAACAAGTGATAGCGTAACTGATGCCAAAATCTCTTTGCAATCTTACAAATGCATAATATGATATGACCGCATAATATAATTAAAGACATATTCATATGTATGTGATACGACGTGATGCAACGGCCAATAGAAAATTTCAAAGCTATGATAGTTCAAGCTATTTAATTAACCTGTAGTAATTAGTTACATTTGTTTTGGTTTGCCGCTTAATGGTCATTTTTTCGTACGAAATCTAACTAAATTGTGACCTACAGTTTAAAATTGATTCAAAACCACTATGAACATCCAAACACAAGGCAGAGAATCGAACAAACGAATTGTGGAGCCAAAGCACTAGAAGCTAACCATCCGACAAGCTCGATTTGTGGTAATAGTGTAAATGCATTCAAGCAATTCAACATTTATTTTACATTGTTATTTTGTAAGAAAAATTCAATTCAGAAGTATTATTTATAAATTTAAAATAGTTCCTTAATATGCAATGTATAATATCTTAATTGCGCTACAAATATAAATAATGCTACATATGAAAAAATTTATGCATATACACCTATTAATATACCTTCTAAAGGAACAAATTTGAAAAAAATATTTAAAAAGGAAATTTTCGTATTATTTTTAGAAATGTTTTGTACAGAACACAATTTACTTTTTCATTTAAAGAAAAGCAGCTTGATATCCTTTCAAACCATTCACTGAGATAAATTAAGACCAGATTAATTGAAAGATTAAAAAAGAATTATGGAAATTTCCTTCTAATATAGTAATAGTAATTTTATAATGGTTTTTCTTACATTATCATGACTCTCTATGTTCCGTTCAGTATAATATTACACATGTAGAGAATCTATAATTCAATTATATATTTTTATGTAAACACATTTAATACCTCTTCACAGATAACTTCTTCCTTATATAGAAAAGGACAGTATTGAAATATGGTTTCCTTAAAACCGAATGAATTATGAATAAAAAATTTGTATGTGGGATTGGATTATACTGATTCTTTATACAAATGATTAAAATGAAAATTGCAGTTCAGAATGGAATTTAGAAAAATTAAAATCTGCATTGCATTTCATGCATTCCCCGTGACTAAATTAAAATACGAATTGACTTAACAACAGTTCTGAACACTAAATTTTGAAGTGAAGAATAAGAAAAAATTTAAGTTTCATTTCCAACTGCAGAAGAATGACAGTATTCCACTAAAAAAAAATTGTTTTTTTTTCTTTTATTACCAAGAAGATTCTAAATAAGCTTTCTTTCCCCCATAAGCAAGCTTTTTTTTTCTTCCTCACAAAAAATAATTTGAAAATCCGATACAAGAACACTAATACGCGTGTTGCACCATTTTTAAATTTAGAATTTGTAGCTGGTCGCCTGGAATGGGGAAAAGTATAGAATTTGGCAAGGGAGGCTGCCTAAATCGGGCGTATGGGGCGGCGCCACACCGATCCAGGCCTCTCCCCAGAATAGCCATTTCGTTTTCTGTGAGTGCAAGCAATTCCCTCCAGCTCTTTTGGCAGCCTCGCCAGGTTTAAAAGGAGATCTTCCCACTGAAGGGGATGTTTTGTCGTCGTCATTTTTCTCCTTTTAGAGCAGCTAAGGTTTCCTTTCCGGAAAAGATTGCTGCAAATCTACTTTTCGGAACGCAAAATTGGGCTCAAACCAGAATTCAGAAATGCATCGAACAATTAGAACAATAAGCATTGAGTTGAAAGAAAACACAATTATAACAAATATGCCACGACTCTTAACGTAAAAAGCAAATGATTTAAGTAAATGAATAACTATGTAGATATATTTTTTACAACAATTTACACTAAATAATTAAAAATTTAAGTGCAAATGTAAAAAATTTAGCTTTTTACTACAATGTATATTTATTATAATTTTATTACACACAATGAAATAATCATTAATTTGATAGATTAATTAAAATAGATCGACAATAATTGCCAAACCTGGCAGATAACTTGGAATTAATTATCTTTATCATGATTCATCACTGTTAAAATGAAAATGAATTTCTAAACTGATAAAAATTCATGCATGAATTAATTACTTATCAAAAATCATATATTCTCTTATTCAATCTAATAAATCTGAAACCAAATACATACTTTATAAAATAGATTAATACATTATTATCAAAAATATTAATAATTTTAATTCAAAAAACTTTCCAAAACGATAAAAATCTTTAAAATATGATATCATAAGGACGCTTATTATATTCGATTCTATCTTTACCTTTATTTGTATTTAATCTGATTGGGCGACGACCTGATGACACTTTCTCAATACCTCCTCAACATATCTAGACACTGTGCCGCCTAACGAACTAAACTGAGATAAAGACCGGGCGTCATTTTTGCGAACAATGAAGGGTTACATCAAATTTAGAATACTCATATAAAAAATGTCTTTTTTTCTTTTTACAGCGACAGGTTATTTTAATATTTTTGTTCTAGTCAGATTAAATTCAAGAATTTTAATAAAGTACATAGTTGTAATTATGAGTGTAAAAAAAAATTGGAAAATAATAATAAAATTTTTTATTGAAAAATTTCCTTTTTATACGTTTTTCATACAAGCTATTTAAAAAAAAAAAATTCTGATGTAGAAACATGCTTGATACAGCTTTTCGAATTGAACACAATTTTAACAAAAGTTAGTTAATTTATGTTTATAGCAGCAAGACATTTAAAATTCCACTAATTTTTTTCAAAATGTAAAGTTTGGCACAACTTATTCCTAATAATTCATTCTTTGTAATGGAAGATTAAATTTAAAATCTTATTCACAAAACAACAGCAAACTAATTATTTTTCGGGAACAATGAAGGTAATTTGAGTTTTTTAGGTTTCCTTTTTTGGAAATATTTTAGGATTTACTCCTAGGATTATGCAATATTTTAGGATTATGTAATTTTGAAGGAAATGACAAAAATATTTAATTCAAATTTCTAGTCCATTTATACTTTCGAAATTTCCGGCAGAAAAGATTATATTGTCTCTTCAGGTGTGTGATGATGCTCACTAGTGAAGTCTGAACAAGTTATACAATGTTTAAGGAAAAGTATTTGCAACAAAATATAAAGTCGATTTATACTTTATTTGAGAGAACCAGCGTGTTCATAGGGCTTCTATGAATGTGTAAAATAAGTAGCTTTGGGACTAACCAGAATTTGGGATATCCTATTAAATTAAAAGTTGTCTGTGTAATGACACTCGTTTCGCTGGTATTTGTTATTTGCAACAACTTGATGGTAGGTTGATGTTTATTTGCAACAACTTGATGGTAGGTTGATGTTTATTTGCACATTGTTTACAAATCTACACGCGAAATGAACGCACAAATAAAGTTAATATAATAGAAGACATATTTGAAGATATTTAAAATGTTTTATTAACTGAACATTTTTATTTCCAATGGCAGGGCAAATACAAGGAATAACACAAATAAAACACATGAAAAAATCACAAAATAGACATGAGACGAAGACAGGACAGGTGAATTTATCAAATGACAATAGGAAAATATAGTTATAATAATAAGCATTATAAACGATATTTGTGACTTACCGAATACTTTATAAGAATTCTAATTATTTTTCATTAATAAGGTAGCGAAATTTTCTATATATTCAGTTTAAATTTTGGGTTTAATGAATTTTCACCGTGTTCTTACTAACAAAAAACAAAATTTATTTTACAAAACATTCATTTACTATTAAGATAAATATTTGCCTACAATTATTAATTACGAACGCGTATACGATATAAACCAATATATACCTCACTGAATGCATAAATATTTATATTTGTTCAGTATATATATAAAAAAATACAATTGAAACTAAAGCTGTATTATTATCAATTACTTCCTCTGTCCCATAATAGTACTAGATGAATTTTATCTATTCAATAATAATAGAAGAGAAATATATAAGTTAAAAATTGAACCAACCATTTACTATCAAAAAATTAAGATTAAATTAGAAAAAAAAAAACCCTTTTAAACTTTATATAAAATACAAAGATAGATTCTTAATATCAATGGGTTAAATTTCTCTCTTTCTCTAACACACACATTTTATCAATACATACACTTTTTGCATTTTACAATAAAATTAAGAAAACTAATTCAAGGAAAGACTCACTGTGACCACTGTCTTTGAAAATACGTTTTTAAGCTCTTGATGTATAGTTGATCTATTGCAACTGAAATTGTTTTGCAACTAACGCATAATTGCATTCTTTTTCCGTTTTATTTGCATGAGTCATGAACACTGGACATTTTAATCTTTTCCGGAGCACTTTTTTTCCCTGTTTACAGTGAGTAACTTCAATGAAATGAACTAACTGGTTTTGATTAGTGGTGCTAATTAGAAAAATAGCAATATTTCACTGCGAATAAATTAATCTTAAAGTTGAAAGAGGCCCCCTAACAATTGACGGAACATTGAACTTGATTGAAGGCTGTGCCATTTTTCGCAGCAACATAATATACCGCAACATTAGCCAATAATTGCGGTTTATAATTCGCTTTCTATTATTATCACAGTACAGAATGATAATCAATTATTTAAGAAAGTACCTACTTATGTTTTATTGCTTGAAAGTACAATTGCGGAAAATAGTTACTTCAATGATTCGTTTATTCCCCTTTACACGGAAATCACTGTTCCAAAGACATACTTAAAATAGTTTTTCTTAACAGCCACATTAGGAAACATATCTGGAACCACACAAAGCCCTCTCTTAATTTTTTTCTTCTTTTTTATGTTTGGAAATTTTTTTATCGTTATTTAACTAGAGGAATATAAAGAAATAATGAAAAATAATATAAAAGAAACATTTCAATATTAAAAGAAAAACTGAACACAATAAATATATTCACAAAATACTAATTATATAACACATAATTAAGGGTGTAGTAGTATATCGTTTATCAATGAATCTGACAGACACGTACCGTTCCAAAGAGGCATTAACCCTTTATCTATCAGATTAAAACGTATCGGGAACCAGCAGTATCATTCGAATTCTATTTATTTGAAAATATACACTATCATCACTTTTATTGGCCGCATTAAATTTTAAACAAAATGCAACGATTAAAAATATTTCTTTTGGATAAGTGTTATTTATAAGATAGAATGACAGATAAATGAGGTTGTTACAGAATTTATAAAAATTTAAATAGTTACTTTTAATATATATTTAATATTGGAGCCGAACATCTAAGAATAGAACTACATTGAAAGTTTTTAATATTATAAAATTAATATTACAAACGGATCAAGTTTGGTTTGGTTGACTTTTTACAGGGCCCGATTAAGTCTAATTGAGGCCCGAGATAAAAACATCTTTGTGCGTTCCCTCTGCTTCACAACAACAATTTGGTATATGATTCTATTCAATTGACAACTTAAACTTCCTATTCGATTGGGGGTCCCTCTGATGTGGGGCTCGGGGCAACTATCCCGTATGCCCCTGCTTTAGTCGGGCTGGAGCCTTCAGTTGACAGCGGATTTTGAAACATTTACGGCCAATATTGAAGTAAGAATGCGAATAGTGAGCAGAATGTATAAATACTAACCATTCAGAAGGTATCTAAAGAATTAGATCACTTACATTGTGCTGTCATCTTTTACGTACAACTGTAAATTCGATCGTTATTTCATAGTTAAAGATGAATGCAGTTTCATAGTTAAACATGAATGCAGAACCACTACAATCATGCACAAGGTAATTAGAAAAACGAAAACGGTTTGGAACTGCAGAATTTATAAGACTTTTAAAAAATTATCTAAGAAAAAAGTAATATATAAACGTAACTAATGACGTCTCTAACCAGTTATGAATGCTTACAGGAAATAAGCGAATTTTCATATAGAAACGATAATTACTAATTTACAATAGAAATGAATTTGCTTTATTAATACATTTTTTTACATAACACAATTCAACATGAACTTATATTTTAAAATTAATTCCGATACGCTATGAACATCCACATTCGTATTGAATGTAGAATAGTGATGACAAGAGTTGAACTGAAGTCGAGGACACTCATGGTTCAACGTCCAGCTTATCAAAACAATGATAAAATCGAAAACTGTCAAGGTGTGCAATTGAGTTTTGATTTCATTCAAATTTCAGAGTTTTCTTAATTAAAATTAATATTTTCTATAAAAAGAGAACTTAAGTAATGAAATATTTTAAAAGTAATCGATGAAGATAGAAAACTTATTTTGATATACAATTTTTTATTCTAACAATAAAGATGTTAATCATCACGCATTTATGTAGCAGAAATCACATGTATTTTTGGATAATTTTCGGTGTTATACCCAAAAATTAATACTAGGTGAAAATAATTCATTTTTATTATAAAAAAATCCAGATTCATTAAGGAAAAAAAATCCAGATTCAGGATAGAAAATTTCAATTCTGAATGATTTAATTCTCTATTTTTATAATAATAAAAAAAAATACACATACATGATTTCATAAATCAAGATTTCAAATCTTTAAGGTGTATAGCTGAAATTTAAGCATACACACATTTTTCTCCAAATATTAATTTGCAAGTTCCACACTTTCAATTGAACCAAATTTAAAACTGAATAAAAATATTTCGTTATACCAGTTAACAAAATAACTTAAAACGTTTTCATCTCTAATGTTTATATTATTTTATGTAATGTTTAAGATCTTTAAAAAATAAATTAGATCTTTTTGAAATAAATTTAGAGACAAATTATGGAATATTTATTTAACATCTGTTCACTGAATGGCAACACTGTGATTGATTACATTTAAATGCGTTATATATATATATATATATATATATATATATATATTACTTAACTTCTCCTATATAAAAACATTAGTTTTTATAAATAGTTTCTTATTCCGTTAATAATAAATTAAAAAACAACAATTCATGAATATAATTATATTTATTACTTACTTCAAGCCAATATTACCATCTTTGATTTAATTTATTTATAGTACTTTTAAAATTACATTTATTTCTTCATTTGTCAATTCTGATTCCTACTTTAAAAAAATGTTAAAATTCGATGTAAATATTATTATCTGTTTTCCTTACTTGAACAAATCAGCAAACTCGAAAAATCCAAGAAATGATAACCTCATTCCAATTTATTTTAATGAGATAAATCTGCTAAATAATGTTCTTATTCAATAGCTGGGAATTAAAATTTCCATTTTCTTAGATTAAAATAGTTTTATTTTTGAGCAATCATTTTAAAAATTAAGTATAATTGATGATTACATTATTTATTTAATCTTAAAATATATTTTTACTTAAATAAAATTCCCTTTCATTTTTTAAATAAATATTCAGAAATAAATGTTCGTTGCAATTTGAAAGATTCCAATTATTCGTGTTCTTATTACATATCCTTGAAGAAATATATATATAATCAACTCTGCTCTCAATACTTATTTTTATATTCCATAAGAGCTTCCATTATTATCAAGGACAAGTGAAATTTACTCAGCTTGTTGAAACATTATTTTCACAAGAAATATAAAAATTGGCAAATGACATCTAAAAATAACGCCTTATGCAAATTCTGAAAAATATCACAGCTCTTCTTAATAAATAATAGTTAACAATGAATGGTACTGAAATATGGTACACTCAAATCAAAGGGTTGGTATTACTTAATATATACCATTTTACAAATGGAATAAATTATTTGAAAGTGTTCTCTCTTAATCTGTGAAAATGTTCTTCTGATTTAGCTATCTCTCTATTTTAATTTGATACTTAAAAAAATATAACACAATTCAATATTTTTCATGCAATGATTTATTTATTTGAAAGAGTGAAAAATAAAAAATAAGTTCACCGTATTACATAATATTGAGCTAATATTTTTTACATAATAAGTTCATTATATATTCAACATACACTAACTATTAATTGTTTTAATTGAGCTACTTTAAATTTAATTTGGTATTTTGAATTATATGCAAGATTTAATCTATTTATTTATTTACAAGAGCGAGAAAAATGAACAAGTACAAAGCATTAAACCATTTTGATTTATCGAAATTTTTTAAATAATGAAAAACATTTAATGAATTTCTTTAAATATTTTATATAATTAAATGAGTCACGTTATAAATTACTTTGTAATCCTTATTAAATAGTAATTTAAAACCTGTAAATATTATTTAAAAAAATTAAATAACATTTGCTACGATATTAAATAAAAATTAATCATTTTTCACTATAAAAATATAAAGTCAGTTTATATATATATTTTTATCTATCATATTACCTCTTTTAGAGAGAAGGAGGTGTGAGTAGCCTTGGCAATAATTAATTCATCTATTTATTTAAAGTAAACTCATCATTATCAAGCTTGATATATTTTTCAGCAAACACATTTGGCAATGAATCCTTCAAAATTTCTTAATCTACAGTTTGTACAAAATTTCAAAACCAAATTTGTGTAATTTTTCTTCGCTCCGGTATTAATGAATAAAAAAGTATTCACGTACACAAGACTAAACAAATTATCAACTATGTTCATGTAAATTATGTGCATTATCTGCGTCATTTAAGCAATAATTTAGAATTATATTCTAATAAGTCGATTCTAAATTTTATTTGTAATTTGGTAATGGATTCTTCCTTGCCAGACTGCCAATTAACGTTTTGAAATATTTCATTCGCAGTAAATTAATCTTTTAATTCTTCAATAAGAGAACTACATTTCAAGCATGAAACTTGACCATTTTTTTAATTCTATTAATTTATGTATTTTTGCTTCTACGCTTTTTCTGGTTAGATCAATTAACTGTAAACTACCGACAACTCGCTGTGTCTGAATCCAAAAGAAAATTGTATTCTAAATTAATTATTATTAAAAAAAACGTATAATCAGTAAAAATAAAATATGTTTATTAAACTATTTAATAGAAATTTATTAATTGAATTAATTAAAGTTAATTTTATTTTATATATTTTCACCAACGTCACCCCAGTTAGAGTTTGTGAATTACAAATAAAAGATATACTTTCCAAGGTCAACGTTATAAAGCTTAAAAAAGTCACCTCAATTACTTGTCAACATTATATACGCTTCTTTATTATAATTTCATTTAAATGTCTATTTCATACAAATATTAGAAGTTATTGAAGATTACAAGTGAACACTTAATTGTGTTGAAACATAATGTCTTCAAGTTACGACATATTTTTGTCAATAAAATAGAAATTATTATAGAAAACTATTTAAAAAAATGTTTTTTAAGTTTTGAATTTTGTTGAACTGTTTATCTGTGTGTGACAACAAAACAAGGATGCTCTATAGAGCAACAAAATATTAAAATATATAGTATTTACAAAAAAATCAGAAATTAGAGAGGAAAAAAAATAAAGTGGTTTTGTATGTGTATACATATATAAATGTGTGCACAAAATGTAAAGAAAAATCTTATTATAGAAAGATACTCTTTCTTTACCTTTCAAGGAAAATTTACATAAGACTAAAGACGAAGTTTCATACTACCCGTGCTGCTATATGCAAGTGAAACCTGGACCTTAAATGTTGATATACAGCGAACCCTGGAAGCCTTTGAAAGGAAGTTATTCAGAACTATATGGGCCTGTACAGGAACAAGGTTGCTGGCGAACCAGATATAATTTTGAATTGTATAGGTTGTATAACCAGAACCAGATTACCCAGGTTATCAGAAGCAACAGGCTAAGTAAGATAGCTTGGCCATGCCTGGAGAAGCCGGGAAAACAACCTCACTAGAATATCAACGTTTAAAAACCCCGAAGGATCCCGTGCCCGAGGAAAACCACCAACAAGATTGGCTCGTTGACACTAAAAATGACCTTAAGATACTGAAAGTTAGGAACTGTGGCAAAGTGTCGCTCTGGACACACTGGGCTGGATAAAGCGTGCTATAGAGGCAGCTAAGACCAGTAATAAGTAGTTACGCTATTAAAGAAGAAGATATACGAAGTACTTTGAAGTATGAGGAGTAAAAAGAAATCAATGAGTATTCAAAGTAATATATTTCTACAACAAAAAAAAAAATACGTAAATCAGATTTTATTCTTTCTTATAAATTTAAATAAAATTATTTTAAATACTATTAAAGCTTGAAAAATAATTAAAAAAAATTCTGTACCGAATGGTTTTAAAAACATATTTTTAATGAGAACTAAATTATTTAAGTGATAAAAAAAAATTCAACTCCTATATTGATATTTTTAACACGGTTACGGTCTCGTCACACTTTGAAGTGTAATCTTTGTTTTCAATTTTAATTTCACTTACATCATTAATCAGTGAAGGTAATGAAAAAGAATATCCCGACAAAATAACCTCAGAGTCTTATTAAAAACACATTTTGCGGTCGCAGTGGATATCCCTGGCACAAAATCGTTTTTCAACCAAGTTGTTACCCTCGATAACAATGAACACCACACCTGTCAGCGTTACACAAGTGATATCGAGCTACACGCAAAGGAAAAAAAATTAGTTTGACCCGAGGTGTTAATGAGCAGCGTGAAGACGGATGACCACTAGGGCACAAGGAGTGGTACCTCAGGTATTCTAAGGAGAGCAGGAGACACCGGGAAATTTGTTTCCTCGGGATGGAAGCACGGGTGTCCCCTTTACCATTTATGGTAGGAAGGGAGAAAAAGAGTCAGCGACCTCAATCAGCGTACCCACTTTACCCAACAGATCAGTTATTTTTCTTCTTCACTCATAATTTAATAGAATGAATTACGGTACAGATTCCTGAATGAAAGTGCTTGTCCCATTTAGATTCCATGTTGTTTTATTTTTATATAATCCAAAGATTAGTTTTCCTCGTTAAAAAAACGTCTCAAAACTTATATATCGAGTTTTCTTAACTATAATCTATTTTTACGCAAGTATCCATTTTAATAATCAAATACTGCTGTTATTTTTTCCCCTCTCAACAGGTGGTTAAAATACATGAAATTTCTCTCATTTGTTATTTAATCTAATATTTATATCAAACAATTATTGATATTGTATTCGTAAAATGCGAATGGCAATATATGAGTTAAAACATTTTTTAGCCAAAAAAAAAAGTTAAAAGTATTTTTTCAGACAGCTGTAATAAGAATTCAGTAATAAGAATATATTTTTTTATTTAACAAGTCAAGTAACTTTATTAAATTATGTAGATTATAATACTTAAACGCAGCATTTAAATAATCGCTTTACAATTTTGACAGCTGGTGGAAGCAATCATAATATGCAACTGAGTTTTACTAGTTTAATTTAGACGTTATCGAATTAGAATACATAATGTAATATAAAATGTTTTAGATTCCAAAAATAAATATCACAATTTAAAGTAACAACAAAAAATCCTTACTTATAACATCAATTGATAAATTTTAAAAAAAATGTCGAAAATTGCAAACTCATAATCTTATTGTTCACTCTCCAAGTCAAAAATCCATTTCTAAAATATTTACAACCTCTTTTTTACGAAGAATCATTACATTTTTTTTTTTCCAACACAAGAACATTCGGTGATCTGAATAACAAGCGGTCATTTATTCCCTACGAGGAAACTTCCTCGAGTTCTTATCTGCAAGTAAGGCAAGGGAATCGAGCACACGGCAAGCGCGTGGGCAGACCAGTGGGTTGCGTGCACTTAATATACGTTTAAGTGACTCATTCGTAGCCCATGGAGAGGCTCATGATGAAGGAAAAAACTTCGCACCGGGGAAAGATTTCAACTCGCCATATATGCAGATAACATTTCCTAATGTGGACTTTCCCTCGCACGTAGTAACTAGCTTCTAATTTAGAAATACTGAAACCAAGCAATATATATTGGAGGCAACGTAGACTAGCTATAAGGTTTAACAGACTCAGAGACACATATACTTAATTCTGTTTATTATTTTTATATACATTTATTATCATATATTATTTTAAGTTTAAAAAATACATTGAATACATTTGTGCGATATTTTACCTACAATTGGTATTTGATCTTGTTTTACTTCAAAGCATAACCTGTGTTGCGAGTCGATTTTTATGAATTTTGAATCTTTATTAACGTGTTCTGCTTTGCAGGATAAGCACTTCTCTGGATAATCTCTTTAACCGACGAAGTTCAAAACATTCATGAAATCGATATTATTTCAAAATATGTGATTTTATCTAAATATAAAAGTTGCTATTACTTAAATGTAGAAATCAGTAATTAAAAAAATGAAAAGAATTTAGTAATAAATATTAAATCAATTTACAGAACCTAAACACAAACGATTAAGTACATTTTTTTTTCACGTTTTCATTATGAGAGTTTTTATTTGGAAACAGAACACCAATAAGAATCAAAATAACCTATCGCGGATGTCTCATATCTCCTAAAAATCAGTAAAACTGAAATTCAAGAGAAACTATGGGTTAGTTTGGTTTGTCTGTCGCTTAAGGTCATTTTTTGCACACGACGGTTAATTAGACAGGCATCTGCAATTTAAGTGGCTGTGAAAGTAAGGGAGTGAATAGTGTTTCTATTTCCATAATTCTCTATAATACAAAATTACTAGAATTCTTTCTAGGTATACTTTCATAAACACTTTCTGGGTCCAGTTTAATATAAGCACTTCTCCACTCAAATTGATATGTAAAATAACTCATTAAAAAAACATTTTATAATTTCAGCATTCTTACATCTCATTTAATAACAAAATGTCTTGCACCAATAAATTAAACTATCTGTTTTATACAATATCATTAATATTAGTCATCACATATTATTGTATAAGAACAAATAAACCGGAAATAAGAGACTACAATAGACAAAATTAATTTTTATTATTCTTTAGAAACAGATGCAATGCACATTTTCTGTTGACACATTCCATGATCCAGTAGTCTTTGAGAAGCGGAAACCAGCCGCGTTCCCGACCACCACAAGAATGTACATTCAGAGTGGGGGAAAAACATTTCACGTCTAGCGGGAATTTCTTTCCCCATACAATCACCGGTAAAGAAAATTGAAAAGTAAGGAATTAAAAACTGTAACAGTCTACGCACTACGCGCTTGTATTCTTGACTTTTCAATATCATGGGAAAGTTTCTAATCATAGAAATACATTACATAACAAAAAATAAAATAAAAAATATTTTAGAAAACAATTATAACAAGCTACTTCATTTAAAGAATATAGCATACAAATAAGTAACTGAGTATTCAGTACAAAATAGAATAACAATAAAAAATTAATTTTATCATCATGACAAATATACTAGCCGATTTTTGTATAGTTAAAATATTTAAACTATACAATACTTATAGACACTATTTAAAAAATAAACTTTCATGTCGTTATATTGATAAGAATGAGAAAATTCTAAAATTTCTATAATTATAGTAAATTTGTAAATACATAATATAAAGAATGTATTAAGCACTATCACTACATAAATTGAAATAAATTTCTCTAAGATATACATAGGTTAATGAAAAAATCACTTTCTTTAAATTGTTGTCATTTAAAACTTAGTCAAATTAACAACATAATAGAACATGTAATAATCAAAATAAGATAAAAATATCTTAATAAATAATTTAGTAGCAATAGTATAACTTTGCTGATTTTGTCATAAAAAATTACACTAAAACCAAAAGATATAAATTTACACATGTAAAATTAACATATATAGATTAATAATTAAAGGTAAAAGTTATTTAAATTTAATTTATAAAAGCCTTCATCATAAAATAAAATTTTAGAAATAATATTGCTTACAAAAAAATTAGAAATGAGCATCTAATATAGAAAATGTTACACTACATGTTAAAACATTCTCACAGAAATATAAAAAAAAAAAACATTATAAATGAGAAATTTTAAATGGAATGTTGTGCCAAAACTGTTTAGATATACAAGAAATATAAAAAAAAGTCTACTTTTTTTCTAAGATTAAATTCTATTTTGAGTATTATGAAAATTAATCAGTTATGAAAATTAAAATAAAGCGTACGTTTTTTGCGATCCACAAGGAAATTATTAAAATTACAATGCAAACAGTGCTTAAAACAAAAAATTAAAAATAGCAATTCCACTGTACATATATCAATATTAAATATATGAATATTTTATTTTTTAATGATGTTTTGATTAAAACTTTTCATTTGGTTAATTCCGAAAAAAAAAAATTTTTAAAAATAATAATTCATGAAAATATAGAGTAAAATATCTTAATATTATTGACTGAAATTTTAAAATATAAGGATATTTATTTTGTCTCACACAAACTTACTTTCCTTTTTAATTAAAGTGTTGGATAGTTAAAATTTTTTAGAATGTGTTAAAAAAGGTAAACAAACCCAAAGATTTTTTTTTTTCCAAATATATAAAGTCAAGCATCTTTCAAGGTTGTTCAATCAAAAATCCAAGTCATATAATATTTACATTGAAATTGTAGAAGCAAAACATTACAATATAATACAGAGCCGGCTCTGATTTCTTTATAAAACGTAATTAATAGAACCCTTTTTCTCAATATGCCCCATTAATATTAACAATAAAACAAATCTCTTTGATTGAGTCATAAAATATACCATTATACTTTAATCTCATTATAGCTAAAATTCATTGTTATTATAAAGCAGAGCACCAACAAAATATAATAAAACAGCAAACAATATTATAAACAGAAAATTTAAAAATTAGTATATTAATCTATGATTTATACTATAACATAAATAATTTAACTTCACCATTCGAATGATAACAGATGTCACATTTTCACAACAAAAATGTATCAACAAAAAACAACTTTGTTAAACATCTTATGAAAAAGGACTAGCTAAAGGATTAAAATGTGCATTCTGGTCCACAGATATGCAATAAATTCTACACTTAATAAAATATAATATTTACACATAAAGAGTACATTCAAAAATTAAAAGATTAATAAAGAGTATTTTAGGAATAATTTTTTTTTTCCAAAAAATTATAAACAACATTAATATAAAGAACACCATTGTCAACTAAACAACAAGATTAGTAATATCAACAGATTATAAATTTGCTGCTTGATTAATAAAAAGTACAAACTTTTAAATAAAAATATTGTTTGTACCAAATAATTATGTAAAAAAATGTAAAATCCAAAAATAGTTTCATAAGAAAATTTTATATAAAAAATAAATTTTTCAAATTTTACGTTAATTAACATTTTATAAAATTCATTAACTAGCAACTTTTATATATATTATATATATATTTAAATATTGAAGAATCGAATTCCAACTAATAGGTGATTTTAATAGCTCACTTTACTGGATTATAGATTATTCAAATTACTAATAACATCAACCATTGATATTAATTATATTATTAAAGTATAAAAATTATTAGCTATTCACAAACACAGAGAGAGTGCTTGTTAATAATTTTTTTTAATGTTTTTATTATTTGTATGAATCTTGTACACAAATTTATATCTTAAAATATTCCATTAATATATATTTGGGGGATATATAAAATCTAACATATAAAATACCTTCTAATATTTATCCCTAATTACTTTAACGCTAAAAAACTATTTTAAAATACTTCTTTTTGCATTCTTTAATGATTTTAACTATTTCTTTTAATAATTTTTTATTTCATCAGAAGATGATTTGATAATAAATGTGCTTTAACATACAGTGAAAAATCTATAGTAGATTTTTCACTGTATGTTAAAGCACTTTTGTTTTTCAGTTAACTTATGTGTTTTAATAAATCACATTTAAACAATGTCAATGCAAGTAATGATTTTATCATTATCATAGAAGAAAATTCAGAGAAAAATGGAAAAAAGCAAAATATATATATACAGAATTAAATGGAAAAATTAGTAGAATAATAATAAAGATATTGGAATACTTTTAGTAAATTTACTATATGAATATTTAAATAGAAATTAATAATGTGTACATAAAAACTAAATACTGAAATTATATTTTATAAGTCTTCCTAATATTATATATCTTTAATTGATTATTTAATTTTTAAATTAACATTTATTATTTTTACATTAAATGCTACCACAGTATCATATAAAATATTTTTTTTCATTTACATTTTAATATTTAATATTAGATAAAAGAAATATTTTATTCAAGAAAGAAATAATTTAGAAATATTACTTCCACTTTTCTCATTTCTAAGATAATAGTTATGATTATTATAAATAATTGAAAATGTAAAGTTAAAGATGAAAAAAATACAACAATAAATATAATTAAAAATTGTAATTGAAGATTGTAATGAAAATTTTAACAATATTATGTTTTTCAAACAATCTTTTTAAAATTTCTGAAATATTAAAGTTATATTTTAACAGTTCATCAACTGCAAACTTATATTTTACAATAAAAATTTCGTGAACTTTTCAAACAAAAATTATACACAACATGAGAAACTTAATTTTGATCAAATATATTCAAGCACATAATACTTATAAAATGAAAAATTACAAATGTAATTTAATTAACAAATCAACTTAAATTTATCTAAATATTTGAGATTAGCAACTTACTACAACTTTTTTTAGCAGTAACACTTCATCCTCTTTTTAAATTACATAACTCATTTAATTTCAACTGATTACTTGTTTTTTGACAGTTAAATGCTTAGAGCGATTATAAAGCAATATGGCACATAAGAACAGAAAACAAGCCAGTAGAAACTGCACTAAGATTTTGCATATATTACCAATTATATTATGAATGGTTATTTAGTTAATAATGAGCATTAAAGAGAAGGTGGCATTGTTCAGAAGATATCTGTACTTAATAAATTTAAAAAATCATTCAAGCAAAGTAAGCAATATAATAGAATAATTATACCCTGCCAGCAGGATATAATAACATTTATCAAAAACGAATAAAGGAAAAAAAAAAAAAAAAACTGGAAGAATCTTAAGTGAGGAAAAAAAGATAGAAAAGTCAGTGTTGTTGAAGGAAAAAAAAAATGTTAAAAATAAAGAAAAAGAAAACTCTTTTTCCAATTTTTGAAGATATCTCAGAAAGAGGAGTGACAGCAACTCTCTTGATCTGAGTCATGTTCAATAGCTGTTACCAAAGATGGAAGAAAATTACACTGCGGCGCCAGCTCGTGGCTAAAATAAGAAGTGTTTCTTATTAAGGTGATACTCCCATGGCAATCTGATAAGTGGACTGAAAAGCGAAACTCGTTTTTTTCCCCACCATTTGCTTCCATCCACGGAGGTTTGCTGACAAATGTCTTTGCAGGAATCGATGTCCCAAGAGTAGATAAGTAAAAAAGAAGGGAGAGTAATGAGAAAACATCTTGTGTGCTTGGAGTGCTATCTTCAGTGGGGACCTTGAACAGCTGGGCATCGGCAGGAGATAATAAGATTTTTCTAAATGGTATAGAAAGGCGGTAGTTTCTGGTCGTTCTGTTGGCACTCTTCTAAGTGGTGATGGAACTTTGGCTGCTGCTGCATCTGGTTGGTGGCGGGAAACTGCGATTGCTAAGGAGGGGACATAACATGCATTAATAAAACCATGCCACCTTCTCCCTTAGAATAACAAATATTTGTATTTATCAATGCATTTACAACTACATGATATCGATAGTTATTGTTTTTCAAAGATGATTTCGTTTTACTTTTCAGCC
Source organism: Latrodectus elegans (assembly GCA_030067965.1). Taxonomy (NCBI): domain Eukaryota; kingdom Metazoa; phylum Arthropoda; class Arachnida; order Araneae; family Theridiidae; genus Latrodectus; species Latrodectus elegans. Next base: position 33,543,184 of record CM057820.1, on the reverse strand, counting down.
AATGTTTTAAGGTAATTTCTCTAATTAAATGCATTAAATTTATCATTAATTTTTAATAAATTTTAAAAAAATGAGATATAATCGCGAAACGTCAACTTTAATTAAAAATAACAATTTATTATTCCAATTTACAACAGGTAAAATTCGTAAATTAGAACACTTCAAACAAATTTCATTATTATCTAACATGTTGTGAAGTTTCTTCACGGCTTTATACAGAATTTTTATTCTGGACTCAAGCAAAAACGGTCGGTCATTGCAATGACGTAAATTAATTAGCACTGAGTAATTTAATAAAATACAGAGAAACGCTGTACTTAAATATAGATTTAAGAAAAAAATCGAATATAATTGAACAAGATTAAAGAAATTGCAGTATTCTTTGGTAACTAAATCTAGATCGGCCAAAAATTGTTTATATTGAATCAGCGACGTAAAATATAGAAAAAGAGATGGGAATCATATAATATTCAAAATATTATTTAACTGACTTCCATCAAATCATCAGATAAAATGAATTTTTAAAATATAAATAGTTATCTGAATTTAAAATGAACAAAAATGGATTCTATATAATTTTCGTTTCAATATATGTAAACTATTTTCAAAATCTTATACGTTAAAAGTTACAAACAGGAGAAAGTATTTCCATATAGCGAATTACAAGCAAAATGCTAATTTCAAAGTAATATACAAAATGGGGGGAAAAATCCTGACTCTCACAATAATAAAACAAAGCAAAATTAAATAGGCAATTTGCAACACAGATCAAAATTTAATATTTTAATGTCATATAAATTAAATGAGGTATATGTAATAAATTATTTAATAACTTAATCTGTTTTTACACAAGTGGCCATTTCCAAAATGGATTAAAGAGAAATTTTATGCACACTTCCAAAAATCCAGCAGCGAGCGGTAAAATGCGAAAAAAAAAATCGACAAGCTTAGCGCATGTATGTTTATTCATCAAACAAAAGAAAGAATCTATGACAATAAAATCTTAACTGTTTATTACGTAGAATTTTTGCCCGAGTTTGAATAGAGAAATGACTGCACAGAGAATAATGAAACTTATTATCATGATGTTGACCACTGAGTTAAATATTTTTTCTTTCAGGAATTTTGATCACAGCGAGTAAGAATGGAATATTTACGGAATTGGATCTCCCTTTTCACATTCTCACAAAAAATAAATATAATAATAATAATAAATAAATAATAACGATAAAAACTTTTTTTTTAATTTTTGAAAAATATAATTATTGCTTATAGTAGCATATGTTTAAGCTTGTCCCAATACGACGAGATAGGAAACGCATTAAAAGCAGATAAAGGAGTCATTTTTCTTCAATATTTAATAACATCGCAATTAAAGAGAATTTTCAAACGTTCACTATTTCATCTGATTTGATGTTGGCTGATCTCATTTTGTAGGGCAAAACTATTTTGAACAAAGCTAAAAATAATAATAATAATAATTAATGACGTTATTTTTTTCCAAAAGCTATAAACATTTTCTCTTGAAAACTAGGCCCGCCAATTATATATAAATTGAAAGCAATATATTTCAGCATGCTCATACAAATAATCTTATGTTGTATGAGCATGCTGAAATCACTCACAAAAATAACATTTATAGAATGTATGAGAATATCTCTCATTTGCATACAAAAAGACTTCTAATAGGTGAGAATTTTGAAAATATCTCATGTTTATGATTGGTTTGTTTAACGCTCGACGGTCATTTTTTGTACACGAGAGTTAATTAGACCAGGAGCTAAAGCTTAAAGTGGATTACGAACCACCACAAACATCCAAGCTCAAGGTGGGATTCGAACCCACGAACGAAAGACAAAAGCGCTAACCATACGGCTATCAGCTCGGCTACTATAACTATATTCATGAATGCATTTATAGTTACTTATTGTTATGCATAATACTTTTATTATTTTATGTCGCAGTTATTATTATTATTTTATGTCGCATTATTTTAATCGAGATATCAGATTAAAGGAGTAAAACTTTTTTTTTCTAAGAAAAATAATTACAATACAAAATGAAACATTCGAAAAATTACGAAAAAAAAAAGAAAAATTGAAAGGAATTTAGTCAAAAGCCTTTAAATATCCTAAAGAAAAAAAAATTTAAGTCAATTTTTTTCACATTTGTAGTTTACTTGAAAAAATTTCTTTGTTTCTGAGATTCATTTTTTTTCCCAAATAAATTATTTTCCATTTTTTACAAAAAAGTTAGCTATAATTTGCCATTTACTTTCAGAAATATTTTTTTTCTCTTTTCTTCAAATATAATATTAAAATGTTTTGTACATTTTCTGATAAACGATACTGAAATGTCCGCTCTCCTATAAAATTTTCCAATAAATATTTCGGCCATTGTGTGTGTGTGTCTATACTCACCAATTATTTTCTATATTCTAATCAATTTAAGTTTTCAAATCTCCAAAAATTATTTTGAAAAATAAAAAAGAAAAGTGGAATTTATATTTCTTAAAATGAAACTGGCCAAATTTTTAACTATTAAAATTTACTTTCCTGAGATATTTTCAAATTACTAAAAGTATATTTCATAATTTGGCTTTTTAAGATTTCGGTTAGACTAATCGCTCTATGATAACATTTCACTTTAGATAACTAAAGGGTAGTGATTTATAGCTTAACGTGTGGATTATGAAATCACTAAGCTTATATACATATTGAAATTGTTGAATAGGGAACTATAATTTTAAATTTCAGGATCAATTTTTGAAAATAATGTCTAGATTTTGTTAAATTTTCGAAAACATATCTATTACAACAATTTTGTATTATAAGATGTTTTAAGATTTCACTCTTTTTCACTAATGTTACACAGTTATATGCACATTCGCTATAAATTCACCTAATTTTGTGTCGATAAATCTGCTTAAATAAGAAAAATCGCCTAGAACCATATAAATTTGAATAAATAATTCGTGGAGAAATAAATTTTTCCTATTATAAAAAAGACAATCGCTTTTATCGAAAAGATTTTTATCTCTTTTATCGAGGTCACTACCGTGGAAACTGACGACGAATGCATGACTTTTTGATACGATTATTTAAAACTTACATAACTTGGACTGACTTTTTTTCACATCTCACATGAGTTACTCTTATTACATCTAATGGTAATTGAAAATAACTTGACACCGCATATAAGAAAAAATACCTCACCAGATTATTAAAAAATTTTACTGGACTTTCATTATTTGTTAAATGAAAAAATAAAAATTAGGACCACAAAATACGTTTTTATGCATAAAATTTAACAGCAAGCAGCAGCACGTTATAAATAGTTGATGAAAAATAAATCATATTTTAATTCTTTTATTATAATATTATTCATCTGAACTCGTGTATGTCCAGCTTATTATATAAAACAAATGATATAAATACTTATTAATCTGGTTTAAAAACTGATTTTCGTTTTATTTTACGATATATTAATCTAATAAAATACATATAAAGAAATTTAATATAAAAAATAATTAAGATATAATTATAGCTTGTCCCATGTGATATACAAAATGAATTATTGGCGGCATTCTAATACACTGTAGAACTAAAGTTAACACAACGCTGTTTTTTTAATTTAAGTTTTACTTTTAGTAAAAAACAGTTATTTACTGCAAGTTTTCATTTGAAGTTGATATTAATTAAATATATTTTTTTATCAACATTGAACAACGCACTTACTACATGAAATATCTGGAAATCAATGTGTAAATACATGTATTTTTTATAAATTGTAATTAAGAAGTTACACAGTATACAAAATTTTCAAATCAAACATCAGGCAAAACATTTACAACGCAAAAATTGAGCAATTAAGAACATTTAAAAAAAAAAGAAAGAACAATTTAAAAAAATCATATAACTTCCTATTTGTTAAAAACATTACAAATGAACAAGATTTATCCATGTTCGAAGAATTATGAAAATAACTCCACATAAAAGATGTTATGTAAATTTTTCAAGTGACATCAAGAGAAGCACGGAATTAATTTTGTCCATCCTTTAATATAGCGCACATCAATCAAACAAGCAAGCAAAAATGCGGAAATAAGAAAATCCTAAAATGTATTTCAAATACATTAAACAATGCTTAGTTTAGGTAGCGAAATAAATAATTTGTTATCGCGAACAACTTTATGCCTGTACTTTTAATAAAAGCAGAAGTATTTACATAAGAATTTTAAATTTTATTGTTAATTTAAAATAACATTTGTCCATAAGTAACAAAAATTTATTTAAAAAATTAATCATGTAAGTTTTTAAAAATTTATTGCTAAAATTTTACGATTAAAATTCAGCATCAGCAAATAATGAAAATAAATTATTATACTTAACTTAAAGTATTTCTTATATTAGAGTAGGAATTAACCTTGATTTGTCTTAAATTAAAATGAATAATATAAATTAGTTTCAAAGCATTAGATTTTGATTAAATTAACATTACTTAACACTGCAAACCAATGAAAAAGTTAAATTGTAATATTTTAACTGAGAAAGAGGCGTTAATTCATGTTGTTTAATAAACAACTTCGTCAGATTCTAATATACCACTTATTATTAGAAATTTTTATTAGTTTCACAACATTCTAGATGAAATTTAAAAAAGGAAAAAATAATAAAAGTAAGAAGACTGAAATTTAAAAAAAAAAAAAAAAAAAAAAGATTTATTAGAATGATTTGTTGTGTCGTTATACTATTTTAGAATTGTTCTTCATGAAAACAAGTGAAAATATACAAGTAGATATAAAAATGGAAAATTCGAAGAAAACAATATTAAAAAAATAGTTCACTTCTAGACAATACAAATGTATAATAAAAATTATCATGTTCAAAGAATTTTCTTGCCGGTGACAAACAAGATTTTTATGAACAAGCCTGCAGATAAAAAAATGTTACAAAAGTATACAATGATACAAGAAAAAAATTGTTTGGAAAACATGTCGTAAACAACCAACGAAACACAGTTTACACAGCACTCATCTAAATATAATCATGCAATTGTCCTTCTTGACGTCAGTGTAAAAAGAAGGAATAGTGCAATTATATTGGTTAAAAAAAAATCGTCTGACGTTACTAAGTTAAAAAAAACTGTCACTGCAAATATTCCAATTTTGATATCATTTTGTTATTTCTTTACTTTCAGTTCACGATAAAATCGTATTACAAAATCGTGAAAATCCACATGGCTCTATGTATTCTAATCTTTATCTTCATAATCTAGCAAATGAGTCAGATAATTCGTAATAAAGAAAAGAGAAAATCATTTTGCGATCAAGATAATCCCAACAATGAGTTTAGTGATTGGCAGTAAATAAAAAAAATAAATAAATAAAACATCGATATATGTGATAATTAAAAAGAACTTATATTAAAATAAACGATAGCTCAATATATATATATATATATATATATATATATATGTTTAACATTAAAACATAACCTATCATTAACTCCGAAAATGCTAATCTTTATTTATTAAAAATACACTATTTAAATATGAAAGTAAATTTTTTTTCGGTGATAAAAAAAAAAAATCTCCGTATTATGCAGAATAATAGGTGGAACCTTTGGAATACAGAAAATTTTATGTTGGTTAACCACGAAAACTGTTTTGGAACTTTATGCTCGTAGGCTTATTGATCGCATTGAGTAAGATTGAGTTTTTTCAGAAAGTGCTTGCTTACCAGCAGAAAGATTTAAAATTACAATAATTATCGGAAGTTAACGAATCCGGTAGCCACAGTAAAAGAGCAAAATAAAAAACAGCGATTTAAAAATATAATTTAACAGGTATATTGGAATCCAAATTGATAATGAGAAAAATTCATATAAAACAAATTTAATATGTCTTGAAGTTTATTAATTTCATTTATGCTTAAATAATTTTTAAAAAAAAATGAAAATAGTACAGGATAATTCAATTGTTTTTTTTTTTTTTTTTTTTAAATTTCCTGTACAAAAGAACGAAAATACACAAAGAATTTAAGCTGAACTCACTTGCGAAGAAGGCAGTGAATTTGTGAAACAATGAGAGCTTATTCCAAACCGAAAAAAAAATTTAATTTTCACTCAGAATACAAATTACTTTTATCAAATATTTACCAAAGAAAATATGTTTAATTATAATAAACAAAGAGTAATGGCAAGTTCTTAAAAAATGTAACACGCACACACAGTTAAGGCATAGTCGTAAAAAAATAATTACTATATTTACTTCTATAATAGAAAATAAGCGACTCACACGAAGATAAAAAAAAATCTTATGAAAAATCTATTAGAAAAATTTAAATCGTCCTTGTCGATTTGAAATAATTATTAAGTGGATGTTTTAACTAGTCTTTTTCATTTTGCTTTTCCTTCTGTTCTACTGTTAATAGTTTGAATCAATCAATGGAAAATGGCTTGTCAAACCGATGCTACGGTCTTTGTAAAAGAAATCGTTTTATTAACAAAATGAACTTAATAATATTTTTAATTTTGATTCCAGTGAGTTGAAGCCATAAAATCGTTACTCGATTGATCATGTCCAAATCAATTCAACCATTGTTAATGGCACATTTGGCTCAAAGTTATTCGAAACTTCTGGAATAATGGTTTCGAACAATCTTAATAAATCAATGTTTTGCACATAAAATGTTCATCAAATCAAAAATAGATGGAATTACAGCAGCTTTAACGGATTTCAAGAGAACGTGAAATGACTAAAGATATTGCTGGACCAAGCTAGACAGCTTGAATCGGTCAAAAACACAAATTAGAAAAGATAACAATTTCAGGAAATTTTAGAATCAATATCGTTAAAGATTTAAAAACTAATTATTTCAACAGCATTATTTAGAACAACATTAATTTTCACGATTCTGAAAACTTCTACAAACGGGAAAAACTATAATTAAAAAAATAATTCTTTATTGCTGATAAAAATCATGAATAGATTTTTTGTCATCGCGGACAACACTCAGATATTTGATGGTGAACTTCGCCTTGTTTGCAGCCACTCGAAGAATGCGATTTGAAAACAGGCAGCAAATTCGTCGAAAAGTCGGATTTACGACGCCGTCTTAATATGATGTCGTAATTAATTATGTGTAACATAGATGAAACGTTATATGACGTCATGGACATTTTAAACCGATGAGAATTGTAATAAAGTGATGTAATAATTATTTCAACTGGAATGAAAGAAACAACCCCTTTATGGTTCATAGAATAAAAAATCACAGGATTACGACAAATCCATAATAGCTTATGGATTAGATATTTTAAGAACAATCTACGATAACTACATAAGAAAATATTGCTTATCCACTTCTGTAAATTAGAAGCTTTCTTATATATATATATATATATATATATATATATATATATATATATATATATATATATATATATATATATATATATATATATTGTCATCATTTATTTAAACAATCTCTATAAGCTGGGGTGGGATCTTGAGTGGATATTCTACCCTGATCCACTTCTATTTTACAAAAATATTTAATCAAGAGTTTTAAGAATATTCAAGAAATTATCGTTTCCTTGAATATTTATTTATAATTTGTAATCCATATTTATAATTCTTGCCATCATGAAATTTATATGATTAATTATATTTAATAGAATTCACTAAATCAGAGTTTTATTTAATACATAACTTTGTAATATCCATTATTTTCAAAATATTTATGTCATTATGATTAATTACATTTAATTATAGAAATAAATAACATGTTTTATTAGCCTAATTTTGAATTTCACAATGTAAATTTCCTAATATATAATTTCAGATTTACTACATATCTGTTTATAAATTCTACAACTTTTAAGCAAACCTATTTTAGAATCTAAGAAATATTATTATTTATACAGTTAGAAATAAAATATATGATTTAACTGTTTTATCAAATGTTATTTTTTATTTGTTGCACACAATAAAAAGTATTAATTTGATAAACCATAGAAAAACAAAAAATCTGCACTTGTAAAATCAAGTACAAAATTTTAATGGCTAAATAAATTTTTCTGTAAATTTGAATAAACACAAACAAAATTATTAATACAAATATTAACACAATTAAACAAAATACTATATTAACTAATTTCTTAGTGAAAATAAATTCATGAATAGTATAAATGAATAATCAAGGAAATTAAAACAGTCAATAGAAAAAATTATTTAAAACAGAAATAAGTACCCGTTTTGAAAAGCTGCTATATAAGAAATAATGTCTATACATAATAGTAGGAAAAAAATGTGAAACATTGTCTGAAGCATTTTGATTTTTAAAAACTATATTTTTTCCTTGCAGATCAATATATTCCACCTCCGCTTCTTGAAGTTAGAAATATTCAAGCATATAAACATGAGAGAAGTTTATCACAAAATAATGGAAGTTTTATTTTTTTCCCTGTTACTATTTCATGCAATTTATTTCATAGTATCAACACATGTAAAAACGTAGAAGAGAAAACTAACTTGAATTAAACTATTTTGAAGACTAATCATTACATTCACAATGACTGATAACACATATAAAGTATATGCTATTAACTATATTTAAGTAATAAGATTACTTTAGATATGAACATCTGAATTCTTTCTCATATTCTGGGACTTGATGGATGGGCCCAATATCGATTTAAAGGAATGTTCAAAAAATTTATTGAATAGTTAAAACATGAGGAATAATAACTGAATATTTGTTGCAATTGTTTATTATGGTATTGTAGGTATATTTCACAGATTTACTCACATAACAAATTGTCTAACAAACACATCCTCTACTGAACTGAAGAATCTCATATATTCATTCTACTTTATAAAAAAAGGAAAAGTTTTTTTTTTTTTTTTTTTTTTTTTTTTTTCATAAATGCAAATGTATTGAAAATACTTAAAACAAGTATTAAAAACAGGGAAAACTGATCAAAAATCCTCTGAAAACATTTAATATGATCTATGATCTAAAAACACACACACACACACATATATATATATATATAAAGCTTTCCAAATTATCAATTTCAATTAAGGAGCTTCAATTACATTCTGCAATGAGTGATAGAGTTAGATTTTCCATAGCAGTAAATTTTCAGTATCCAAAACAATGGAATTTAAGGATACAATCACAAGATATTTTATTATCTTGCCAACGTAATTACACTCTTTACATGCAAGTCATTAGAAAAAATATATCCAACAAAAATTTGCAAAGACACACACACTATAAAGAAGTACTTTTTAAGTTTCAGATGGGAGCTCTTTCAAGAAGGCCAATTTTGGTGCATACACAAGATTGAATAAAAAGTTTTTAAGGAATTCTGGGATACATACAAGAAACTCAGTGTAACAAAACATTAAAAATTTATAATAAATAATTTTTATGTATGCTTAATATTTGAAAAGAATCACTATGAGGAATATCCTTCAAACACCTTTCCAATATCTTTTTTACTAGCAACAATTTAAAAAAAAAATTATAGATATTTCAGATATTAACCTAATGGCTAACACACTCTTAACATAGGAGTATGCCTATGAGGCCTGTGAATATACAGATAGTTCAACTCCTTTCCAGTTTTTCATTCAAGATAACAATGTTAAGCTAAAGGAATTGCCATAATTCTCCTAGATAAAGGTACCTTTACTAAAATACCAATTAAAATTATTTTGCATACACTTTATAAAAAAAATATCAATGAAATATACTCCTGAATCAAAAATCACCTCACTTATTTCTTAGTACTTCTTTTAAAAAGTAAATGATAATCCCACTGACTCCAAGGAATGTATTCTAATATATCTTTTAATGTTATTTTGTATAATCTTTTCAGTTTTTTTTTTTTTTTTTTTTAAATACAAAGATTGATATTTACATCAACTGAGGATGATCTGGTCAATTGACATAAGAAAATTTTAGCAATACAATCTCTAGTATCTTATCAAATAACCATTAAAAAAGACTTTGTAACACAATGTGAGGTCTTTGATAAATCTGCAATAATTGCCATAGTTGCCTTCACAAAGAAAAATACTTAAGTTTTCATTGGTTCATTAATGTTTTGGACTATACAATTAATTTTTTCTAAGAATATAAAATTGCTAGAGATTTATTTTGGCATGTGTGTGTGTGTGAATCTTATATTATTTATATGAAGCCTGGTGGCATAGTGATAGCATTTTACGCTTCCAAGAAACAGGTTCGAGGTTCATTCATCAGTTGAGCAAGGCCAATTCACCTCTTCATTCCTTCATGGGTCGATAAATTTGTGTACAAAGCATGTTTTAGAATTTAACACTGGGGGTTTCGCATTAGGCTAACCATCTCTAACTGAACCTATATCCCAGAGCCTTCAATCAAGAAAACAGGCACTGTTCATATGGAGCCAGGGGCTTGGCCCTATGGAAGCCATTGTGACACTGATATATATATATCAGTATATATATATACACACACATTATATCTAGATGGAAAATCATCAGGAACTTGCAATTGTTATATGTATCATCTCTAGGATTTGGCAAAGATTCCAGGCTGATGGAAATGTTAGTAGACATTACAGTACTGGTTGCCCAAGTTAAAATGGTAAGTAAAATATTTAGCAGTAGTAACTAGCAAAAAAAAAAAAGCAAATGAAGCATAGCATCCAATCTGTCTCAGTTATCTTCAGCCATGGTTATGACAGTTTCAAGGAGAATTGAATAAAGACATTTGGGAAATACTCATC